>JAZFAU010000102.1:520000-1120000 GCA_037178615.1 Dione vanillae
AGCATAAACAAACACTAAACATCAAGAGGACGAGATAATTTGAGCGGAAGAGTCATCCAACAGTCGTCTGCCATCCAATATCTGTACCGTCATACATTATTCACTATCCGGCAATGGTCATCCGTTATCTGTCATCCTGACTAGTCTGAGATGTAGTGGGAATAAATGGTGGTTTAATGTCCATAACTTAGTTTTGAATATGAAGAAATGGGTTGCGTTTACAATACCTAAAGATGTAAAGAGACAAAGGCTCAATAATGAGATTTTAGATTTTACTGATTCCGTAGTTTTTCAGCATTAGCCCTTGATTCGAAATTCAAATTTTGTTTAGTGGGGCCCTCATCACTTTTTACTTGGGAGTTGGGAAAGGATCTTCCTCTGCTTATACTATTAGAAAAGTAATACAGCTTACGGATGTTAATGTTACCGTAACTGTAACTGCTCGACTCGTTTACTTTAGTTATTTTCATAGTATCACGTCCTATGGAATATTGCTTTTGGTCAATGCTTCTGATATTGAGAGCTCGAGATTCTCTGTGATAAAACTTTAATAAAACGGGTATTCTGACGGTTGCAGCACAGTAGTCTATAATAATAAAAATACGCTGTTTTCTCCTAGTTTTCGTCTTCAAAAGGTTAATAAATCATTCAGTGTAAAAGCTATATAACAAACTAGTGTTGTAACGAATATTCGCATTCGCATTCGTGTATATTGACATATTTAAGACATTCGCATTCGCAAAAATTTTTATCAGACAAATAAAAATGTATCGATAATAATACGTTATTAAAATTGAAATCGAGAAAGAGAGAAATTTTTAAAGCAATCGAAAACAAATTCTCTATCTCTTCTAAAAAGCTTTATTAGTTGTTAAGCCAAATTTAAAAGAATTAGTGAATATTCGCATTCGCATTTGCGAATGTTACAAAAATTACATTCGTTACATCACTAAACAAACTTCTACAATGAGTATGAAATCTTCCAATTGAACATTTTAAAGTAGTAACTACATATATATTAGAAAAATAGAACGCATAATTCGCAATTTAATACTGTTGACGATGTTTACTGATAGTTATGGTTGCTATAAATCATTTCATATATATATATATATATATATATATATATATATATATATATATATATATATATATATATATATATATATATATATATATATATATATATATATATATATATATATATATATATATATATATATATATATATATATATATATATATATATATATATATATATATACATATATATATACATATATATATATATATATATATATATATATATATATATATATATATATATATATATATATATATATATATATATATATATATATATATATATATATATATATATATATATATATATATATGAAATGATTTATAGCAACCATAACTATCCGTAAAGAGCGTCAACAGTATTAAATTGCGAATTATGCGTTCTATTTTTCTAATATATATGTAGTTACTACTTTAAAATGTTCAATTGGAAGATTTCATACTCATTGTAGAACTTTGTTTAGTGATATAACGAATGTAATTTTTTTAACATTCACTAATGCGAATGCGAATATTCACTAATTCTTTTAAATTTGGCTTAACAACTAATAAAGCTTTTAGAAGAGATAGAGAATTTGTTTTCGATTGCATTAAAAATTTCTCTCTTTCTCGATCTCGATTTTAATAACGTATTATTATCGACAAATTTTTATTTGTCTCATAAAAATTTTTGCGAATGCGAATGTCTTAAATATGTGAATATACACAAATGCGAATGCGAATATTCGTTACAACACTAGTTTGTTATATAGCTTCTACATTGAATGATTTATTAACCTTTTGAAGACGAAAACTAGGAGTTGCCACAGTATTTTTATTATTATTGACTACTGTACTGCAACCGTCAGAATACCCGTTTTATTAAAGTTTTATCACAGAGAATCTCGAGCTCTCAATATCAGAAGCATTGACCAAAAGCAATATTCCATAGGACGTGATACTATGAAAATAACTAAAGTAAACGAGTCGAGCAGTTACAGTTACGGTAACATTAACATCCGTAAGCTGTATTACTTTTCTAATAGTATAAGCAGAGGAAGATCCTTTCCCAACTCCCAAGTAAAAAGTGATGAGGGCCCCACTAAACAAAATTTGAATTTCGAATCAAGGGCTAATGCTGAAAAAACTACGGAATCAGTAAAATCTAAAATCTCATTATTGAGCCTTTGTCTCTTTACATCTTTAGGTATTGTAAACGCAACCCATTTCTTCATATTCAAAACTAAGTTATGGACATTAAACCACCATTTATTCCCACTACATCTCAGACTAGTCAGGATGACAGATAACGGATGACCATTGCCGGATAGTGAATAATGTATGACGGTACAGATATTGGATGGCAGACGACTGTTGGATGACTCTTCCGCTCAAATTATCTCGTCCTCTTGATGTTTAGTGTTTGTTTATGCTTGTGTTTAGTCTTATATATATTATTTTTGTGTAAATATACTAAATATAATAATATTAAATTATAAGCTAACACCCCTGTAAAATATTATCTCTTACTAATCTAAAGTGTTATTTTTGTATATCTGTGGATTTTATTGAAAGATTTAATCTGGATCTCTTTTAAATATGCATTCATCTTTTTGTTAATATTATGTTCTTTTTACCATTTATTCTCATTTGTGTTATCTCCATTCAACGAGAGATTGTCGAAATGAATTATTCTCAACTATCACGTTCGAAACGCCATAAATAAAAAGAAGAAGAAGAAGAACAGTCGGGTGACGGATATTAGATAACAGACGATGGATAATCAGTCGTTAATATTCTCCAACGACTGATTTTTTAATGCAAGTACCAGTATGACATTTTGAACAAAAGGACTGACATGCATTCTAAAAAATCTATAATAAACATTTAAAAAATATATTCTTGTTATTACAGTAAATATGCAATAAAAAAGCATACACCGATAAATAAAGGTGTTCAAGTATTTAGAAATAAATCTTGGAATATCTCATGAAAATATAAAACAAAAAATTAAATAAAAGCGGAGATTGTGATTTATATCGCACGTGAAATCTCCGAAAATGCCTCAGCAGAAGTACCCCAATTGAATAATATACAAGGCCTTATACGCGACCTGAATAATGATATATTAAAATTACACTTGGTGACAGAGATTGAACATATTTATGGTCTGTAAAAAGATATTGTTCCAAAGAATGTTACTTGTTTTTTCTATTATTTGTATATGGAAAAGTGTGAAGAATATATAGTAAATGATGTTGAACTTGTAAGAAAATATATATTGTAAGGCCACCGTAGCGCTAAAAGTATTAATAATATTATTATGAAATGTATATAGAAACTGATTCTGGGCATTAATAGCTGAAAAGAATTGTAGACGAAAGTTAAAGTGTAGTAAATCTTCATTTAATCATATGACAATATGTGTAATTATCGAAAGTTGAATATATAACACATATTTTATATGGTGACTTTATATACGTAGGCTAATGCTTGCTAAATTTGAACCTACTATCTACTTTTAATAGACTATAGGCTGACGAAAGAAAGAGTCAACAATAGCAATTCAACAATATATAACAATACCTATTCGGCTTTAAATAAGAAATAAGGTTTGTAATTTTGAATTATTTTTAATAAAAAATTATACAATGTAAAAAAGTGAATTCTCTCAGGTATTTAATTAAACGGGTGGAGTAATTATTATTTTTTTTCAAATAAGATATCAGGCATAGCAAAAATTAGCCTGCTATATATATATAATGAAATAAAATTCAAGGTTGACTAAAAACCAAGAAAAACTCTGACTCTATATCTTCAACAAGCTTAAATATTAGAAGCTCAATAATATTTCTAAGCTACATTTAAAATATCTAACTAGTTACACAATAACTAAGAATTATTGTATATGACACATGACTTATTCTAAATACTCGAGTTAGTTTTGGCTACAGTCGTAGAGTAATATTCTCCCCTATAAATTGAATATACGAAACAAAAATATTTTTAAATTCTAACAAATAGTTTCTGACATTAATTTAACATTGTTTGCTTAACTTAACCCTTCTACATTAAATAAGGAGAGGGCTGACTTTACTGAAACTTGCTATTATTTACCTATTATAATCAATGTTTATTTATCTTATTTGACAGATTGAAAGCAAAAGAAATAGAGGAAGACAAACAAAAAGATGGGAAGATGATTTCAGGAAAGTAGCTGGTCCAGTATGGACCCGTTTAGCTAGAGACAGGGATGCGTGGAAATCTTTAGAGGAGGCCTTTGTCGACAGACAAGCTGTTCCACAGAAACACCTAGTTGCCGATAATTAAAAAGCAAGTAAATTAGAAAAATAGTTTTTAGAAAGTAGGCATGTTAAGAATTTTTGTAATATGTATTGATAAGAAACAGCAATAAAGGCTATTTTATTTTATTTTATTTATTTTATTTATAAATATAACATATATACATTTACTCGAAGTCGAATTTAATCCCACAATCAACTGTATATAGTAACAAATACTGCGCCAATACGGTTGCAAAATAAAACACTTAGTTTATTTACATATCCCAGTCTAAGTTTGCAAGAGCTTGCAATCGCCTTTAAGCTGTTACCTAAAATAGGTTGCTAACTTCACTCTAGTTCCTATCTATACACAAACTTCATTACAGCTAACGTCTTCATTAGGTTTAACTATTGAAAGACAGATCCTTTTACTTTATTACAAACTGAAATAATTTAATAATTGAATTGAATTATTATAGGTTTTCCAAATGTTTCTTTCTTTTTTTTTTAATTATACGTGTGCATAACAAGACACTATAGGACAGTGGTAGATTGTGGGTTCGACTTTGAGGAATTATTAATTTTAATTCCTTATTTCTCTTATTGTATTACTCAATTGTATTTTCCTTTACTTCAAAGACATTATGTTGCATCGAGTTCCGATAAATCGTTAAAGTAAAGATATATGAAATATAAACCAAAAATCAAGTATAAAATATATTACCGTATTAATAAAAATAATGGTAAATCAAACTGAGTCAAAGAAGATGTAAGAGCTCTGGGCAAAATAAATTAGAGAGACAGCGGCTGCAGCATGTTTGATTATGATGACCAATTTAATTATGAATTAATTTATTAAAGAGTTATTTTTTCGCATATATTAATTTTGGTACGTACAATTATTAGTCCAATACAACGTACAATTTGTAGCACTAATTCTTATCTTATCCCAATAAAATAATCAGCAAATCTGATAATCGACGACAAATCATTTCATTTATTATGTAATAACCAAAGTATTTGAAATACAAAAAAACAATATTAAAAATCTTTTATAACAATAAATAGAGGTTCACGAGCAGCAAAATTTAATATAACCTTCTTACATCTCGTATACGACATGCAAATACAAATAAGCCTATTTCCAACACGTAGGTACTCGACCAGCTCAAGTCTCTAGAAAGTTCGAAATTCTGAACCATTTCACTCGATTAGTCCTTCTTTAAAAGTCTATGAA
Source organism: Dione vanillae (assembly GCA_037178615.1). Classification (NCBI taxonomy): domain Eukaryota; kingdom Metazoa; phylum Arthropoda; class Insecta; order Lepidoptera; family Nymphalidae; genus Dione; species Dione vanillae. The sequence continues at coordinate 525,584 of JAZFAU010000102.1, forward strand.
TTATTCAAACGTACTGCATCTCATTTCATTCAATGCCATTCTGAAGTCGTCTTTGCATCTCAGAAGCAGTCACGAGCATTCTAACTTAGTAACATCTAAAGATTACATACATTAAAACTATATATATATATATATATATATATATATATATATATATATATATATATATATATATATATATATATATATATATATATATATATATATATATATATATATATATATATATATATATATATATATATATATATATATATATATATATATATATATATAGAGGCTTTTCTCAGCAGAAACTTCTTCCAAGCAGTAAGCAGCAGTGGTAGCGTCCTTAAAGACACTACTTATATTTCAATGTAAATTAACCATTCAAATGTGCTTGAAATTACCTAATTTTGATTGATTGTTTTAATTGAAAGGCGATTTCAAATCCAATTCAATCCATTCATTGCAATTTGTACCAAACAACCAATATTACTGAAATCAATTTCAATATACATATATTAACATGTATTTCTAATTTTTTTTTGTGCTAAGACATAAATAAGGATAGTTTACTTTTAATATTAATCATCTCAATAATTATCGGAAGCAACACGATCCGACGCTCTGAGGCCAAAAAGAAATAGCAATAATTATAATGTACGTTAAGAAAACATCCAGTTAGGCTCGAGTGTACCATCCCACTCAATTTGACCCAACGAGGTACTAATTGCTACAAGATAATGAGTCCAATAAAGTTTTACGTGTATCTTGGATTGTTTCGATGAAATTAATTAATGAGAGCTACCCTCGTAAATAAATAGAGAGCATGAAGAGAGAGTTCTCGCCATTATCATTATTTGCATGATATTTTTAATAGTGTTAAAACACTCCGTTGCTTAGTCCCTGCTTTCTCAGTCCCTACTTTTTGCCCTCTATGAGACATTACGTGTTAAGTAGCGGAATTTTTAAAAGCGAAAATGAAGTTTTAAAAGCGAAGAAAATGGAAATAAAAAAAATTTTCTTTCTCGAGTGGAAATCAAACCCACAAACTGTCGCTTTTACAGGTAGACGCTACGCCACTGTGCCACGATGAGCCATAATACTTTTTCTTTATAATTAGAATTATTCTTAATTAGAAAGGTTAGCCGACTTAGTTGTTACCACCGCTATATATAAAGCCAACATGGTTCAACACCGACTCTTAATGTTTGCGAAGCGCCTTGAATTCAGTTGGAAAGTGTTGGACGGAGACTTTTGACATTAAGACAATAGCAAATAATGCTGTAAAGTGAAAATTGAAAAAAAAAAGGCGTAGTATAAAAATTAAAACGCTGTAGTGGACATAATAATATTGACTTTTTCTATGTTATTAAAAATTGACCTTAAACCTCTTAGAAAAATGATAACAAATAACCTAAGCCGCTTGTGAGACTTAGACCTAAATCTATTTTCTTATTATTTTATAAAAGATTTGTGCTAAGAAAACCTGTTACAACTTTTAACACGAATTTCTCCCTAATGGTCATTAATCAGCGTTTTTGCCTCGTTCTGCAGATAGTTCAAATTACAGCGACACGGTTTTCTTATGAACGCAACGGACGCTGCGCAATTGGCTTTTATATGTATTTTTTACTTATAAAAGATAATACATAGATAAACATTATTTAATACAATAATACTTAAAGTAGCACAAAATATAAGTGTTTAAGATTGTAATAATAATTTCATACTCATAGCATTTTATTCGATTATTTATATATTACTAAAGGACTTTTCGAATTGTCGAAAAAGCTTTGCTGGTTTGACTCGTAAATCAATTTATAGAAAAGTGAATATATGGTTATAGAATAAAGACAAAGTCAAGTATATATTCTTACACACTTATTGGGCTAGGCAGATCTTGCTTAACTTGTTGTGTTATCTTCGATTCATCTAATAATAAAATGTAATGTACAAAATTTTATTCAAATTACTTCAGAATAATATAATAATAAATCAAAAAGGGAAGAGCACACATACTTCTAAAATATATATAAGATAATAGGTACATATTATGAAAAAATATTACGATTAATTTTTTAATTTTTTAACCATATTATTAATTATTGTTATATATATTATTATTTATAGTTATACAAAATAATGTCCTTTATATTATAAAAATAATATAATTACTTCTTTTACTAGCGCAATCCATATAAAAATATTCTAAGTTCCTGACATTCTGAAAAAGTATTTCAACTAATAAGAACTAGAAATAAAGTATTTCAGCTACAAATATATTTATATATATATATATATATATATATATATATATATATATATATATATATATATATATATATATATATATATATATATATATATATATATATATATATATATATATATATATATATATATATATATATATATATATTTATATATATATATATATATATATATATATATATATATATATATATATATATATATATATATATATATATATATATATATATATATATATATATATATATATATATAGATATATATATATATATATATATATATATATATATATATATATATATATATATATATATATATATATATATATATATATATATATATATATATATATATATATATATATATATATATATATATATATATATATATATATATATATATATATATATATATATATATAGGTGAAGGTTGCGATCATTGGACCGGCTCTTTGATTGGACCACCTAATTTTTTCAAAAACTATACACATCACAGGACTTTTGACACGTTGCTAGGCAACAGTACCGGTCATCTTGCCTTCCCACAAAACCTCTGTGCGCCCGCGATGGAGAAAACAGCGTATTTTTATTATTATAGACTACTGTGCTGCAACCGTCAGAATACCCGTTTTATTAAAGTTTTATCACAGAGAATCTCGAGCTCTCAATATCAGAAGCATTGACCAAAAGCAATATTCCATAGGACGTGATACTATGAAAATAACTAAAGTAAACGAGTCGAGCAGTTACAGTTACGGTAACATTAACATCCGTAAGCTGACTTACTTTTCTAATAATATAAGCAGAGGAAGATCCTTTCCCAACTCCCAAGTAAAGAGTGATGAGGGCCCCACTAAACAAAATTTGAATTTTGAATCTAGGGCTATGCTGAAAAAACTACGGAATCAGTAAAATCTAAAATCTCATTATTGAGTCTTTGTCTCTTTACATCTTTAGGTAATTGTAAACTGCAACCCATTTCTTCATATTCAAAACTAAGTTATGGACATTAAACCACCATTTATTCCCACTACATCTCAGACTAGTCAGGATGACAGATAACGGATGACCATTGCCGGATAGTGAATAATGTATGACGGTATAGATATTGGATGGAAGACGACTGTTGGATGACTCTTCCACTCAAAGTATCTCGTCATCTTGATGTTTAGTATTTGTTAATGCTTGTGTTTAGTCTTCTATATAATATTTTTGTGTAAATGTACTAAATATAATAATATTAAATTATAAGCTAACACCCCTGTAAAATATTATCTCTTACTAATCTAAAGTGTTATTTTTGTATATCTGTGGATTTTATTGAAAGATTTAATCTGGATCTCTTTTAAATATGCATTCATCTTTTTGTTAATATTATGTTCTTTTTACCGTTTATTCTCGTTTGTGTTATCTCCATTCAACGAGAGATAGGCGAAATGAATTGTGCTCAACTGGCACGTTCGAAACGCCATAAATAAAAAGAAGAAGAAGAAGAACAGTCGGGTGACGGATATTAGATAACAGACGATGGATAATCAGTCGTTAATATTCTCCAACGACTGATTTTTTAATGCAAGTACCAGTATGACATTTTGAACAAAAGGACTGACATGCATTCTAAAAAATCTATAATAAACATTTAAAAAATATATTCTTGTTATTACAGTAAATATGCAATAAAAAAGCATACACCGATAAATAAAGGTGTTCAAGTATTTAGAAATAAATCTTGGAATATCTCATGAAAATATAAAACAAAAAATTAAATAAAAGCGGAGATTGTGATTTATATCGCACGTGAAATCTCCGAAAATGCCTCAGCAGAAGTACCCCAATTGAATAATATACAAGGCCTTATACGCGACCTGAATAATGATATATTAAAATTACACTTGGTGACAGAGATTGAACATATTTATGGTCTGTAAAAAGATATTGTTCCAAAAGAATGTTACTTGTTTTTTCTATTATTTGTATATGGAAAAGTGTGAAGAATATATAGTAAATGATGTTGAACTTGTAAGAAAATATATATTGTAAGGCCACCGTAGCGCTAAAAGTATTAATAATATTATTATGAAATGTATATAGAAACTGATTCTGGGCATTAATAGCTGAAAAGAATTGTAGACGAAAGTTAAAGTGTAGTAAATCTTCATTTAATCATATGACAATATGTGTAATTATCGAAAGTTGAATATATAACACATATTTTATATGGTGACTTTATATACGTAGGCTAATGCTTGCTAAATTTGAACCTACTATCTACTTTTAATAGACTATAGGCTGACGAAAGAAAGAGTCAACAATAGCAATTCAACAATATATAACAATACCTATTCGGCTTTAAATAAGAAATAAGGTTTGTAATTTTGAATTATTTTTTAATAAAAAATTATACAATGTAAAAAAGTGAATTCTCTCAGGTATTTAATTAAACGGGTGGAGTAATTATTATTTTTTTTTAAATAAGATATCAGGCATAGCAAAAATTAGCCTGCTATATATATATAATGAAATAAAATTCAAGGTTGACTAAAAACCAAGAAAAACTCTGACTCTATATCTTCAACAAGCTTAAATATTAGAAGCTCAATAATATTTCTAAGCTACATTTAAAATATCTAACTAGTTACACAATAACTAAGAATTATTGTATATGACACATGACTTATTCTAAATACTCGAGTTAGTTTTGGCTACAGTCGTAGAGTAATATTCTCCCCTATAAATTGAATATACGAAACAAAAATATTTTTAAATTCTAACAAATAGTTTCTGACATTAATTTAACATTGTTTGCTTAACTTAACCTTTCTACATTAAATAAGGAGAGGGCTGACTTTACTGAAACTTGCTATTATTTACCTATTATAATCAATGTTTATTTATCTTATTTGACAGATTGAAAGCAAAAGAAATAGAGGAAGACAAACAAAAAGATGGGAAGATGATTTCAGGAAAGTAGCTGGTCCAGTATGGACCCGTTTAGCTAGAGACAGGGATGCGTGGAAATCTTTAGAGGAGGCCTTTGTCGACAGACAAGCTGTTCCACAGAAACACCTAGTTGCCGATAATTAAAAAGCAAGTAAATTAGAAAAATAGTTTTTAGAAAGTAGGCATGTTAAGAATTTTTGTAATATGTATTGATAAGAAACAGCAATAAAGGCTATTTTATTTTATTTTATTTATTTTATTTATAAATATAACATATATACATTTACTCGAAGTCGAATTTAATCCCACAATCAACTGTATATAGTAACAAATACTGCGCCAATACGGTTGCAAAATAAAACACTTAGTTTATTTACATATCCCAGTCTAAGTTAGCAAGAGCTTGCAATCGCCTTTAAGCTGTTACCTAAAATAGGTTGCTAACTTCACTCTAGTTCCTATCTATACACAAACTTCATTACAGCTAACGTCTTCATTAGGTTTAACTATTGAAAGACAGATCCTTTTACTTTATTACAAACTGAAATAATTTAATAATTGAATTGAATTATTGTAGGTTTTTCAAATATTTCTTTCTTTTTTTTTTAATTATACGTGTGCATACCAAGACCTTATAGGAGTAGATAGTATATAGTGGTAGATTGTGGGTTCGACTTTGAGGAATTATTAATTTTAATTCCTTATTTCTCTTACATCATTTGTATTTTCCTTTACTTCAAAGACATTATGTGGCATCGAGTTCCGATAAATCGTTAAAGTAAAAATATATGAAATGTAAACCAAAAATCAAGTATAAAATATGTTACCGTATTTATTAAAACTAATGGTAAATCAAACTGAGTCAAAGAAGATGTAAGAGCTCTGGGCAAAATAAATTAGAGAGACAGCGGCTGCAGCATGTTTGATTATGATGACCAATTTAATTATGAATTAATTTATTAAAGAGTTATTTTTTCGCATATATTAATTTTGGTACGTACAATTTTTAGTCCAATACAACGTACAATTAGTAGCACTAATTCTTATCTTATCCCAATAAAATAATCAGTAAATCTGATAATCGACGGCAAATCATTTCATTTATTATGTAATAACCAAAGTATTTGAATTACAAAAAAACAACATTAAAAATCTTATATAACGATAAATAGAGGTTCACGAGCAGAAAAATTTAATATAATCTTCTTACATCTCGTATACGACATGCAAATACAAATAAGCCTATTTCCAACACGTAGGTACTCGACCAGCTCAAGTCTGTAGAAAGTTCGAAATTCTGAACCATTTCACTCGATTAGTCCTTCTTTAAAAGTCTATGAATTATTCAAACGTACTGCATCTTATTTCATTCAATGCCATTCTGAAGTCGTCTTTGCATCTCAGAAGCAGTCACGAGCATTCTAACTTAGTAACATCTAAAGATTACATACATTAAAACTATATATATATATATATATATATATATATATATATATATATATATATATATATATATATATATATATATATATATATATATATATATATATATATATATATATATATATATATATATATATATAGATCTTTAACTTCTTAAGCATATTAAGCGTATAAGCTCAAACATACAGTCTACGAACAAAAATAAGTGGACACCTTTATCTAATATTAAAATATGTAAACAAAAATATAAATAAAATAGATTTCTCTCATTTAATAATACTAACGTAGATGTTTTAAAATGTAACCAAAAAGCTGCCGACTGTGTTGACAAGTTTGAAAACGTTAAAAAAAATAAACGTTATTTCGTACGGACACAATTTAGTGGACATTCATAAAATCATGGTTCAAATTAGTGAAATAATAGTTTTACGCAATAATAAGTGTTGTTATTAATTAGTCAATTTTTCCGAAACAGGCATAAATTATAATCGTTGTTTTAATTATATATTATGTACAAGAATGTCGCAGTACAAAATAATTTTGGATCAAGTGCTAGATTCAGTGTCAGTTCAATTGTGATTGACGTGCTGGATATTCTTAACAGGATTGAGCAAAAGAATATCATATTTCTAAGAGCTCTGATGAAAAAATATGCAGAAGTTTATGAAGTATGCAACTGTAGCAAATTTAAGAGGTAAAGGGAAAAAATGTCCCACGGCAGTCTATGATGACAGGCAAGTCATAAGACTTGTGATGAAAATTCCTACATAAACGTGTAGAGAAATCAAAGATGAACTAAAAATGAGTGTATCTGAAAAGACAATTGAGCGTGATATACACGAAAATAAATTTAGGACCTATATGCTCATAAAAAACCGTTTTATTAATAAAGATAGTAAAAAAAAAAAGACTTGAATTTGCAAAAAAAATTTGTAAAAATGCCTTTATCTTTTTGCAATAAGATAATTGGGAGTGATGAGAGCAAGTTGAAGCTGTTTTGTAATAAACAATGAAAAGAAATATGGAGAAAGTCAGGTGAAGCTTTGCAGAATAAATTCATAGCAAAAACGATAAAGCATGGAGGTGGCTCTATCTTAGTGTGACGCTGCTCTTCATGGTACAGGGTGGGTAATTTAGTTGAAATAAAGGGTGAAAGAATGACTGCTGACTTTTATATTAATATTCTCAATAAAAATTTTGAGGGATCCTGCTTGAAAATGGATATTTAGGACGATTCTAAATTTCAACAAAATAATGTTTCTAAGCATACAGTAAAAATAACTAAAAAATTTTACAACGATTGTGGTATAAAAGTTTAGGAATGGCCGCCACAATCTTCAGATATTAATCCAAATGAAAATCTCCCATAGATTTTTTATTGTAGGATAAAAAAAGTTTTTACACTTCATTATTCGAATAAAACAGACTTTATAAGAATTTTGCGTGAAAAATGGAATAATTTTTGATCAAAATTTATTAAACAACTTAGAAGGAAGTTTACGTCGGCAATTAGAAAGTATTATTATAACAAAAGATGACCATAAAAAATATTAAATAATGTTTTTTTGAAGTGTCCACTTGTTTCTGTCCTTGTACTTTTATTATTTACTATCAAAATAATTCTAAAAGGTTGACGTATTTTGTAAATTGTTTTATTTTTAAAAAATACATTTAGCAAAGACATAAAGACAGTAATTATAAATGTGCTCTGCTATAATTAGCAAATATTAAAAAAGAAAATTACCACTTTTCTATCGTGTCCATTTATTTTTGTCGTAGACTGTATTTCGCATCAGAAACTACCTACATTACGTAAATTATAATATTTGAGATATTTCATTCTTATGGAACTGTGATAGTAAACCTGTATTAAACATTTATTAGGCTTATAGAGTAAGTAATATGTCATTGAATTACCTGCAAAATTTCATATTTATTTCAAAGATTTCAAATTATATTACATTCTCACATTTTCATTTTATTTGACAAGTCGTATGACAATAGCTAGAACTTGAGTAGCTCTAATAAAATAGTATTAAAATTTGGTTAGGTAGATAGAGAAACTTGGATAGTGTAGTGAACGTTAATGCACATTTCAAACGGCCCTTGAAATGCCTACGCTTGGATTGCTATTTTCAGAAACTGCTCTGAGCTCCTCTCCCTGCAACGCAATGCCTCCAATATATCTATGAAATTCCACGCTATACTTCTCTTATAAAACGAATTTAAGGTAAGCAGCTATAAACCGTTTTATGTAAACAAATATTATTTTCCCAAGAAGAACAAGAATCCCAACAATCATTTTGACTATTTTGCGAAAACTTAGATTTTTGATTATTATGCTTCACTCCTTAATTAATTTTTATGCAATTTCTTTCAAATTTACACATTTATAACTGAACAATATTAAAGTCACTACCCAAAAAAAATATTAACATTACATCTTCATAGCGTCATGTTTCCAATTAAAACATTTGATTTATTGTCTTTTCTTTGGCGTTTCCAATTATTTATTGAAGTAATATTATTATTTTAAGGGTAGATTTTCGATGAATTTATCTTAAAGCCTCTTAAATAATGGTAAGTGCTGTCTGGACTCTCAAGGGGATATAAATCAAGTTGAATATTAATGTTTAGGCCCTGGGTGTTCCTTACAAAGGAATAAATGAGCCAAGAGATTAATGCGATTGCGATTCGCGAAAAACATTTAACACAGGCACTCCTGGCTTAAGATGCGTATGCTTTTGTGTAGTAAGGAAAGAATTTCCCATAGTACTTTTACTTCTTTTACTTCTATATATTTTTTTCTCTATACTTAGCACAAGCTTTTAGCTGTGGCTTCACCTGAACTTAGTGTTAAGACACTTTAGACACTTTTTTTTCCACTTGCTGTTAAATTTAATGGCGCTGCCCGTTGTCTGGGAGAGCTTAATGATGTGATTGTCATTCTACTAGAGCGAAAAAGAAAATTATTCATTTTCCAGCCCTAAAATCGAACAATTATAATATTTACCATCAAATGAATTTAACCTATAAAATTCTTTATTCATATATACTTCTACAAGCATTTTTAAGTCGTCAAATGAACATGTCGCTACAAATATAACAAAAAATAATTTAAAACAAAATAGAAACAATATAAATTCAGTATAAAATAAAATAAAATACAGCCAAGATAATCAAATAATATTTTTCAGAATCTGTATTTTTATAAAGATATTTTATACTAAGGCTTTTATGTCATTGTTAACATACGATGTACAACTAATGTAATAGTCACACATTATACTGTACCCAATGGCACACAGGAAGTTGTTTGACAGTTTCATCATGCAAACAGGATGTGGTGTATTCATGAAGTTATGCAGAACTGATTAAGCAAATAAATTATTACCTACAAATATTATGTATAGCTTTAGCTTTTGCATTTATATTCAAACTTAGACATAGACTGGTTATACAAGTTATGGATATGTATCAGGACTTCTTTTTTTGCTTTCACGCTTTATTCCTCATATAGTAGGTAGAGAAAATTGAGTGTTAAGACACTTTTTTTCCTACTTATCTATTGAGTGAAAGAACTAGAGAGAGTAACGCTGCGGTTGATAATTTTGCGTGTTGCGTTGATAACAATATGAAATATACAGACAAACGCTTCTATTATTCTTATGCATTTAATTTTACCTAAAAAAGTCTTCATTAAAATAGAACTAATAGAACTAAGTGTTAAAACACTTCGTTTCTCTATGTCCACTAAAATTCGAGACACTGTGTGTTTTATGACGAAATCGGGAGAATGTTTTGATTCATCAATCTATTGAAACCTATTAAAATAAAAAATTTAGATATAGATATTTAAAAACATATAATAATATAATATTTAATTTTATAGGTAAATTTCACCTATATATGCCTTGCACTTATATATACAAGTGTGTTGCATGTCAATATATAATTCCTGTCTACTAATCGGGGCTAGAGGAAGTCTTTGGCAGCTTCAGTCAGGGCTCATCGCACAAACGCGAAGGGATGTATTCATCAATCAAGGGGTTATTATGTGGTTACAGGCAGTAGGGTGCGTGGCCCCTATCTGCAGTCGATCACGCCAACATCGCGTGATTCATTCCAGGCCTTTCGATACGGCTTATTTAAAAATAACATATTTAGTGCTTAACAAACAAATATTATTTCTAAATTACAGTGGAGGAATTATAATTAAATTTTCAATATTCATATGCAATTTGTTGCACGCTATTTGTTTTGTACGGAAATTGGTGATAGTTTTTATTTTTAATAATATGAACAACATTTGAACTGAGTTTGTTGTAAATATGGCTACAAAATGAAAGAGTAATGAAGAGACAAAAATAACATATTGAAGTAATAAGATAACCTGAAGTAATAAAACTCATGTTTGTATATGTAATTAGGTTTTAGTATTATATCAAGTTATTGGTGTATTTTAACACGATAAGGCCTTCATGACCTTATCATTTACCCTAAATGAAAGCGAAAAGGTGACTATTTTATTTCTTGTACAACAAGACGAAACACGGTATTGAATTCCACCACGCAATATCTAATAATCTCAAAACTGGGCAGAATGTAGAGAACGCATTCGAAACACTAGAATACCTTTGTCTCTACTGTTATTTGTAAAATATAGCTATTTAAATATTTACTTCTTCTTCTTCTTCTCTTTATTTATGGCGTTTCGAGCGTGCCAGTTTAGCACAATTCACTTTGCCAATGTCACGTTGAATGGAGAACACACATGAGTATTTAAATATTTATGTACCATTTCTAAAAATTTGAACATAAAACCAACACTCATCCAACCGATAGAGCTATAATAATATATAGCAACAATAATATTTTGTATTCGTTACTTTTGTGTACTAAAAGTAAATAGCCGCTTGTCTATTTGTTATATTTCTCGGAAAAAAATATTTTCGAAAGTATACAGTAGGAGAGCCATACATATATAGGTTGAGAGCTTTCAAATTCTTTCTTTGATTCTCCAAAAATATATGATTTTTTTATATATTATTCTCATATGTCGCTCTACATTTTTATTTGTTTTCATACTTTATTCATTTGATATATAGGTTATTTTTTTTTCAATATAAGCTATACATTGTTTTGAATATAATACATAAAGTTAAATTGTAGCACCAGGCTTATTATATAAGAGATATTCATATACATAACTTAATTAGCTATCTATAATAATGACAAGTAGCTAATACTTAGAAAATAGAATTAAAAACACCGAAAATAAAGCGTGGAGCTTATTATTTTTTTAATTGGTAATTTATTTATAAATCTCCATATTATTCTGAAAAAAAAAGAAATTTCCATATTATTATTGTTTGACAAATACATTTTGCATTACATTTACATTGAATATCAGAATAGGGTGTAGATTAAACCAAGCCTTAGATTATGGATGGAAATTCATTATTTATACCTATTGCTACGGAATCGGAATACCCAGACTTCATAATTGATATCACATCTAGTGTACTAATAATATTTGTGTTCTGGCATGTATCAGTTTAATTATACCGTTTCATGGCATTTCCTAATATAGCGCATTTACTTGAATGTATTTAATCGTACTAAGTAATTATCTTTATAATATACGTCATATATACCTCGTAACGTAACGTCAGTGTCTATGACTCTCCGTACTCTCTTTTAAGCGACATCGTTTCAACACAAAGTTTTTAAAAACTTGATGAAAAACGCATGGCTTAGTGTTCAAAATGCTTAGATGATGTCCAAGAAGTGCGGGTTTAAATCCCGCTTTGCTTAGAATTTTATATTTTCTATAAATAGTATTTTGTCCTTAGTATAGATGGATACGTTTGAAAAACGCTCAAAAATATTACAACAATACGAAATGGTACTTGCTCTTTCTCTCGAATCATACGCTCTCTTATACTCATGAATATTACACTAAATAAAGCTGAGGTCAAAGATTACGTTAAATTAAACATATGAGGCATGCACTAAAGAAGCTGAGATCCATGACCGGTGAGTGGCCAGTAGAAGCTAAAGATTATTTTCAAAGTTAAACGGTCATAACCTTCATATTTCGTCTACAAGCCACAAATTATAACTGTTAATTAAGGGGTACTGACGTGCTAATGGAGTTACGATATAATACATTCTAAGAAAATATTAAATAACATAAATTATACAGTCTACGTTCTAGTTTATAATATCTGAGTCATCGCTTATAATAAATATTTTACCTAAAATATTCAACTGTTAGGAATTTCTTGCTGTCGCCTCAAAATGAGGCCAACTTTACTAAAGATAGCTTATCTGTCATTCATAAAGCTTATAAAAGCCTATTTGAATAAAATATAACATTTCAGTTCGAGTTACGCTACTTACCTATAAAGAGCATAAAAATATTATATATTACTATGTTATTTTATTACTATGTTCTAGTAATACCGACATAGATTTATTGTACTTTAAAATTTCAATGGTTCCAGTATCTCAGTCTAGAGTGTTTGGTCGAAATATAAAGAAATATATGTCTACAATAACTCATACACCTTTAAATAAATAGTTTTACCAGAATAGTATGAGAAGAAAGATAGTCTTAAATATCTTACACAAGCTATTTATACATACTACTGCTTGAAGGTGTCAAACAATAATATGCACAAATAAATATATAAAGGATATGAATTTAAAGATACAAGGGCACAAAAGATATCTTAATTAAAATCTAGCTACGTTGATCGATATTATAATGATAGTTTCAAAGAAATGCTCAAACGAAAACACTGAAAAAAAGAAATTGCGGCGTACAGTAAAACAAAAATGGGTAAAAAAATATAAAAATGGACCAGATTCAATTTCTGGTGCAAAACGGAAATCGTCTCACCGTGTTCACTTTATTTCATTTAAAAGCGAACTACGGATATACTGAATCAATCGGAAACCTCTTAAAATGTTTTTTTTAGTTATCTTCCATTAAAATATCTATTGAATGTTTCTATTTCTCATATTTGGGAACAAAAAATTTATTAGTTTTATAAAAATAGAATAGGATTTTTGATTGATATGGAATATGCTAGTCAGCTCTCCTTCCAAGGTCTTTAATGAGTATATAAGTTCTTCTTGCTTCTATTATGAGCGACTTTAAGCAATCAAGAAAACAAAATGGAAGAATATTTTATATTTTTGTGATTTTTAAAGTGTTAATCCACACTGAGGATAGAAAAAATACTTAAAGAAAACAATTAAAAACTTGAACGGAGCGGAACTCGAACCCGCACCCTCTTGCGAACCATGCAAGCGCTCTCACCGCTGAGCTATGCGTTAAATATTTGTTAGAATATTTTATGCAAACGCGTAAAATATTTTACGCATTAACATCGTCAACTTAAACTTTTATGACAAAAAATATTCAATTAATTTTTACATTTGTGCTTCTCCCGTAAAACGGAAATGTGAAACATAAAAATTTATAGAAATAGAAAACGGAAAAGAAATTTAGAGATGACAAAAAGGGATAAAGATTCATTATAATATATTTTGTTTTTGTAACTCAAAAATTATTCACCCACTAAAAAGAAGTAATAATTAACACAAAAAGCTATAAATTCACAAAGTTTCCCTGTATTTATCAGTAATTTCAGTAGTAATATATAGCAAGTAGAAACTACGAGGATTAGTTCAGAATCGGTATCATCAATCAAGTGTACCCTACTTCGACAAAGAGACCGGCGGCCTGTGATTAGCGCGCCGAAATTATCACACACGATGCTATAGTGGAGGTAATCTTTCACTCAACTTGGGGTAAATATATGGTTTTGGATTCTGAACGGTATATTTACTATTTCATTTCCTTTCAAATTGAAAGTAATTTGTTTTAAATTTAACTATTCGTACCTTTTACCTTTGACTGTTGAATTTATAATTTTTGCTTTTAAGTTAATTCTGTTTCAAATTACGAAAAAAGCAGACCTAAAGAACTTAAGGAACTTGAGGACCGTCGTGGCGCAGAGGCGCAACGTCTGCCTGTAACGTGGCTAACGCGACGGTTTCTGGATTCGATCCCCAGTCGGGGAAGATGGATTTTTCTATTTCCATTTTCTTCGCTCTGGCAACTAAGGCAAAGCGCGGCGTTGAGTTCCGCCACTCAACACGCAATGCATCGAAAACGGCGGAAAGTGGGGACGGAGTAAGCAGGGACTAAGTAACAGAGTGTCTTAACACTAGGTTCTAATAGTTCCTGCAGTTCCCTCTGCCTACCTTGCCATGTGCGGGATAAAGCGTGAAGCTAAAAAAAAATAACAATTAATTTTGCAAATCACGAGGCTTTCGATGCGTTGCAGCAGTATTCTGCTGCGTCCAAATATAAACACAATGGTTGTAGTGGAATCTATACCCAGGGCAAAAATTTATTTAAAATTTAACCATTTTCCACTCTATTAGACAACATACGGTATTGATTCCCGCACTAAACATGCAGTTTACAAACCTCAGGCTGATACGCGGGAAAAAGCGTGAAGCTGTGCTCTCACCCCTTTGTTATTACTAAGATGAATTGTGAATTTCAGAATTAAATGTTGCTAAATAGAGAGAAACATTACTATTAGAATAACGATGTACACAGTTTATATGAAACACGATTATGCCATTAGGACTGGTAACAACGGTAACTATATGTTACAATTTGAGAAGATATATACATAGTTAGTCGAAAAGTAATTAAAATATCTTTTACTAGTTTAGTTTATATGACGTTTTTGTATGGATTGTGCTAATTAAAATTATTTGGTATTTCATAGAACATTTTTAAGAGTTTAAATTCCAATTTTTATTACTTTTGCACAGCAAATTTATTTGTTTTATTTGGTTTCGCTTGCTATAAGTTCAACAGTATTTAACTCAAATGTAACATGTACGTTATAAAAATAGTATAGAATAAATTGCCTTATGACTAAATATAAGTATAACATTATATATCAACATGAAAAAGTACAGATGTAACAACATTTTAACTTCTTCAAGTATTATTCCAATTTTCTTTTCAAAAAATCGTTTCTATTAAGATACTGGGAGTAGCAAAAACCTGTTTAATGCGCTTAAATACACGCTTATATAAAAAATATATATGCGTATGTAGTTATAAGAATTTCGACGAAGTTCGATAACAAGGTAAAACCGAAACGATTGGACATTAACCTAAAAGCCGTGTCAGAGTCATGTAAAAATTGTTTATCTTCACACTTCGCTTCTGACATGAGCATATTAGGCAAAAAGATTTAGTGTTAAGACACTCCGTTCTCCATTTTGAGCCTTTCGAGAAATGTCTCGAAGGGCGTGGCGACGGAAGCATGTTGGCAACGTTAAACTTTATCTTGAATGTAGAGAGAGAAATATAAAAATATTTCATTCTGACTCAGTGGGAATCGAAGTCACAACCGTTGCTTTTCAATCTACTATGCTACTGCGCTATAACAGTCCCAACATTCTTATTACACTATATATTATACTTTCCTTATTAAAACATATCAATCATAATAAAAATGTACAAATAATTTAAGTAACAGAATATCCAATTGAACTTGAACCCCTACTATACTAATAGTAAATAAATTGCCTTTTTTTAAATTCTTTAAATAAATATTGTTACAATTAAGAAAGAATTGACTACAGACGAATTAAATATATAAAAAAGTAGAAAATTTCAATATTACTTACTAAGTATAACGGTTAAAATAGAATAAAACATTCCCTTAGATCGTCGTGCCGTGAAATGAAGTGTCTTGAAGGAAGCGACAAAGCATCCCCTGGGCTTGTTATTTTGCCCTCAAATTTTGAGGACAGGCGTTTCCAATACTTAAATTTTTTTACATCGATTGTAAGCATCAAATGGTTAATTTTAATTTCGAAGTCACAAAGCTATTATATTTATATTTTAATATATATTTGTTTTCACTATTATTTCGCTTAATTAAGACGTATTATAAAATGATATCTTTTTTAAATGTTAGGTTTATAAAATAAGTCTAAGAGACGAACACGGTGGTTTGTGGGTTCGATTCCCATGGCGTGAAGGAAAATGCGGTGTTGAGTTCCGCCACTCAACATGCAATGCCTCAAAAAAGCCCGAACGCAGAGGACGAAGTGTCTTAACACTAGGCTCCCACAGTTTATGCGGTTCCCTTTCCTTACCCTGCTAGATGCGGGAAAAAGCTTGAAGCTAAAAAAAATAAAAGTTTAAACAATTTTTTTCTTTATGTCTAAAGTAATTCTTATACAGTTTCCAAATCTGGTCCATAATATTCTTAAGCCAAGACTAAATCAATCAATATGTGGCACTGTTCCAAGTAAAATAGATGAGGTATATTCTATCAACCGATATTACAACACTCCATCGTGAGAAGGGAAATGAGTCGAATCATAGATTTATGATTTAGCGATAAATCATTGTAACCAAAAGCTATTCCCTTTAAAGGGTATTATAAGGCTACTTCAGCTACATAAATATTATGACAAATTGTTTGATAAAGAAAATGGCTGATACTTTAAGTTGTATTTGAAAAGATTATAAGAAAAGCAAATTATTTTGGAGATTAATTTTAAGGGTGTTAAGCAAAGAGCGTATCTCTTATAATTATAATTATGGGATCTTTTAATGCAGATGTAGATTTTGTGGCATGTTTTCTTCGTTTTCTATAGTTTAATAATTTGGTAAGACAATTTAAGCACATAAATTTGTCACATACAGCGCAGCGTTGAATTCCGCCAGCCAATACACAATGTCTAAAATCAAGTGAAAAAGTTTTACTGGGTTAGTAAAGCTTTTAAGCGAAAGTAATATTTTAAATAAAACCCATTTTAATAAAAATCTCTTACCAATTAATTGTGTATATTATTGTTAGATATATTTTTTGTGTAAAAGATATAAGTGATTAATCTGATATGATAGTTTTATATAAAATGTAGAGGCCTTCGTAGTTCTAACTGAACGCGATAGTTGTGAATTCTAATCCCAAATATGTAAGTGTAAATCATTGCATGCGTGGTTTTCTCCTTTCCTGTCGCTCAACATGCAATATCTCAAAACGTGGAAAGGAACAAACAGAGTGACTTAACACTGGGCTCCCCCTGTGTACTAAGCAATAGCTATAAATGTAAAAATCGTAAAAAAACATTGCTTTACTTTTTTGGCTCCTCTCCTTATTCCCGTATCCCTCTCCCTTCTCACAGTCAACAGATTAATGCTGTTGCTGTGAGAGCCTTTAATATCTCCTTTCTTTCTGTTTATATTCCTCATCCTTCCTCTTCCCTTTTCCTTGAGCTAAAGTCTATTATTTCTTCGCTTCCTCTTCCTGTGCTGGTCCTGGGTGATTTTAACACCCATCACACTTTGTGGGGGTGTTATTACTGTGATGGATTCTCCCCTTCGTTGGTGGATATGATTGATGATGTTGATCTCTGCATCCTCAATGATGGTTCACCGACCCGTAGGGTTAATCCGAATCAGAATCCTAGGACTGCTATTGACCTTTCCTTATCATCTCCTTCTCTTGCTTCCTTACTATCATGGTCCGTACTTCCTTCCACCTATGGTAGTGATCATTTCCCAATTCTTTTGTCGATTGATAATCGACTTCCTACCCCACTTAATACTTACCCGCTTCTAAAATTTAACTTAAAAAAAGCCAACTGGAATTAGTATGCTGACTCTGTGGATCGCATGTTGGATAGTCTTCCTGATTCTGTTAATTATGAGAATGTCATTCTTTGCTATGATCGGTTTGTCTCTGTCATTTTATCTGCAGCTGACTTACATATCCCCAAAAAACATTCCATTCAGAATCGGCTGCCTTCCAATCCCTGGTGGGATCAGGAATGCTCTGATTTTGTCAATCGGCGAACATCTGCTGAGGTGTCATACGCAGCCTGTATGACAATGGAAAATTATATTGATTTTAAACGAAGCGATGCTAATTTCAGGAAACTTATTTGGAAGAAGAAAAGAGTTGGGTGGGTTAATTTCTGTGAATCCCTTAATCCTCGCACTCCTTCCTCTGTTGTGTGGACAAATGTTAAGAGGTTTCGCCGATCTCTTAGCAGTATCCCTAGTCCTAATTCCAATAATCCGTCTAAATGGCTTAACGATTTTGCTGACAAATTGGCTCCTCCTTTCGTTCCGCCCTCTGATTTGTCCTTTGAGTTGCCGATTGAGTCTTCAGAGGAAATGGATGATCCCTTTTCTTTGGAAGAGCTCAAAAGCGTCTTAACGGATTTAAAAGACACTAGTCCAGGCGAAGATGGTGTCCCTTATTCATTCATAACAAAATTGAATGAAAAATCTAAACTTTATTTTTTAAATTTGATTAATATTATATTTCAATCAGGCAACATTCCTAGTTCATGGAAATCCCAGTTTGTTATCCCTATCCTTAAGCCTGGAAAATGCCCTTCTGATCCGGATTCCTATAGACCCATTGCGCTATCATCTACATTAGCAAAAATTACTGAACGGCTTTTGAAAAACCGATTAGAATGGATAATGGAAAGCAGAAATATCTTAGCTCCCTCTCAGTTTGGCTTTAGAAAGGGGGTTAGTACGGTAGATAGTCTTAGTATTTTTACTACAGACATTCGACGAGCTTTTGCCAAAGGAGAGTATTTGGTAGGTGTTTTCCTAGATGTTGCATCTGCTTATGATAATGTCAATCTTCCGATGCTCAGGCAGAAAATGCAACAGCTGAGTATTCCGATGAGGATGAGTCATTTCATTTGTAATTTGCTAACCGGTCGTACGGTATCTGTTAAACACCCGCTTCTTACTGTACCCTCCAGACTCGTCTGGAAAGGTCTTCCTCAGGGTTCCGCTCTTAGTCCTCTGTTATATAAGATTTATACACATGACCTCGAATTAGCCGTTAACAATTTTTGTAACATCCTTCAATATGCTGATGACATCGTCCTTTATTACAGCTCAAATTCTGTACAGGACATAACTTTTCGCTTAAATTCTGCTTTGCATTATCTTGATCAGTGGTTGTTTAATCATGGCCTTGCACTATCCATTGCAAAGTGCCAAGTGGTGGTATTCTCTAAAAAGAGGAGTACTCCAAATTTTCATATAATGTATGATGGTACTCCTATTCAGGTAACGGATACTGCGAAATTTCTTGGCATAATACTCGATAAACGACTGAACGGAATTGCGCACGCTGAATATCTCAGTAAAAAATGCGAAAAAGGCATTAACGCTTTAAGAGCTGTATCTGGTGTGTGGTGGGGTGCACACCCTTATACTCAAAAGCTTCTGTACGGTGCTCTTATCCGTAGTCATATTGATTATGCTTTATTTGTTCTGGACCCATTCAACAAAGTAGCCACAGAAAAACTTAATCGTATTCAGTACAAATGCCTGCGCATTATCCTAGGAGCAATGAAGTCTACTCCTACCAACGCACTTCAAGTGGAATGTGTTGATCCCCCCTTGCCTATTCGTAGACAATTCCTTGCAGACCGATTTGTGGGTAAAATGCTGCAGCTTTCGTCCCATCCTCTGTGGTCTATGCTAACTGAGCTAGCTGGCCTTTTACCCCGTAATAAGCCTTTACCATACCTGCTTAATAGCTTCCTTAAGTTCACTAATCTTCCAAATCCTCTGTCACGTTTTCCATCTAATGCTTTGTATTGTACACCGTACAATGCATTGGTTTATTTTCCACATATCATCACAGATCTTGGCTTGACCAAGGGTGATCCGGGCACTAACACAAAATTTCTAGAGGCAGTAAATGAAAAATGGTTAAATTACTTACACATCTACACTGATGCTTCAAAGCTTTCAAAAGAAGGCTGTGTTGGTGCAGCTTGCTGGATTCCAAAATTCAAAATTATTTTACAATTCAAATGTCCCCCCGAGTCCTCAGTGTTTACAGGTGAGGCTGTTGCTTTATTAGAAGCAATCCTGTTCTCACAGTCTCATAACGTTAAACAAACTGTTATTTTTACTGACTCACTAAGCTGCTTAATGGCTATAAAGGGAAACCCGTTTCAAAGTAAATTAAGGTCTTCAATTGTTTTAAGGATTCGTGAAGAATTATACTCATGTCATCTCAAGGGTTTGGATATTACTCTGGTTTGGATCCCAGGCCATTCTGGAATCAGTGGGAACGAATCTGCAGACTCTTGTGCTAAATTAGCTGTCCAGTGTGGTACCTTGGAACATTTTGTTAATTCGGCTCATGATCTGTTGTCTCTTGCAAGAACTCATTTGGATAAGTCCTGGTCTAAATACTGGGATACGTCAAAATCTCAGAAAGGAAAATATTACACATTTCTTCAACCTGATATCCCAAAGCGTCCTTGGTTTTACTCTCAAAAATTTACAGAACGGAAAGTTATTTCAACAATTTGTCGTTTACGCCTTGGACATGCATGTACACCTATTCATCTGGCCAAGATCAAGGTCAGGGACCATTCACTGTGTGAATGTGGCCTAGACGACGGTTCTCCTGCCCATATCCTTTTTTCTTGCCCCAAATTAGCTCGCCCCACTTATGATGTCCTCCCTCTTAAAGTCCCTCGCCCCCTTAATGTTCAATGTTTGTTAATGTTTGTGTTTAGTCCTTTGTGTAAATTTTTGTGTAAATATATTAAATATAACAATATTAGAGTATAAGCTAACACCCATGTAAATATATTGTTTATTACTAACCCCTTTTATTATCTGTATATATTGTAGATATCTGTGATTTTGTTATAGGTGAAGGATTTAAACTGGATCTCTTTTAAACATGCATACTCCAACTGTGTAATGATATCTCTCTTTTTACCGTACATTCTCCCTTGTGTGTTCTCCATTCAACGTGACATTGGCGAAGTGAATTGTGCTCAACTGGCACGCTCGAAACGCCATTAGTTAAGAGAAGAAGAAGAAGAAGAAGTACTTTTTTGGCAGTTGAATCGTTTCTTTATTTACTTTGATTCTGCATAACATTTCTCAAGAAACAACTTCATAAATGACAACATAAAAGCATTAAAAATAATAGGGAAAATAAACATATAACTTCATTTAAAATCTTATACTTACATCAATCTTTCTATTTATTTGAGACTCCAGCAATTATTGTGAAACTTTAGCTTCAGATGTGTATTATATAAATAATAATTGAATTTACAGCAAAGTTTCTATAAAAGTATTAAAATAAATAAAAGCTGTACACGCTGTACGTAAAAGTTACCTGTAACAATGTAATTACACAACTTTTACTTAAGCTCGAAGTAGACGTTATTTGACTTTCTAGTGCCCGTAGTATTTCTCCTTCAAACGATATTGCAAATAAGTGTAGAATACTTTAATTGTAAAGAGTTTTGTAGTACATATTATACGTACTAAACACATATTCGTTTTGTTTGTTGTGTCCTTAATTTTTATCTATATATATATAATACAGTATAGTTGAAGTGATTTTTTATAATTTCAAAATTATTGTGGATTTTCGAGAGCATATATTGTAGAGCATATATTACAATATAAAAATTATTGTTGGTTGGACTTTCCTTAGGGCTAATCCCTTAACCAATGGAACCAAGTCTAAAACCTTCACTAGACCCCTCTTAGACGTTCACCAGAACATAGGGGGTTTGACCGCATCAGACCTGATGTTAATATTTCATCCGGTGTACGATGACATCCGTCAGCTTAAATACCTGTTAATTCTCGATTTAAAGATCCCCAAAATTATATGACATGGCATTTTTGTTCATAAATATTTCTTTTAGAGATGTTCCCTTGAGTAGATCTAATTAAATGAGTAATCAAAGAGTTAGGCTATATATTTTGTTATAATAGTTCTACATATATTCAAGATAATAACAGTTTAGATTTAAAATTAAAGTGGCAACTTAATTAACTGCGCACTAACTATAGTCTCACTAAAGCAACTTTATGCATATCTAATACGACTTTAATTACTAAATGGAAATAGCTATTTATACTAAACGTGTATGTATATTTGATGTGTTGAAATCTCCTTGATTATATTAGTAGGCAAATAATTTATATACTTTTTATAAAAAGCGTTTATATAGTTTTTATAAATGCCTTAAAAAAGCTTTACACGGGTAACGGAGTGTCTTAACACTAGGTTCCTGTGGTTTACGCTGCCTACAATGCTATGAGTATAAAAGTAAAGCTGTAAAAATCAGTTATATACATAATAGTGCAAAACTTGTCTAGGAAAACTATTTTTAAGAAAATTAAACCAAATTCATAATTTCAATTAAATATTCAATTTCAATTAAAAAAAATAGAGAGTGCTTTATCAAAATATATTACTTTATTTTCTATTTCCATTTTCTTCGCTCTGGCAACTAGGCAAAACGCGCCGTTGAATTCCGCCATTCAACACGCAATGCCTGGAAAAAGGTGGAATGCGGGAACGGAGAAAGGGACTAAGCATCAAAGTGTCTTAACACTAGGTTTATATGGTTCCTGCAGATCCCTCTGCCTACCCTGTAAAATGCGGGATAAATTGTAAAGCTAAAAAAAATATTAAATATCCCCCTACTCAATTTTAGTTAATATAACAGTATGTCAATTATTGCAAATAATTTTTTTCTCTTTGTTTCTTTCCTACGCCAAGAAAGTAATTGTACTAGTAAATATTTAATTAAAGCTTCACCTAATACTGTTTCATACTATATTACAATATGTATGAGACAAAGCGCGCTTAACTAAACCCGTCATGGCTGTTTAATCCGCCTTATTTAACATGGCTTTTACTTAAAAGCACTCAATTGTAATAGACTAAAACATACTTCACTCAATTTTGGTATATTCATAAATAAAATGTAAAATTACAGCAATGATCGATGTGGTAATACTCAACACCGCTCTTTAATTTACCAAATTGGCATACTTCATTTTATTTTTTAGTAATAATCGTAACTATCACCTTCACAGGTAAACGCTATCCCACTAATTGTATACAATAAGTAAATACAAGATTACACTTGTTTATCTTTTTATCAGATCTATATGTCTTCTCTATTATGACTTTTTAAAAATTGAACATCATTCTGCTCTACGCCTATTTTAGTATCTTACAAGTTTACATCAAAAGGGAACCGAATCTACTAACAACTTGTAAACCTCATCCCATATAAGCCCTTCCAATCGTGATATATAAAAAAAACGTAGAACAAAATCTTTGCCCAAGGTCACGAAATAAGAAATTTAGAATGAAATAATCACATACACATAATGTAGGTTATATCACGTAGAAGCTCGTAACACGTTTTATCGCTCTACGAGCTGGAGTTCATTATATTTTATACACTTATATACATGTTATTTTATATCATATGAGTATATAGGTAACTGTATACAACCTAGCCTTTAAATATATGGAAATAAATATATATATATATATATATATATATATATATATATATATATATATATATATATATATATATATATATATATATATATATATATATATATATATATATATATATATATATATATATATATATATATATATATATATATATATATATATATATATATATATATATATATATATATATATTTATATATATATATATATATATATATATATATATATATATATATATATATATATATATATATATATATATATATATATATATATATATATATATATATATATATATATATATATATATATATATATATATATATATATATATATGTATATATATATATATATGTATATATATATATATGTATATATATATATATATATATATATATATATATATATATATATATATATATATATATATATATATATATATATATATATATATATATATATATATATATATATATATATATATATATATATATATATATATATATATATATATATATATATATATATATATAAATATATGGAAATAAATGGAAAGAATTGCGAGCTGACATGTAATTCTAACATTATTCATGCATATAGAACAATATGTATCCACTTTGTTGAACAAAAGCAAATATTTATAATTAATATATTTTTTTAGTAATCTAAAAAAATATATTTGTTAATTTTTTGCCATTGTTATCTGTATTATCTGTATTTTTATATTTCAATTTATTTAGTTTTATTTAGTAATTCTATATTTAATATAGGTTTTGTTACAAATCGATGTTATTTAACAGTATGATTTATAAGTTCCCAAAAGGTTAGGTGTTATCTCAATTTTTTATTAAGTAATTATGAAATTCTTAGGTTTGAAAAAATTTACAGTTATATATAATGTTTTAAAAGTTTCTCAGAACATATGCCTTTATGGAATCTAAGCTTTACTTATAAGCTTTTATTTACTTTTAAACAAGTACGATCGAAAAATTTTCAGCAACAGCAGAAACGTAAAAAAACGTATAAAAAATAGCAAAAAAAAAACATTGTTCATTAACCATTATCTAAAATTGAACCAAAACACACTAAAAGTGAAGCATATATAATAAGGGACTAAGTGCCATCACACACTCCTGTCATAATCATAAAAAGCGAAACGACACCTTCATTTTCCGTAAAATGGACCTGTTCTATATAAAAAGTTTTGCGAGCTTTAAATATGTTTCATGAGGTTACCGCAGTATTGTTTTTTGTGTGTAAAAATAATCGGAAATGAATTTTTAAATTGACTAAAATATCTTCTAATATTTTAAAATCGAAATAAAATGTAAATTACATATTTTTATTATCCACAAGCACACTGATAATTTTTAGTTTTAGCTTCCCGCTTTATTCCACTCAGACGGGAGAGCGAAGAAAATGAAAAGTTAAATAATCCACAAAACGTCTCGTATACTGACAGTCCTTCTATACCGCGACGGTCTTTGAATAGTATTAGGAAATAAAAACATTTAAAAAAAATAAAAAAATGGTTGCCTGTAAAGTGGGTTTTACGGGCGAAAATTTTACGTGACAACGTCTTTTTCGGTAGAATATTTATTGATATGAATAATAATTATAGTATAAATTGCACAAATTTTAACTATAGAAAATATATTTTGTTTACTAAAACATTGTACATGTGTCAAGTGATACGCGCGGCGGACCGACCATAGTTCGGTGACAGTTGACACATCGTTACGTTACCATTTTCATATTTGACTCCGAGCCGCACAACCTAATTTAAGACGTTGTCACGTCAAAATATATAAACATTTCGAAGGCAGCGGTATTTTAATCTGCGTCTCATTAAAACGGCCGAGTACGCCATCCATGATGATTATTGATGAAATTATTTTAGAAATACTTATTTTATATCACAAAGCGAATGTCGTAATCTATGAAGCGGGGTTCAAACCACGCAATGTAAGTTAAGTTAAAGTTGACAGTTCGACTTGTGTATAAAAAATAACCTCCTTTGATTTTTTAATTTACTTTTATTAAGTATGTCGTAAAACTTATAACTATAAAGTTTATATTATTTTTTTAACATTTAGGTGTAAAAACATGTTCATTATAAAACAGTATAGCCACATATTATGTTATACGTAATTTTCTCATCTTCTCATACTAAAACGATTTAAGCCGTCCCGATAAGTTGAGATACTTGAAGTACTTCAATCAAGCGCATGCTTAGCTAGATGCTTCCGTCTACATTTTGCAATAGGCAGGCATTCTGTTAGCGAGTTCATGAATAAATAAAACGTTGCGGACGGTGCATGTTTGTTTAAAGGCTCAATCGATAGCTCAATACTTGAACGGATTTTACGAATGATTACATATATGTGTATGTTAATATACATATACATATACATATACATATACATATACATATACATATACATATACATATACATATACATATACATATACATATACATATACATATACATATACATATACATATACATATACATATACATATACATAACATATACATATACATATACATATACATATACATATACATATACATATACATATACATATACATATACATATCATATACATATACATATACATATACATATACATATACATATACATATACATATACATATACATATACATATACATATACACTAAGTAAAAAAATTAAAAAAAAATAAAATAAATTGTATAGTAGTAATATAATATAAATGTAAAATTTTTTAATTTTCGAATTTAAAAATACTGTGTGGTGAGACAGCCCCTGACTGTTAACGGTTTAGTAGTAAGATCGGTCGCCTTTCAGGAGAACTTCAATACTGATGCTTAGATACACAACGCACAGTGTCACTAAATGGGGAGAAAATAAACATGAGGGATAAAGAAAAAAAATAGTTTTTCTCTAAAAAATCTTTTGAACCAATTTCGATCGCTGTATATTCAATTTTTTAAAAAATGTGCCACAAGTTTGCTCCTAGATTTACCTGGTCTATTAAATATTTATAGAAAAAAAGGTCACCTAGCAACTAACCTCAGGCAATCGCCATTAATGCCTTTAGATAATACGTCTTTGATCCCAGCGCCTTACATTAGATATAAAAACATGTATAATAGATTCAGTACTAAGGTCAGTAGTAAGGTTTTGACTAACTTTAGCTTAAGTGTAGTAACACAAGGCATTATTTTAGTAATTAGACACTATTATTACCATGAAATAATAAAATAATTAGACCCAAAAATAAAATATAAAATAAAATACAAAACAATAATTTTCGGAGACCTGTGGCTGATGATGTACGCCAATAAAATAGAACTCATTGACGACAGCTGACGTCTGACGCTGGAGCACGAACTGAACATCTGGAAGAGTACGCTTGAGAACAGTGATCTAAAACTAGAGACATCGACTATGATGTCCACGCCGGGATAAACGCTGCTTAGGCCAAAAGGCGGGAGATCATTGTAGTGGTCAGCAATCGCAAAGTACCACCTCAAATGATTGATATACAAGATCATGACCAGCACTTTTATACGGCAGCAAATATTGGCCAGCAGTGTACTCAGGAAATTCACAAGAAGATTAAAATACTGTGGTGGACGTGTGGCGAAACGGAAGGCTACTACAAACGCACCTCATTTATGAGAGAGAGTCTGGGGGTCCGTGACGAAGCGGTTAAGGTACAAGAGCATTGTCTGTAGTGGCCACGTTTTGCACCGGCCTACGGACTATGTCGAACTATAATGCCTTGACATAACTGTTTCTGAAGTGATTCTCACCGCTCACCACTCACCCACCGCCCAGGAAATGATGGCTGGACGTCGTGATACAGTACATGAGAGACAGTGCACAAACCACTGAGGATGCTAAGATCGTACAAAGTGGAATCATTTAAGTCTGAAAGTAAGCCCTGGCAACAGGCTAGGATAATGATAGGTGAAAGAAGAGACCCTAAAATAAAAAAGTCTTACATATTACATATGTAACACTTATCTCGCAATGCCTCGACTGAAGGCGAGTTGCAGTTACAGTTACAATGTATGGCAATTTTGTCATTCAAAATATTTTAAATTGTTAATTATCTTCCACGAAAGATAATTAAAAAAGTAAAATGCGATCATTTACATATTTTTTATATGTACATAAATATAGATAAAAAAAGTTATTTTTGAATTTTAATTTAAAATAAATACACATAATATATAAAAAAACACTAAAACCTGAAAAGAAGATTTCTCTTATAAGTTAAGAACAATCCATGATTTTACACCTGTACAAACAAAACAGCCAACCCTAACCGACAACCAAAAACAAAAATACATTGTAATTATTTAATTTCTGTTAATAAACAGAATATTATTTACATAGGCAGATTATTATACCACATTATGCTCATCACCATAACAATTCAGTTAAAATAATCCCCTAATCTTCCACAGGCTAGGGACTACAAATAAACATTGGTAAAGGCCAAAAAGTATAACAAAGTCAAAACAACAAATCATACGCATTTACATAGAAATCTCTCAATTACTTCACCTGAATTTTAGACGTTATTTTTGTAGGATTACTAAAAAACCATCGCTGAATTCCTTTTATGCTAAGCTTTCAATTCGCTTCTAAAATTAAAACGCGATTGGTCATTTACATGCGCTCTTTATATACAGATTTTCAAATGAATATTGGCTTAGTTTAAACAAAATTGGAACTGGATCAAATAATTTATTTTTGATTACGACTCGTCAATAGCAAAAAGCTATGATATTACAATTTTAATAGAATTAGTTTTTTGTTTTGTTTTATTTTTTTAAATGAACAGATAAAAATCTCTTTTACAATATTTTATAAGCGGAATTTTTAGCTGATATCAAGTTTCAAACGAAATACACTTTCAATGAAAAGATCTCAATTTTTTCAAATGTTTCGCTCGAAGTCGTGGCGTAACTGCTCATGGTTATTCGAAAATAAATTATATCGCATTATACGCTTTGGGAGCAAAGCTAAGCGCGTTATTGAGTTCCGCCATTAAATATGTAATGTCTCGAAAGTCGGATTCCGGGTCTTTCAACAAGGGAGTCTCTTAAAACTAGGTTCTCTGCCATATAAGTCTTCACAAGTTCTTATAATTACAAGCCTAATAGCATTAAAAGTTGAAAAACATTTTCTGTAAATTTACAGTCAAAGGTCTTCACTTTACACTTTTAAACATTAAATTAGTTTTTAATAATATCTGTGGAATAATAAGTTGCTATTTCTAGTAAAATCTATCTCCATCGAGAGCAGAGACAGCTGTCTGAATATATTATTAAAATACGCACAAAGATAGTAAAGCCTCCCATTATCAAATTAAGCATCCATTAAATGTTAAAACATGATAATGGATTAATGTAACATCATAATAATTGTGATTTCATAATTAATACACACGCACCGACCGCCCGCCTGCCCGTGCGTGACAATCAAAATATAATTGAATACTGACATTTTGTGTTATGCGTGAAAGAAATGACACGTCGACATAATTCTACGTGACAAAATCAAATTATAAGCCAGAGTGTTTAAATTTATTTTTAGTACTGTTAAATTGCACTAGCGAAAATTAATCGATAAAATCATGTCATTAATGTTGTATTTAAATACATTAAAAGGTTACATTACTTGTTGTTTTAATTTATAAATAATGAATTTTACTTGTGGCCTCTTATGGTAATTCTTAATATTTGAATAACTTTAAATCTATAAATAATTTTATTTTCAGTTTCTGCTTTTAATTTTTTTATGAAATATTCTTATTTTTTAAAGAAAATATCCATATATAAATTCATTTTAATACGCAATAAAATTACATCATTAACACGCCGTATCTGTTACAGATAATACAAACAAAACAATTGTTTAGTTCACGTTGCGTCTAAGTAATCTTGTATTGCCGATCTCCAGGGAAATCTAAGTTTTGCCGCAACACTGACTCGTATAAATGGAAAAACGGGTGGTAATGCGGTTGGCCAACAATTATTGTAGTGTGACACTCTAATACTGATACATTCTTTTTGTCCTTTACGGTATAAACTTGGACGGATATTCACAATCTAAGATAATTTAAACATTTTTAATCATTTATATTATTCTTTTTTTTTGCCTTATTCCGCTTATGGCAAGGAGGCAGAAGGATCGCAGGAATCGTAAGAACCTAGGCACGATCTGACACGATCCCTGCTTTGCAAATTTTTCAAAGCAATGTGTGCTAAGTGGCGGAACTCAACGCTGCGCTTTGCCTTGTTACTAAACCGAAGAAAACGGAAATAGTAAAATCAATTTTCCACGAGTGGGAATCGAGCCCACAATCCGTCGCGCTTACACGCAGACTTTAGAGTAATAAAAATAAATTTTAACTTAGAACCACGAAAATAAAGCTAAATATCGTACAACTTACGCAATAGCGATTTTATTTCACCGTGTAAAAGTTTTTAACGATTTTTTTTAATCTGACGTTTCGTATATTTCAGTAATCCGTGGTCACGGGCTGTGGATCGACGTTACGCAGAATAAATTCGTTCCAATCGTACGCTATATACCTATACGAATATATAATAAAAATCCGTGCACCTTTATAGTTTTTTTTCTTAATTTATTATTTTTTTAAGTCTATATAACTCTGTGACTAACTTAATTTTTTAAAAATTTTGATATAATATTTTTTTATAAAAGAATGAAAATAACAGTTTTAAGTAAAAAATTGGTTTGAATTATATAATATTTTAAACGAATAATATTTTTTACTCAATCTCATATACAAACTTCAGAATTTGCAATTAAAAACAATAAAAGATAGTATTGTCAGTTTCTTAACTCACTACCTCGCTAGTGCTGAATGCAGTTCTCCCGAGAAGGGTCGTCGAGAAACTTAACAGTTGTTGACTTTAATTTAGGTTACAATTTTCTACGCGAGACGTCTGAAGGAACTGTGAAGACGTTGAAGACGTTTTGGGTACACATTTTTCCTTGGTCATTACTTTGAATCAATGTTTTTTTTTACTAACAAGGCGAGGCAGGTTTTTTGTGACTTATATAAATAAGACTTATTTCAATACTAATCTGTTTAAATAGTAGTGTACTATTTAACCACGTGATAATGTACTTTTTAATACTTTGTAACCACGCATGTATTATCTTTTTATTAGTAAAGTGAATTCATTGCAATATATTATAGCTTTTATATTTTGCAACTAAGCTAAGTATCATTTAAATCCGTTCTGTATTTTTGACGTAAAAAATTATTCAACTTCAAAAGCTTTCACATATTCTGTCATAATATTGACACGAGCCAAAAAAATAATATAATATAAGTAGTATGAGAATAAATGTTCAACTATTTCCCAAAGGAAAAATAACAAGCAAACAGATAAATAGGCTTTGATAATTACTTACACTCGTAGAAGACTAAACTTACTTACACTCGTAGACTCGTAGCTTACTTACACTCGTAGAAGACTAAACTAAACAATATTGTATTGTATTGTAGTAATATAGAAGGGTCGCAGTTGTATCTTTAATGGCTTCTATTATAAGATTTGATGGAATAACATTGTTTCTTCAGAAGTTAAAGGTATGAATAATAAGACTTAAGGAAACCCAACCGGATTTATTGATTGAAATTTCCATACAAACTTCGCAGTCCTTTTCTACCCTTGAGGGACCAAAGTTACGAACATGCAAGAAATACATACGTCCTCTATTTTATATGAATAACAAATATATATTAATGTTAATCTTCTAGATAATCAGTTTTGTATAAATCAAAATAAATCATTTTCAGCTTAATTTAAAAGCTTCAAAGCGTATCCCGTATATGACAGGAAAGTAGGAGAAACCTAGTGACTCTGTTCTTTATGCCTGAAGTCATTGACATGTTGGGTGGTGGAATCAAACGACGCGCTTTGTTCATAATTCATGCAAAAGTAATAAGAACTTTATGTTCACGACTTTTAATTGTAACTTTTTTGTTACCAAATTAAAGAAATATATTTTACACAATATTTTTTATTTGGAAACTCGATTGAAAAAATGGGTAATCCCAGGGCAAAACCAGGGCATACCAGGGCATCTCTAACTCAATTTTTTTTTTATAGCTTCACGCTTTATCCCGCACCTGGCAGGGTAGGCAGAGGGAACTGCAGGGACCGTGGGAACCTAGTGTTAAGACACTCCGTTGCTTAGTCCCTGCTTTCTCCGTCCCCGCTTTCCGCCTTTTTCGAGGCATTGCGTGTTGAGTGGCGGAACTCAACGCCGCGCTTTACCTTGCCTTTTGTCTTAACTCCATCTGCGTAAATTTTACGAAAAACTATAAACTGTAAACTAATTTTTGTTTTAATATTTTTACCAACGGTGGTTTTAAATAAGTACTCTGCAAATATATATATATATATATATATATATATATATATATATATATATATATATATATATATATATATATATATATATATATATATATATATAGGAGGACCGTCGTGGCGCAGAGGCGCAACGTCTGCCTGTAACGCGGCTAACGCGACGGTTTCTGGGTTCGATCCCCAGTCGGGGAAGATGGATTTTTCTATTTCCATTTTCTTCGCTCTGGCATCTAAGGCAAAGCGCGGCGTTGAGTTCCGCCACTCAACACGCAATGCCTCGAAAACGGCGGAAAGTGGGGACGGAGTAAGCAGGGACTAAGTAACGGAGTGTCTTAACACTAGGTTCTTATGGTTCCTGCAGTTTCCTCTGCCTACCCTGCCATGTGCGGGATAAAGCGTGAAGCTAAAAATATATTCATATTATATATATATATATATATATATATATATATATATATATATATATATATATATATATATATATATATATATATATATATATATATATATATATATATATATATATATATATATATATATATATATATATATATATATATATAATATGAATTCAAGTAAGAGTAAAATATTCGCTCGCTATGAGTATTTAACTGAGGACCATCTACAAATATACATAAGCTGAACCGTACTACAATAACATACTTTTAATATTTTAAAATATAATAACAATTTTTTAAACCCAAAAGTTAACCAAATTCGTTAAATACACTTTTAACACTGTACAACCCTTTACTGTACTTCATAGCTCAAAGTAACCTTTTGTACCCAAACTATTACTTTGATTTACCTATCGGAAATAAATCGTGGTTATTTTTTTATGGTTTTATACACAATTTCAATAAAAGCTCCATTAAAATCAATTCACAGCACTGTTCGTGTGTGGCGGTATCAAAACGATAAAAATTGTTATTTTAGTTTTTACTAGCCCAAGCCAGATACGTGTCGACGTTTTGATACTATGAACTGAATTATATATAAGTTTTTTATATACTATATTAATTAACGCCATTACTATGTTATTGTTAATAGCATAAATATTGTGCAATTTAAAAAAATATGGGCTTTATATTTGATTGTAAGTATTCCAAAGTGTGGTTTTAATTCTTTTTTAATTAATAAATCTATTACACGTATCTTTTTAATAAAAAATCTAAGACATACATTCTTATTTTTATTTATAATATTAAATTATTGCTAAATTTCCTTTTACCACACATTACTGAGTAAGTAAAGCTTGATAGATTCGGTAAATTAATTTTAACTATATCGTATAAATTCCCGGTACTCACCTATTTTGGCGTGTGTGAACTTGAATGACATGACACAGACAAGTGTCAACACCAGGCTAACGATCTTCATCGTGGCATACGCTTAAGTCATTTTCACTAAATATCTGTAAAGAGAAAGCTTTGTTACAGCAAAATTAAACAGTATATATATATATATATATATATATATATATATATATATATATATATATATATATATATATATATATATATATATATATATATATATATATATATATATATATATATATATATATATATATATATATATATATATATATATATATATATATATATAAAACTAGTTATAAACGGAGTGTCTTAACACTCGGTTCTTTCTACTATACGACTTGGTTAGGCAATTAGGTTATAACATTAAACTTGAATATCTATGGCGCACAACACTGTCTTTCAACGCTAAACTCTGCAAACACCTTACCTTTGCTACTATGGTTTTTACCGTTATATAATAACAAGCTTTTGTTAACATTTAGACTTTGTTTCGTTTAAATCGGTTCATCTATCAAGTAGTATTTTAATTAAATGTATACGGCGAGACTGCTACGAAATAGTTCTTTATTTAATTTTAGACAATATTTCGGGTTCACCTAGTTAAAAATGTAATATATGTATATACTGATAATAATTTTAATTAAAAGACCATTTAAACACGTAAAAATAAAAAAAATGTTCTGTTTTGTTCTACGGTAATGAATAAAAAAGATGGATCGAACCTCAAATTACACATAAGATTCTTTTAAATTTTATATATAATCAACTACATTCCTATGTTCACGCTTCGTGGAATTTTGCTTACAATAGAAATTTACATATTATGTAACATTAATAATTGCTAAATACATTATCTTAGTAGTAAGTGACAACGATGTTAATATATAATAGAACAGTCCAATTTTAAGAATCAACTTTTTTTTTAGCTTCACGCTTTATCCCGCACATGGTAGGGTAGGCAGAGGGAACTGTAGGAACCGTGGGAACCTATTGTTAAGACACTCCGTTGCTTAGTCCCTGCTTTCCGCCTTTTTCGAGGCATTGCGTGTTGAGTGGCGGAACTCAACGTTGCGCTTTGCCTAGTTTGCCAGAGCGAAAAAAATGGAAATAGAAAAATCTATCTTCCCCGACTGGGGATCGAACCCAGAAACCGTCGCGTTACAGGCAGACGTTGCGCCTCTGCGCCACGACATAAAATATATGAGTAAAGTTATTTATACTCATTATAAATATATTTTGATAATTTTATTTTAAAATCAAAAAGTCCCAATTAATAAACTTTTACTACTAATTATCTTATTACAAACACTGTCAGTAAACTCTGAACACTGTAAAATACGTATAATATAATGCATATCGTCTACAGTAGAGACTTGAGCGCTTCATAAAATAAATAGGTTTAGCTCGAGCTTTCAAATAATGTAACTAGCCAATCGAAACTTTTACCATAAAGTGCAAAGCTCGTTTAACAAGTGTACTGAAATCCCCTTTTACAATACAGTCGTTAGTGGTATTATATTAGAGCTTCTCAGGTTTAGTGCTGCATAGCGTGAAAGCTTAAGAATAATCTTTATCTAAAATATAGAAAAATAATTTTACAGCATCATATTAATTTACACGCATTAAATTGATCACATCCTTTTATATGCACCTTAAACTCTTTTGAACGCTGTAGTGGGGAACTATAGTACAGTAGTCAAAATAGTTTTACTCAAGGATAATAAATAATTTGCTCTGATGGCAAGTCAATATGTGGCATTAAGTTCCGCTGCTCAAAACGTGTTTCAGAATTAGATGGAAAAAGGAAAACGGACTGTCTTAGCACTGGGTTAACTTTATCTACTTTGTTATATTCAAGATATAGATTGCGGCTAAGTAATTGTAAATGTATATAACAAAAAAATAGATTCTAGGCGTATTTCGACTATTTAAGTGACTTTTGTTTTTATAATTGTAATCTACACGTGTTATATTTATAGAAAATTATGCATAATAAGTGACCTTAGTTGAAGAAAATGGCGACGAGATCAGTCCTAGACTATGCAAAATAGTTTATGATTTGCACAAATAAGAATATATGTACATATATTACATAGTTAGATTAGGTTATACATTTACTTCACCCAACAACATAATATAACATTGAAATTCTAGAGTATATATTTATTTATATTATTTATTTATTTATTTTTTATTCAATACAGAATATAATACAGATTCATCCTAAATGTATTCCTGTGTTATTAGTGTAAGCTATGTCACAGTTGCCAAAATGAATATATTTCAGATAAGAATCTAACATTACATCACGGATATTAGCCTCATTTTCCTAGAAACTTTTATGACATCGAATGGTGTGCATTTGAAGTTTTCAAGTAAAACAAATAGATTCACTTAAGCGGAGCTCAATTTATATGCGAACGTAGAAGAATTCAATTTCCCGTATAAAAATCTCGAATGGACAATGAACTAAGTCGAATATTGACCAACGCTTTAAATGTGACTATAAAAATGGCAATTTCACTTCATTTAAATATATCTATGCAAAGCCACATTTTTCTTGTACATAAGTAAATGTATATTTAAAAATATTATATTTTCACTAACATGATATTTAAACATTGATAGAGAATGAAGAAGAATGAAGAGAGAATGTAGGTTTTTCGACATAGACACAATTTTATTTCACATAGCACAGTAGACAGAGGGATCCTACTCATAGTAAAAATACAACGTCGCATACACATATACTCTTATATTTTTTTTATGTCTTCACGCTCTATCCCGCACATGCCAGGATAGGCAGAGGTAGGTACTGTAGGAACCATAGGAGCTTAGTGTTAAGACACTCCGTTGCTCAGTACCTGCTTTCTCCGTCCTCCTTTCTGCCTTTTTCGAGGCATTGCATGTTGAGTGTCGCAACTCCACGCCGCGCTTTTGCCTAGTTGCCAGTGCGAAAAAAATGGAAATAGAAAAATATATCTTCCCCGAGTCGAACCCAGAAACCGTCGCATTTACAGGTAGACGCTGGACGCTGGTGGCATCTGTGGCACTTATAATATATAATATAAAAAAAATATAATCTCAGATACATTGTACTGAGAAAGTGTTGTTGTATACAAAACAACAACAGACCCATGTTGCCAAGTGCAAAGTACTAAAGTGAAGTTTAGCAGTAATGGCGTAAAGTGAAGTTTAGCAGTAATCTATTCCTAGCGATTGAATTTACATAAACCATTTGAGAATCAACATGGCGCATTTAATTGAGTAACTTCGCTTAAATAATGACAATTTCATGTTCAAAACACACGTGTATTTTAATATATTTACTAAATAATGTTATGTCAAGTTTGATGCTCTACGTTTCGTTTTCTTGAATAATTTTTTTTTTCGGAAATATTTTATTTATATTTCTTATTACTTAGTGTCAAAACACTCCATTATCCACTATAATTTTAATTTTGGAGATATTTTGTGTTGTTTGGTTGATCAACCTTTAAAAAAAATTAAAAAATAAAAAATAATTATAAATCTTATTTTCCAACATGGGAATCCAACTACATTTTATCTCAAAAAATAGGACACATATGATTGATATGTTGTCTTTAAGTATCAAAGTAGATACTTAAAGACAACATATAAATTTGAACGCAGCAGGATTTGAATTTAGCGCCTCTTGCAAACCTTGAAGTGCTCTGACGACTAATGATGAAGAACGCATATCTTAGTGGCAGAACGCTTACACGGTTTGCGAAAAGCGAAATCATAAAAATAGTTACTTAACTTACAGTGATCGTATCAAACAACGGTGTTTCTACCGAATCTCAGCACTGCAAATTTTATTTGATTAACCAGATTTCTATATCTTATGTAGAATGTACTATAATTTTTACATTCGAACAATGGTCTATACTTTACGTTACCGTGGAATTCCGTGGCAAGAATAAAATGAATAGCGGAATCAATGTATGTAATATGTGAAGTAACTTTACCACTCAGTTCGAGATCTAAGCTTAAATGCAAGTACATATGTTCTTGACTATTTTCTCTGCATATAGATTTAAGTATATATAAATTCTAACAACTAAGTCGTCTTGAATTTAACCGTGTGTTTTAGTTGTTTTGCTCTAAGTTGGGACTTTATTTTGTGTTAGTGCTCCTTTATGTTAATCTTCGGAGTTGGATTGTAAGTTTCTTTCAAGTTTTCTGCAGCAAGCTTAAGAAGCTTTATTTTAAGCATAAGTTATATTAAGCATCGTCTACGTAAGTTAGGAAAAGTTAAGTGGAATTCATTTGTTCATATATTGTTTTTTATTATTTTAATTCTATATTTAACCATTTCTATAAACAATTTAAAATCATTTGATATCTAATAGCAAAACTTTTTACAAAGACGATGTAAGCGTTAAATGTGTTACATGAATTTGAATCTAAATTTCTACTCTGAAAAAAGAAATCATAAAACATAATATTAAATTATGATTTTACGTTAAATTTTTTTACCTTTAATCTGGGTAAAATTACGTTTATATACAATTTTAACTAAGATGTCGTGTCATAAATACTTCAGCGGCGGAGTTCAACGCCCCTTTTTTTCACCAAAATAAAGAAATGAACACACACCCAATTAAGAAACGAACCAGTCTATCCCACAGCATTGTCCCACTGAGTCACGACGGCCTTAATGTGTTCGCAATTACAAAGGAATCAGTCTACATCTCAATATAAAAGAAACTCTTGTGTGAAGCGTTAGGATCATTAGTGTTTTTGCACAATGCCAACCAATGGCTTGGTTTGCACAAATGCACAGTTAGTTGCACAGAGATAAACTGCTAATGAAAAGATTGCGTGCTTGTATAATTTACACATTTAGCACGTACTGGAAATTATACAAGTTTTATGAAAGTAAGATTTCTGAATAGATTGAATTGAATTGAAAGAACGTTTTAGTGCTCGCTTAGTTTTTTTAATTTTACGTAAGTTACGACCTTAAAGCTTTAGTTGCTTGATATTTATTAAAAAGGACTTTTTAGGGTACCATAACTAAAAAAATAAAACAAGAATTTTCCTCTTTGAGGATTAATTTGCTATCTATCTTTTTGTCTGTCCTGACCATGTCGAGATCATTATTTCAAGACTTCTTGGAGGTATCCGTAAAAAAAATTAATATGATTATTAATTTATTTGCAGATTTTTCCAGAACCTTGCCATGCTGTTTTACTAATGAACAGAAATGGTTTAAATAATGACATCTTGATATACGTAGACCTAAGGTTTCGAGTGTATTCGGTCAGAGACTGCATAATTGTAGTAAATAACGCAAATTACTTAATAATAATAAAAAACGGAGTAAGCAGGGACTAAGTAACGGAGTGTCTTAACACTAGGTTCGTATGGTTCCTGCAGTTCCCTCTGCCTACCCTGCCATGTGCGGGATAAAGCGTGAAGCTAAAAAAAAAATACAATATTTCAGAGAAGTACCCCTCCAATATGGACCGTTACCTCTTTTTAAAAGAGACTCCTAACTTAATACAACATTACGACGGTAAATCTAAAACATTTTCAGTACACCATAATATATTCCTTTCGAAAGGCAATATCTCAATTCAAGCATTATTCACATCGAAATAAATTTATACAGACTGCCATTTATCACCTTCAAATACATATTTTTTACAAAATCATGCATTTTAAATTCTGTTCAATGTAACCGAAATTTTACTTTTATTTAATATTTTAATATACTTTAAGATTCATCAATTCTTAAGGCAATTTTTTAATATAAATTAAAAAACAATATTTCTTCAGGGTACTACAGAGTATAAATTACTAAATAATTAAAAATATTTCATTAAAATGAAAATATTTTTTAATTTTTTTTGGCAATAAACACTAA
The DNA here is from genome assembly GCA_037178615.1 of Dione vanillae. Classification (NCBI taxonomy): domain Eukaryota; kingdom Metazoa; phylum Arthropoda; class Insecta; order Lepidoptera; family Nymphalidae; genus Dione; species Dione vanillae. The sequence goes on from JAZFAU010000102.1 coordinate 565,272, forward strand.
ATTAACAACAAAATGGTAAATGCATTAAATTGTTAATCCTCAATTTGTCACTTCAGTAAAAATATTGTCATATAATATAAGAAACACAAAAGGATTTTCCCATTCCTTCACTTTTACCATAATCTGAAATCAAATCAGATCAGGTTAAATATAAATATAAGATACGGTTAAATAAAAAAAAAGAAATATAATAATAACGAATATTACTGAACGCAATCGATAAATTATACGAGGGAAATTTAAAAAAATTATACACAAGCGAAGCATAAAATGACATCACATCGTGCAACTTTACAATTCCCCATACTTACCATTAAAAAAGAACGCAACTTGAGCGAATGCATATTAAATAGAATATACCGACATTCTTGAAAAAGATAAAAAAATGCCTTTCAAAAGATAGCACAAAGAAATTCAGTACCTAAATTGTACAAAGCATAGTTAATGCGGACAGCATTTCTTTTCGCCTGAAAACGTGCAGAGATTTTGCATGTTAAGTGTTTTGTTTCTTTTTCTTATGCAGTGAAGAACCAGTATGAAATTATTATTTTTTTGTTGAATTATAACGATTATAATAATAGAAACAATATATATATATATATATATATATATATATATATATATATATATATATATATATATATATATATATATATATATATATATATATATATATATATATATATATATATATATATATATATATATATATATATATATATATATATATATATATATATATATATATATATATATATATATATATATATATATATATATATATATATACATATATATATATATATATATATATATATATATATATATATATATATATATATATATATATATATATATATATATTTTAAAGTGATGTAAAAAATAATATTGACGCCGTCGTGGTGCTGTGTCACAGCGTCTGACTGCAAACGCGAGTGTTGTTGGTTCGATTTTCGGTTGAGGAGTGATATTGGGGAATAGAGTATCTTAATTATAGGTTTTTTATTTTTGTTTTTTGGTTTTTTAACTTTATCATGATAAGTAATTGATTTTTTGGACATACATTTTTTATTTTTTTAATGCTTTTTAGTTTAATATTATGAATATTTTTATATTGTAAGTGTAAGAAACGCTTGCCATAGTTGCTTGTAATTGCGGCAGCACTTTGTTATTTATGTTAAAACATCCAGTCTTATATGTATTGTTAGTCGTACACTAACTACTGTGTTGGCGACTTAAAAGAAATAAATAAATAGGTACCCTGTTATAGAGAAAAAGCAAAAGGCTATATATTATTTTACTGTTATAAGATACATAACACTATCAATATTATTTAATAAAAATTATGCATATCCGTAACTAATGTCTATGACAATGGCTGACACTGTATCATCGTGGTACAGTAGTACAATGTTCTTCGACGGACGTGAGCTCAATCTTAATTTTTTTTATTAAAAAAAAAATTTTTTTGGACAATATTTATATTTTTATTATATTTTTTTACTAAATCCTGGTTGTATATATCTTTTAATGAATGTTTATTATACTCTAACGATTCCAATTTAAACTCACTATAAAAACCTATTGGATGGTGCACTACAATATAGTGCGAACACGCGAATTAGTAATTCGCTAACCGCGTGATGGACCACACATGAATATTTCAAATGTTAAAAGCATGTTACCGATTGATACGAATCATTTAGTAAAATTAATATACTTTTGAAAGTAGGACTTGAAATTTATGAAAGTGGAATTTTCATATTCTTATTGTGTTGGGAAAAGCTGAAGCAAGTCAAAATGTTAGTTTTTTGCTAACTTCCCGCTTTATTTTTTTGTTAGTCAGAGAGAATGGAGCACCAAATGCTGCGGTAAAAAGACAAGATAAATCTTTGCCTCGTCCATCTCGTTTCTTCAAGTCCTATATATTGAATAATGTATATTATATTGAATATATATTCACTTGTAATTATTTTTCAACGTCTATGTAAATTAAATTTTTATTATTTGTATTTGCCATACAAAAAAGTCATATAAATACATACTTTGTTTCATTAAAGTAAAGAAGAGAATTATTATTTCTCAGCCTTATATGAGGTATATAAGGCTGAGAAATAATAATTCTCTTCTAAAAAACAATCCTTACTTCAGGTGTGCAAAGATAAGGAAAAGCAATTACACTTCGTTTTAAGTTATTTTTTGTAAACGAAATGAATCTCACATTTCCCCACAATCGCAATAAAACGTAGTGTTACGTTGTAAAAAGACAATGAAAGGATTACTCTGCGCAGTGCAGAACAAAAAGCTGCCATTAAAACAGCCACATGTAGTGATAATTACAGATTAAAAGTACCACAGAGGCTTAATTTAAATTACTTTGGCGTGGCTTTGAACCTATATTTAAATTACCCTTTTTCTTTTTTGAAACTTTTATGTCTTAAATCTTGTTTTTTACTATTTTTATGAAGTAAATATCTCTATTTGGTGACAAATACTTTTCTATGTAAGCTCAAAAAAGGTTTTTTATACATAATTTAAAAAAACTTATCTATTGATGAAACTTATGCGTAATTTAGTATTTAAATATTCGTTATTTATATACTATCTATTGATGAAACTTATGCGTAATTTAGTATTTAAATATTCGTTTACTCTTATATTTTTCTTTTATATTAACGTTTAACATGAGCACTGTCTTAGTAGCACATAATGATCAAAATCATCCACAAGTGTCACATTTAATTCAAATAGTATAACTCATTAGCAGTATTCGTTTGATCTAAGTGGTTATTTGTGTACGATTTATCCCGCACATGAGCCTGTCATGTGTGCAGAGGGAACTGCAGGAACCATAGGAACCTAGTGTTAAAACACTCTGTTGCTTTGTCCCAGCTTTCTCTGTGGTTGTCTTTTTTTAAAGAATTGAAAATTACATTCGATTTAAAATTTACAATATAAAACTTATTAAATTTAAAAATATATATAACTATGAGTTCACACATAATGTAATAACTTTCAATAAATACCCTAAAATTACCAAATGATCTCGTACAAATCATAAATAATAAAAACAACCAGTAATTGCTATAAAACCTCCGCTAATGATCTCTTTTATTTTCTTTATATTTTTGACATGACATTGTCAAATACCATCATCTTTGAGACTTTATTTTTTTTAAGACATGCGCCTAATTACACTGATGAGGGTTATACACTTGTCACTTGTTTCGGCGTTCCGTCTAATTAGACTTCTTTGTCGTCTTCTAATATAGAATTTCTTTTGAGTTAGAGAAAATTATACCAAAAGAATACAAAAAATAACGATTGGTCTCATTATAGATTAGTGGAGAAAGAACAGAGGAGGATTACCTATGTGTGCGATGGTTGTGAGTTCAACTCCAACTTTGAAAATTATTGACTTTGTTTTCTTTTTCTCGCCATAATAGACTTTTTGAGCAAACAGTTCAACTACTTAAAATTCATTATCTAAATAAAATATAAACCTTACATAATAAAGTGCTTTACCTTTAAATTGTTTTTGCTAACATGTAATACATGGGAGGTGCATGAATAAATTCCACAAGTACGTTTTCAAAACCAAAATATCTTCGGTCATAGTATTTAATAATAATAATTTCATAGAAGATGGATTTTCTTCGCTGTGGCAACTAGGCAAGCGCAACGTAGAGTTCCGTCACTCAATACGTTATTACGTATTGAGTGACGGAACTCTACGTTGCGAGGTATTCCTCGGAAGCCGGAAGCCTTGGAACGGAGAGCCTTAACACTAGGTTTCCAAGGTTTCTGCAGTTTCCCCTGTCAGCCCTGCTGCTATAAGTGGGACGAAGTTAAAAAAATAAATAAATCGGATGTTTTTACTTTCAAGTATTACTCAACTTTAAAAAAGATACAAGAAGAAAACTTATAACATAACTTTATATGCCATTTGTTTATTATTAAAAAACATTATAATTCACAGCATTTATGTAATAAATAAACTAATAGCTACTGTGCAGGTCCTCTGGCAATAAAATTACCTGATTACGAATTATGCAAATATGCTTATAGAAAGCATATAAATATTTTAAACGCAGCGAGATTTGAAACTGCGCCTCTTGGAAACATTCCAAACGTAATGTTAAGTGTATATATCCAATAATATAAAAAAAAAAACGATTAGCCCGTAATAAATGATTTAATTTCACATATTAATAACACAAAAGGTTGTTTAAAAACGGAAAATGAAGCAGAAACGTGATCTTGCCACCCATTATGAGCGCAATAAGGCAAACTAATGACTGTCGTTCAATAAAGCGATTGGCTGATCGGGCGTTTAATCTTAATGCGTCCGCGTTTTTATATGTATAGAGTTAATTTATTTTAAAATAAAAAAAAACTGTTATTTTAAAATAAAAAAAAAATACTTGCTTTTGATTTATGTTTTTTGGCTTGGATATATAGTGCCTGACTTTGTTGAGCTTTGTGAAATGGATATAACTAAGACTTTACGAGGCATTGAGTGTTAAGTGGCGGAACTCAACGCCGCGTTTACCTGGTTTCAAGAGCGAATTAAAAAAATAAAAAAAAACCGTTTTCCCCTAATGGGAACTGAACCCACAAACCGTGGCATACAGGTAGACGCTGCCCCTCTGCCACGACGGTCTTCTATAATTATTATAATAGATAACTTTATAAATCGTTATTATAATAGTTATTATAATAACAGATTGCTTATCAATTTGTTTTGTTTCAAAACAACATATAAAAGAAACTAAAATATCACAATAGCATGGCAATGTTACTATATATTTAACCGTAAACAAGCCATACCGGTAGTATTGGTTTTTTTCTAATTTAGCTCACAGGCGTTGTAGAATTGACTATTTTTTTTGTAATCACTGCTGAGGTTTCAGTTTCTGACCGAAACATTGATTAAAATTTTGTTTTCATTAATTAACCCCGTCGTAGCGCAGAGGCGTAGCATCTGCCTGTAAACGTGACGGTTTGTGGGTTCGATTTCCACACAGGGAAGATGGATTTTTCTATTTCTATTTTCTTCGCTCTGGAAACTAGGCAAAGCGCTGCGTTGAGTTCTGCCACTCAATACGCAAAGCCTCGAAAGAGGCGGAAAGCAAGGTATGGAGTTTCTTAACACTAGGTTCCTATGATTCCTGCGGTTCACTCGGTTGCGGTGTGGGATAAAGCGCGAAGCTTTAAAATAAAAAAACTAACTACATTGTTGCTATTGTTTGGTCTACGGTAGTAGACGATGGATTTGGATTTCCGGAAGACTAAGACTTTGTTTGAATTATAAACTATAACACTTAGTATTATTGGTGGCTATTTTCTTTCCTTGGTTATAAAGCTTTATGTTACGTAAAGAGAACCATGTTTCTTTTAATTTAAATGCCATATAGTTTACTTTGTTTTCCGTCTGTGTATATAAGTCTACCTACAGTCTGTCATTTGTTTAAAAATATTGCACAGATAGCTGAAATTATTAACAAGTACTTAGATCTAGCGAATTAATAACATGTATTTAAATAGTAGGATACTGTATTCTACTAAAAATGCAATATAGGTCATCGCAATCAAAAGATTAATTAGTACTTCCTGTTGACCTTTAATCATGAATTTGGCAAAATACGATTATTTACTGTGCAGTAAAGAACAAATTGAGTATCAGTCATTCATACTTATAGGATAGAAAAAGCCATTTGAATTTTTCACACAAAACACTCACACTCACACAAAATAAATTTCTTTATACAATACGAGTACGTACATGCACCGGTAAATTTTAGTTTACCAACTTTTACAATTATACATTCTCTTAACGAACAATCCTGAAATTAGTACGAAACTTTCAAAGCGCGATTACAACCTACTTTTGACCGTTTTATATATACAGTAGAAAGTCGATTATTCGGCCCTTAGTTAGACTTATTCTCAATTATCCGGACTACAGACCGTGCATTGGTGATGATTGGACGTAGACATAGATGTTGGAACTAGAATCCCCACATTCATGCCTCCCTGGTTCAAATTTTTCAATTAAATTTCTAAAGCGGGGACGGAGAAAGCAGGAACTAAGCAACGAAGTGTCTTAACACAAGGTTCCTATGGCTCCTGCAGTTCCCTCGGTCTAACCTAAAAAAAATTAAATATACAATGATTTTTGTTCATAAGTACTCTACATATTCTCAAAAGCAGATAACCTGATTTATGTATGTACTTTCGATTATCCGGATTTTCTATTATGCAAATGTCTTACAACTACTAGTCCGGTTAATTGAGTTTCAGTAGAAAAGTATTTAATTGAGGACAGGATCTTTACGTTAGGTTTATGATACATGCGGGAAATAACGTGCAGCTATTTTTTTATTTATAAGTTACTATATTTACTATAGCAGTAACTGTAGGAGAAAATTTCTCTAGGAAACACTACTCTGCTTACTTCGTTGTTACATATAATTAAATTTCAAAATAAATTCTATAAAAAGTAAAAATATAGTTAGATTATCTTTTACAGGCGTAATAGCAAAGTTACGTTTGCAAAAAGTTCTTTTGTGAAATGTCAGCTTCAATCCGACACAGACTATAAACAAAGGACATTTTGTGATACATTTTTTGCTTATAAGATTAAAAAAGCTTAGTAATACTTATTTCTTTCTCATCGTTGTGTGTGACCTGACGGAACTTAACGCCGCGTTTAGCTTTACTAAACTTAAATAACGAAAATAAATTCAAATTTTAACAATATAAAAAAAAGAATAGAAATTTAAAAAAATTGTTAGAATATGTAAAACAAATATTTGTTACTTTCTATAAAATAATGCTTAAAACAATATTTCATATTTTTAAAATTGTTTAAAATTATACTTAAAGTTATATTATATGTTATTATAATGTTTTAAGTAAAAATGGAACGTAGCAGTATTCGTAGTCCTACCGTAGCTAAGACTTGTCTAGATTGCTTGGACGTGATATCTAAGTAAATGTGTTTTCAAATTCCTATACCTAGTACTTTGAATATATTTCTTGCAATATATAATATTTTACAGATTGAGAAGATTTTTGAATGTTACAATCCAAGCAATATATAAACGTTTAATATTTAATCAATCCCTAAGACTGTCTGTCTTCATAAATATACAATAAAGGGGCATTCACTACTTCCTCAAACTCCTTCCTCAAGTGTTCTACACAATGCAACTTTGCCAAATTCGATTCCCAATCTTTGCGTTTCTTAGACATATTACCGAAATTCTATTAAAAGTTAGGTAAACGATTATCACATTTCGGCTGAGGTACGCAGCAACTACTGTAATAATCGCCTCAACTTCTCTAACAGCGCAACTTTGAAAAGCGCACTAATATTTTGGAAGTCTTACAGTTGTTCATACTTACAATGAATTTATTTGTTCGTAAACTCCATAATCACTAACTTTCGTGAACAGCGTAAGTTTAATTAAGAATGTTTTATTATAATTATTTATATGTACTTAGTTTATAAATATAGGCCATATAGAAATTTAATTTAGAATGTATAATCCTCTTTAAAATAGATACATATATGTTTAATATATAGTACTGTAATTCATATACTGTATGTTATTATTAAGAATATGTTTTATTAATTATAGTACTATCAGATCATTCATACTTTTTGATTATTAGACTACAGTGATGTAAGGCCCAGAGAATAAAGGTTTCTTTGTTCAGGTAGGACAAAGAGCAGCGTTAAGTTTCGCCAGTAAATACATAGTAAATTGAATTTAGGCTGATATCGAAGAACAGACAGTCGTGACAATAGACCTTCCCCTACCCACCCATATATATGTGGGATACAGTGTGTAGCGAAAAAATAACACTTAATATGTGTAATGTACTATATAAATTTGGCACTAATAAAGCAAAATAAATAACTTAAAATAATATAAACATATATATTAGTTTAGTTTTAAGGCAAGAATTTCATCAAAAAATTATAGAGACAAACAAACGGTAGCCCTCGTCAAGTGGGTAATCGAATAACAAAATATACAAATATATAATATCGGTAAAATAATCGATAACTTAATTTAATATCTTAATAACCATTACAACTAAATAAGCTTATCCCGATAAAATTTTATGTGAAATTACACGAAGCATATCTCGAACCCAAGGTCCATAAATTTCATTAAAAATTACCAATTTGCTCGGATAATTTTTGGCGATCCAATTCAATTTACTCGGAAGAAAAATCGATGTTATTTTTACAGTGACAAAATTAAGCTCGATGAAAATATTCGTGGTTAAAATTTGCCTTCTCATTTAACATATTTGTTAATTTAAAATGAAAATTGGCCACTTAATGTGTTCGCAAAAGTAAAATATTTCATGAAAGCACCCTACATGTTAAATGAATATAGTATTATAAGGTATAGTATGATAATTGGGTAATTTACATTATATATATATATATATATATATATATATATATATATATATATATATATATATATATATATATATATATATATATATATATATATATATATATATATATATATATATATATATATATATATATATATGTACAATAAATATAGTGAAACACATTCTATGAAGCACTTTATATCACAAAAAGTATATAGCAATTACTTGTTTCACTAACTCCATTGCGAGTCTGTGTTGCTAAAGCACTGCCTTTGTGATACAAGCCCGTACACCCCGACTCGTTATAGTACATAGATAAACGTAGGAGAGATAGTAGACTACCGTTATGTAGGCTAAAGTGATTCAGTCATTTAGAAATTTGTGTGATTTTGATGATGAAGATAAAATATTAATATAATATTAATCAGTAATGTATGCATAAAAGTATATTTAACTTTGTTGACATGTGAAAAGTTAGTGGAGACCTGATGCTATTATACTTTATTTAACACTTCCTAGCTTTCGAGTAATTGCGTTTTGTCTTGTTACCAGAGCGAAAACAATCAATCAATTCAGCCTATTTTTATTCAGTCCTCCGCCTTTATAGATCCAATCAAAGCCAATAACAATTTTTGCTATCGTCTTTTTTGTTGTTGTCGTAGGACCACCGTCGAGTTAGATGGCGCAACTTACTTCGAGTAAAGTCAAAGGCAAAGACAATAGTAATAAATAATTACTCTACGTAAGAAATAGAACCTATAATTGTCTTGTCAGTCAGACACTGTACCACTGAGCTACGACGGCCCAAGTATAAGCTACCACTAATTGGGGTTTTTATAGAACATTGAAGACACATAATATATTCAAAAAGTACACATTGTTTAGAGAGCACGGTTGGGTACTATTGCTCGTCGACAGCTGTCACATTATAAATAAATATAGGCTACAACTTTTACTGCCATTATAACTTTTCACTCTACGCCATTTGCAAGTACAGATATAAATTTTCAGTATATACGTGTAAGGCAAAATCACATGAAAATGTATAATTTATGTTCAATATACAAAACTTAATCAATTTTACCTTTGAAATTACCGTATTTAATTAAAAAATTGGGCTGAGTCGAGGCACCGTACCGGTTTGTTGGTATAGGCTGATACGTAACCGTAATATTGTAGCCGTTTCAAACACATAAACTTTATATATTTTGTGATTATTTTTTTATAGCTTGAAGCTTATCCTACAAATCGACTAGAGGGAGACTAGAGCCAGGTAGTGGGACTCTACTTATAATATATTTATAATATTATATATTAATTGTGTGATATTTTTAAATCCAATTAAATCAATGCTTAAGAAGATATATATTATATTTGTGGAGACGAATAATTTTATTTTGGTACCGTTCTAAAGATCTGGAAAAGGCGAAGTGATGAAAAATATAGCCGATGTTCGAACTTGAACAGTTCCGTTGATATTTTTTTAAGAAATTTATTATTTATTCGTTAGCCAATTACATGTGCTCGAAAAACGTTTGCGTGCGTTTTTTGGCAGTCTCAAAAAATTTTGTCTTTTTAACTTTACCACTCCTGAAAAGTGTTAAGGTAATAAAACGAGGGGCGTGTGCGCGGAGATATGTGCCACTAACAACTATAATTGTAAGTAGAACAATTTTAATATATTGAATGCACATATATAAGATATATCCAATTTGTATCGATATTCCCATTTTTACCCGAATTCGTGTTTAGTTTAGTGCCATTGCGTGTCTAGTTGTGGAACCCAAAAAAAATATGAGTATTCGTTTTAGTATTTCTTTTTTTTTCAGAAGAAATAAGTTAACAACAAATAAGTTTAACCAAATACAGTAACAATTTGGTAAGTTTGTTATTAGGAAGCACGTGCGCTCAAAGTGTTGCGTGTTCGACCGCAGTAATCCTATTCACTAGCATTTTTCTCTTCATACATATATGAGTAAGCCTTCAACGACTTACATATGTTACTTTAATAATTAATAACATACATTTCTTTTTAAGTAACACACATTAAATATACATTATTTATTAATATTTTTAATATAGTATCATACTATTTTATTTCATTTCATCAACATATATGATAGGAACTAATATGGCACTGTGCAATGAAGTTAAAAATTCTTTGGATATAAAATACTATATTGGATTGGAATGTCAATCTATGACAAACTATTTACAAATAATAAGGATTAATAATTAGTACAATAAAGCGTTTGAAAAAATACTTAAAGAAAACATATAAAAATTTGAACGCAGCGGGACTCGAACCCGCGCCCTCCTGCGAACCGTGCAGGAGGGCGCTATCCTCAGTGTGGATTAACACTTTAAAAATCATCAAAAATAAAGCGTTTGTTCAACATATTTTAATTATATTTTTTTTTGTTCTTTTAGCTTCACGCTTTTATACCGCACATGGCAGGGTAGGCAGAGGGAACTGCAGGAAACATAGGAACCTAGTGTAAAGACACTCGATTCTTAATCTTTGCTTTCTTCGTCCCCGCTTTCCGCCTTTTTTCGAGGCATTGCCTGTTGAGTGGCGAGCTCAACGCCGCGCTTTGCCTAGTTGCCAGAGTGAAGAGAATGGAAATAGAAAAATCCCTCTTCCCCGACCGGGGATCGAACCCAGAAGTTTTATCTCTGCGCCACGACGGTCTTCAAAATATAAAATATTATAGATAACTTAATAATTATTAGTTAAATGTAATAATAAGAAAAATAAACTATTTTACTGAATATACAGTCTTATAAGCAACTATTTTCAACGTGGCAAAATGAGAAAAATACAGCTTAGGACTGTTATCAAACAAAAGTTCGTGCCCGCCAAATTTCATAAATAAAAATCTCTTTAAATGAAATATTGGAATATTTAAGTATATATAGTAACATGTATTATCAAAACAATCAACTTTTTAATAAAATTTCCTCCGTCGCATATACACATATTATGGATATATTAAAATTTTATAAACTTACTTTAATCTTTAAAAATCGTTTTTTTACGAAAATTTAAGACTCACGTTACTTCTACCAGCGTTATGGGTTTAAATAAGAATGTGTTGTATTATGTGTATAGAGCTGTTTGTAATTTCCATAAGGCTAACACATGCAAAGCATCTGGTAAAAACTAGTTATATGATAAAGTAAATAAACAAGAAAATTCCCTTGGTTGAACAGTTTCTCAATTTTTAACCATCATCAAATTTATTTCTGTCGTGTCACGGTTATTTTTTTGTGAAAATGCTCCCTTTAATGGTTACAGGCGAAAACTGCTTAGCTCTACGACCCTTTTAGATTTAGGGAAAGTTGCCATATTTTCGTGAAGCTACTTCAAGTGTTATAGTTTGTTACGGACATTTAAATAATGAATGAAGTAATTTTAAATGTATATATATTTCTTTTCTACCTACTGATCCAAAAAGGTCTATAAAATACTTTATATATATATATATATATATATATATATATATATATATATATATATATATATATATATATATATATATATATATATATATATATATATATATATATATATATATATATATATATATATATATATATATATATATATATATATATATATATATAAAGTATTTTATAGACCTTTTTGGATCAGTAGGTCGAAAAGATAAACGGAATCCTTTCAGTATGACTGTTATACATCTGTATAACAATCATCCTAAAAGGATCATCCTATACGTTCGTCTGTCAAAATCATTTTTATTTATTTACGTCGTATATATAGTAGCTAGTTAACTAGCTAGCTAGGTATCTACATGCAGCTCCAACAATCTAAGCTTACATCTTACTGGTTTATTATTTTTGTTTAAATATGCTACAACAATAGAATATTTTTATTTTTTAGTAGTAAAGTAACTGAGGCCTAAATTGATCTACTAATACAAAATAATATTTTTTTAATACTAATAGTTTAAGTAAGCTATTACTTTTTTCCATATCCCTAGCGTTATGAACTAACAAGATGGAATTCCCAAACACTATGGTCCTCGCATACCTCGCTCGCCTCAAACGTTGTTATCAGCCTTTTCATATAAGCACCTTGAAAGACTTTCATACTTTTTACTGACTTTCCTCGGACATCGTTGATATTTTGTTCCTTTAATTTATTTTTGGGTTTCACGCTTTATCCCGCACGTAGCAGGGTAAGTAGAGGGAACCCCGTGACGTGGAAACCTAGTGTTAAGATACTTCGTTCCTCGCTTTTCGCTTTTTCGAGGCATTTAAGGCGAAGAAAGAACAAAGAAAACGGAAATAAAAAATTCATCTTCCTCGAATGAGAATCGAACCCACAAACCGCCGCGTTTACAGGCAGACGCTACACATATACGCCACGACAGTACTTATACTTTGTTCTTAAAGATTTTATATTGTTTTTAAATTACTAAAATTAATACGGCAGACCTAAGAATAACCTCCTTACATTTCTCATTCTTATATCATTTATATTTTATCATTCTTTTAACACTTATCCCTTAAATATGATCAAACTTTGACTTTATGAATTAAATATAAATTATTAAAACAACATATATTTTAGAAAATATTCAGTCTTCATAATTGTAACTAAGAGGAGTAGAGTATAAATATTGTTTCATATAACATTTTTACCTACCGATCGTAATAGACTTATATAACTTCTTATATATATACTTAATGTAACAAAATCAAATCAAGATCAAAGATGCTGACTTAATACTTTTTCAATTTGTTCCCGGGAATTTTTACGTGTAATGGAAGGCCAAAATAATAGGCTTCAGAATTTCTATTTCCTTTTGTTTGAATGTTGGAGTTTGTTTCAACATCTTAAGAGATGATACTAGTTTTGGCATAATAAGACATCATTTTGTTTCAGATTTAATTGTAGTGTACAAATTTCAAGTATACAGTTCAATAAAAGACAAAACGTAGAACGTATTCTCTAAATAACTGTAAATCTGCATATTTCATATAACATATATTTCGCATTTATTAATATATATATATATATATATATATATATATATATATATATATATATATATATATATATATATATATATATATATATATATATATATATATATATATATATATATATATATATATATATATATATATATATATATATATATATATATATATATATATATATATATATATATATATATATATATATATATATATATATATATATATATATATATATATATATATATATATATATATATATATATATATATATATATATATATATATATATATATATATATTATATATATATATATATATATATATATATATATATATATATATTAGCTTCACGCTTTACCCCGCACATGGCAGAGGGAACTGCAGGGACCGTGGGAACCAGTGTTAAGACACTCCGATGCTTAGTCCCTGCTTTCTGCGTCCGCGCTTTCCACCTTTTCTGAAGCATTGCGTGTTGAGTGGCGGCCAGAGCGAAGATAATGGAAATAGAAAAATCCATCTTCTCCGACTGGGGAACGAACCCAGAAACCGTCGCGTTACAGGCAGACGTTGCGCCTCTGCGCCACGACAGGTCTAAAATAAATTAATAATAATAATTCCACATATTCTTAACAAAAATTGTCTCGAAAGATCATCTATCAAGAAATACACCAAAGTGATCCTACAAGGGTGCAGTTTCCGTTTTTACAAATAAATTTCGCGTCATGATTTCATATTCAAATCTCCAAGAAATTGTTAACTTAAAGATTATTTGTTCGTGAAACGCAGATTATAGTAATTTTTATATGAAATAGATATCCTTACTCCATAAGACAAAATCGCACGCACTAAAGATTTTAATTTATTTATAAACAAAATCAGTTTTTTTATAAATATTAGATCCGTAATGCTTACTACTACATTTTTCTACATAACAGAGAAACCCTATGACATGAATCAATGCTAGTAATTAAAATAATTAATGACAGACTAAGCCAATAAAACAGAGCAATGACCTTAGCGAGACTAAAAGCTATCTATAAAACTGGCGGCCTTTACTATGAAGCTTGTGCCTGCTGTTTGTCGTAGTTTCAAACAATTGTAATGTAAAAAAGAAAGCAATATTTGTTTAAGTTAGTTAATTTGTTTAATTTAAAGCTTTACATTTTTTATATAAAAGTAAATAGCGTTTGTTATAAATATAGTTAAATATTAATGTTAAAGGGAAAATATAACAATATTGTGAAGTCAACAAATAATAAAATACGCAAAATATTAAACCAACATTTTTTAGAATGATGAATAAAAAAGCGGCCTGGGATAATTTCAAGTGTCTTACGAAAACAGTTTATGAGATACAGTCTGCTGACCGACGGATGAACAGCGCATCTTAGTTCTAGGGGTCCGTTTAGCCCTTCGGGTACGAAATCTTTAAAACTTTTAATATCAAACTTTTGGGTTTATATAAAACTTCACTTACGCATCTTCAATCATGTTTTGAGACGTGAGAAGGGAACAGATAGAAAGGTTTGTTACATAAATGCGCCGTTCTTAGTCTAAACATTGCTTAAATTACCATACATTGTAGACTATATGTTATATTAGAAAAGTAGTCAACTAGTAAGTAGTACACAAGCAGTAGTAGTTTTTTTATAGCTTCATGCTTTATCCAGCACATAGCAGGATAGGCAGAGGGAACCGCAGGATACTCTGTTGCCCCTTTTTAGCCATTTTTCGAGGCAAAGTTGAGTGGCGGAACTCAATATCGCAGTTTTTTATCAGCGCAAAGAAAATAGAAATGAAAATTTCTATATTCTCCGAGTGGAAATTGATTTTCTTCTACTAAGATAACTACACTAGTGTTACTAGTATAGTTATCTTAGCATAAGAAAAGTGAAGAATACGGTAATTATTTAGAGAAATTAATATATGTTTATTTCATACATATATAGCATATAGCGTCTTATTACAGTGACGCAGTGGTAGTAATTCAGCACTGTTGTTCGGAAAATGGGTATATCATTATTTCTCTACCCTGGGAAGAGAAATTGAGGTGCTAAGTTTCCCAATTCTACTATAGTATCTTAAATTAAGGCGGAAAGTGGAGACCGGTGATTGTACACGGAGTATTTTACGTTATTACGGATCTATCTACCCACTCACTGAACTCACGTGACATAGTTATAGTGCTATTATATATGGTATCTAAATAAATATGGTTTACTAACTCTAACTACTCTTCTAAGACTAAACCCAAATAAAATAGTTATTTTACATTCTTAGTTATAGAATAAGACATTTAAACAAAGTAGTTCAAAGAAAGATCATTCAAATTTTGAATAAAAGCCTTACGTAACAAATATAAAGAATATGTCACAAAAATTGTGTCACGAGCCATGGGACTTGCCAAAATACGAGTATAATGTATAAGTCAAGTAAAGATAACACATGTCGCCTTAAGGATTCAAACACAAAAATTATGATTTACGATCGGACGTAATTCATATATCTTGACAATTTTGCGCAAAATTTATTGTAGGAGCTAACGTTTTGTGAATGATTTTTTTTTACTTTAGAATTTCAAATAAAGTGCTATAATTTAAAATATGGTAGTCATCAGGTTTAGAGATTTGATTTGCACTTGAAATATGTGAATTTGATCGTGGAAAGATTCTTGTTTTTATTTAAGAATTTCTTAGTTTTTCTTACTTGGTGAAACAAACTGTCAATGGCTAATAAGCTAAATAGTAGTTTTTTGCATATTTTGCAATTAAACAATCAATTTATATTTTGTTTTACTATGGATATTAAGTAAGTATGGCAGTTTATATGTTTTTTATATAGCGCAATGCGTTTACTATTTTACAGCAGAGTCTTTGATTGACAAACGAATAAACAATACCTACTGTACAACTGTAATGGTGGATAGTAAAATGTAAGAACTGATGGATATTAAGAAGAAAAGTTCATAACAGTTCAGTTAATAACAGTGTAAACAGGTGTAAAAGGTACACGAGGGCCTTAGCGTTTAGAGCTCCCAGTTACTGTTCCAAGATATTGTAAGCTATATAGCGTGACACTAATAATAAAAAATAGAGTATCAAAGATTTTGGAGGAAAGTCACGTAAAAATCATAAGGACTCCCCGGAAAGCATGTGTGAAGAGGCTAATGACAGTGGACAAGATGAAAGAGATATACAGGGGTACTGAGGGTCAAATGTTGAAAAATGGTTGAATTACTTACACATCTACACTGATGCTTCAAAGCTTTCAAAAGAAGGCTGTGTTGGTGCAGCTTGCTGGATTCCAAAATTCAAAATTATTTTACAATTCAAATGTCCCCCCGAGTCCTCAGTGTTTACAGGTGAGGCTGTTGCTTTATTAGAAGCAATCCTGTTCTCACAGTCCCATAACGTTAAACAAACTGTTATTTTTACTGACTCACTAAGCTGCTTAATGGCTATAAAGGGTAACCCGTTTCAAAGTAAATTAAGATCTTCAATTGTTTTAAGGATTCGTGAAGAATTATACTCATGTCATCTCAAGGGTTTGGATATTACTCTGGTTTGGATCCCAGGCCATTCTGGAATCAGTGGGAACGAATCTGCAGACTCTTGTGCTAAATTAGCTGTCCAGTGTGGTACCTTGGAACATTTTGTTAATTCGGCTCATGATCTGTTGTCTCTTGCAAGAACTCATTTGGATAAGTCCTGGTCTAAATACTGGGATACGTCAAAATCTCAAAAAGGAAAATATTACGCATTTCTTCAACCTGATATCCCAAAGCGTCCTTGGTTTTACTCTCAAAAATTTGCAGAACGGAAAGTTATTTCAACAATTTGTCGTTTACGCCTTGGACATGCATGTACACCTATTCATCTGGCCAAGATCAGGGTCAGGGACCACTCACTGTGTGAATGTGGCCTAGACGACGGTTCTCCTGCCCATATCCTTTTTTCTTGCCCCAAATTAGCTCGCCCCATTTATGATGTCCTCCCTCTTAAAGTCCCTCGTTCAATGTTCAATGTTTGTTAATGTTTGTGTTTAGTCCTTTGTGTAAATTTTTGTGTAAATATATTAAATATAACAATATTAGAGTATAAGCTATCACCCATGAAAATATATTGTTTATTACTAACCCCATTTATTATCTGTATATATTGTAGATATCTGTGATTTTGTTATAGGTGAAGGATTTAAACTGGATCTCTTTTAAACATGCATACTCCAACTGTGTAATGATATCTCTCTTTTTACCGTACATTCTCCTTTGTGTGTTCTCCATTCAACGTGACATTGGCGAAGTGAATTGTGCTCAACTGGCACGCTCGAAACGCCATTAGTAAAGAGAAGAAGAAGAAGAAGAGGGTCAAATGCTGAGGAATTTGACACTCTGTCCTACCTGACTACCCCGCTAGGAATAAAGAGTAAAGCTATTCTGTTATTCTTTATTCTCTCATAAAAAATATCAAAATAACCATGGATTTAAATTTAAGATTGTTTTAATTAGTATTTTCATGTATTCATAACATAAATTTTGTAAATGACATCTAAATAAATAACAATAATTATAATTTAAACAATAAATCAACTAGAAGTAAGATGTCAAAAGCGTAAGTTAGGTACTTACGTTTTTGTAACTAAGTTGATCACTTAAAATCAAAGGATGCTTAAGTAATCCTCTTTATACAAATTTCAATTCAATTATTATTCTATCTATGTATATTATAATGTACGTAAGAGTGCTTTTATATTAAAATTTCACTTTGCTTTAAAAAAATAACATAAAAAATAAAAACATTATATCATAATGTATAATATAAAGATAATTAATTTAAACAGTTTATTTAAAGAGATAATATATCTATTACAGTATCAACTGTTAATCTAAAACGTACCCTTTTCGTGGCCCCAAAAAGGCCAGTTAAACTATCGTTTATGAAAATAAGCCTCAAGGGGCAAGACCTATACAAATTAATTGGATGGATACCCACAAAAGCTATGAATATACAATATTTACCTAATATATTAGTCTTTTTACCTTACATTGTCTCTTAGAGACTATCCTATAGTACAGCTAATTTACCTAGTATGATTAATCTTATTTACGAGACATATATATGCGTCTAAGGAATGTTTGACGGTTGTAGGTTCGATCTCAACTTTCTTCTGTACTTTTATTTCAGCTTTCTAGTAATAAGGCAAAAAATCTGGCATTGCTCTTAAGGAGCAAAATAACTGAAATAGACACTAAATATGAAGAAGAACGCAAAAGAAGGTGGCGTAAATAAAAAAAGTAATCAAATATTTTATGTTTTATTATAACAAACAAAACCTAACATTGGTAAAGTCGACCTTACGATACAGCCACAAATTATCTATATACAGAATGATTATTTTTTTAATGATTTTTTTTTGTAGGCCTGAAGATTGTAGGTATAAATTGTCTATTTACAGCTAAAGAAACATATTTATTCGAAACCTTTCCATTATTGTTTACGAAATAAGGCATCTGATATTGAGGTATTTTATATATATATATATATATATATATATATATATATATATATATATATATATATATATATATATATATATATATATATATATATATATATATATATATATATATATATATATATATATATATATATATATATATATATATATATATATATATATATATATATATATATATATATATATATATATATATATATATATATATATATATATATATATATATATATATATATATATATATATATATATATATATATATATATATATATATATATATATATAACAAAATTAAATAAATATATTTCTAATGAAGTAATGAAATGTAAATATTTGTTATTATTTATTTACTAGTTTATCTAACAGATATAGATTGAGGACCGTCGTGGCGCAGAGGCGTAAACATCTGGCTGTTTGAGGGTTCGATTTCAACTCGAGGAAAATGGATTTTTCTATTTCCATTTTCTTCGCTGTGGAAACTAGGCAAAGCACGGGGTTGACTTCTACCACTCAACACGCAATGCCTCGAAAAAGGGGGAAAGCGATAACGAAGAAAGCAGGGACTAAGCAACGGAGTATCTTAACACTAGGTTTATATGGTTTCTGCATTTCCTCTGCCTACCCTGTAATATGCGGGATAAAGCGTGAAGGTATAAAAAATCTAATAGATAATATCAGAAAAGATGAAAGCTTGAGATAGTATATCAAAAAATTACAAAACTTTAATAAATAACATTATCATAAATCTTAAATCATACATATCAAATGTAACAATTCCTAAGTGATTGCATCAATATAATAAGCAATTTTAAATTCAAATTGTAAGCCGTTCATGATGCTGAGTAAAAATACTTAGCGCTTCAAGATTGAATGTAGATAAAATTAATATAATCTAAGAAATTTAAAAAAATACTCGCCCTCAAGTACTTTACTAGTAGACTATGAAGAGTTTCATTATTCAGGTCATCTTTTTAATGAGACCAGCATGATAATATCATATAGATATTTTTATACCACTTCCTAAGCTACATATAGCCGCCACAATTATATATATATATATATATATATATATATATATATATATATATATATATATATATATATATATATATATATATATATATATATATATATATATATATATATATATATATATATATATATATATATATATATATATATATATATATATATATATATATATATATATATATATATATATATATATATATATATATATATATATATATATATATATATATATATATATATATATATATATATATATATATATATATATATATATATATATATATATATATATATATATATATATATATATATATATATATATATATATATATATATATATATATATATATATATAGTTACCGAGTCGTAATTAACGTAATAAAATAATATTAAAATAGTAAATCGGCAACAATAATCATATATTAATACATACTACTCACGCATTTGATTGATATCTTAATTACATCAAGCAAAATACAAAAACAACACAGTATGGAATAAATAAATAAAATAAATTAAACTTCATCAATGAAGTTTCATTCATTCTTCATCAATGAAGATAGAATATAAAATATTTACAGACATGCATTATAAATATATTTTAAATAAAGAAGTGAAATTGAAAAACATATTTTGTCGTCAAAAATAATTTATATAAACAAATAGAAGAATCATGACTTACTTTTATATAACAAATTTAATCATAAAAAATAAGTAGAAAACGTTTTAAAACCAATGTTTTATACTAACACTCCAATAATGAGATCAAAACTCTTATGAAAGCTATATATACTAGGAAACATCTACGTCGTAGACCCTCTACGAAAGTATCAGTGCTCAAGTAAAACTAGGATATTATACCGTCATATAACCTCACGTAAAACAAGTATAATGTTGTTATATTTTACTTGTTTTATATTAATTCTTTTTCATAAAAATTTAAATTATTTCTCACAGAAAATAGATAAGTTAACCAAGAGGTAATTACGTAACATATTTAACAAAAAATGACTTGCACTTTAATTAAGTACACATAAATTATAACTTATTGCCAACAAACTAAGACTGAAAACATTTAATTTTTATCTACTATATATAAAGATTTTACTTACTTTAATAATTGAATCGTTTGCAATTAAAAAAATTCAATTGCAACGCAATTTAAAAAAACATATACTTCAAGTCATTCATCAAATAATATTCAGGAATCAACGTACATAATAACATATGAAAGCAAAAAATAATAATATAGGTCACCTAGTTGCCGTATCCGTTTGAATGAAATATAAAATTGTACAAGAAGTAATGACAAGATAATGAGTTGGTACATAATTGAGTGATTAAATCGTTTTGCATATTAATCTGTATGAAGTGGCATCTTCAATAGAATGTTTTCTTTATAGTTATTAAAAACAGATTAATAGTATTCGAAAAAATACTACTAAACAAAAAAGAGAAATTAATAAGCCTTTTAAAAAATATTTACTAACCAAAAAGATTTATTAAATTAAAATGAAATTACACAACAATACACAAAAAGCTTACCTGAAAAAAATCCAATAACAACTTTAAAAGCACTCATACAAACATATATTTTTAAAAACTATTTGTTCACAAAATAAATACACGTTCATTTCACATTCACAGACGTAATTGTATCGCTACGGCCGTTACGTCCATCCTCTACGACGGTCTAACGCAAACTGCGGGTAAAACTGCACGGAGCCAAGTTCGTGTGTAATCGGAAAACCTCGGCTGCATAGTGTACAAAGGCTCATAATTGAGTTGTGAACAAAAGTTTCTTCATAGTTCTTCATAAGTTATTGAAATCACTTCATTTATATAGTTCGATTTAGATTAGATTATTATATATTCGTTGGATTTTTTCTAATAAATACATAGTCCATTCCTGTATAGTTACATATACAGTTATATATCCATTCTAGGTTGAAAAATTACATATGAAGAATAATTTTACTACAGCAGACAATATAAAATACTTAGTTTTTGTCCATATTGAGCAATTTAAATACTATTTTATATTTACGTACACATATACGAGATGTTATACTTCGAGTATCAGATATTAAAGACGCGCTTTTATGTCGAGAATAAGATTTCTACCTGTAAACGCGACGGTTTGAGTGTTCGATTTCTACTCGGGGTAGTTGGATCGCTCTGGCAACTAGGCAAAGCGCGGCGTTGAGTTCCGCCACTCAACACGCAGTGCCTCGAAAAAGACGGAAAGCAGGGACGTTTCTTCGTTGCTTTATCCCCGCTTTCTTGCGGGGATTAAGCAACGAAGTGTCTTAACACTAGGTTCATACGGTTCCTGCAGTTCCCTCTGCCTATCCTGTAACATGTGTGATATAGAGTGAAGCTACAAAAAAATGCTAGAAATATCTATTTACAATATTTAATGGAAGCACGCTCTTACCCAACACCCCTATAATGTTGTACCTAGTCAGTCTATAACACTTTTTGTCGAACCAAAGCAACTTCCCATAAACATCGACACTAAGTAGCTATCAAAAATTTCAGTCATGTTTGAATCTAATAAAAACGAACCTAAAATTCACCGCAATAACTTTATCAAATTTGCTTTTTGTCGCTGTATTTTTGTTAGAGCGTTCCTTGTAATGGCTTCTGGCGAAATTGCTTCGCACTGAATTCTTCGAATTTAGGAAAAACTCATTCGACATTTGACGAATAAGAAAAATGAAGGCCAGTCGGTTCGTGAGCAGGATTACTTGTAAAAACGATAAATTAACATTTGTATTGTGCTCTCGTTGCGTGGATTTGGCAATTTAAAAAAGATTTGTATAATATTATGTTTGAAACGTTGAAAGTCATTTCCCATTTTACCATTAACGGTGTAAATGTATTAATGGTTCGTTACTAAGCAAAGCTCTCACGATTCAACAAGAGTCTTAACAATTTTTCCTTTAGAATTTTGATCAAAGAAACAAGTCTAACAGATCTCAAGTTCAAGTATGAAAACGTAACATTTTATAAAAATAATATTTAAATATAAATCACAACTTGATGTCAGCGTGTCACATTGAGAAAATATATTTTGTATGGTATCTGGGAGTCTATTTAAGGAAATATTTAACAAAATTAACTATGAAAATATACTTTTAAATTTACTATTAATGAGACCAGACTAAACATCAAATTTATATCAAGAAAGCAGTAAATTAAAATTAAAAAAAATGTAATAATAGTATTAAATAAGCAGGGAACCACATTCAATACATTGCAATTTAATAAAAAAAAACCATTCAACCATTCAGTAGGAATGCCAATAGAGCCAACGAAGGTGACTTTAATGACTGAAGACCACCCCAATACACCATTAACACCTAAATAAAGTTTGTTGACTAGTAGAATACAGGAAATCTATTTTTGCCTTTTATGACATTATGTGTTGAACGACCTACTTAAAAATCTCGCTTTATGTTGTAATCGAATCAGGAATATGAAAACAATTAATTCCCTAAACGGGAATTGAACCCGCAGTCATTGCATATGCAATCAGATGCTGTTGCATAAATATATCAAAATACGTCAAAATTTAGGGACAATTTGCACAGCGGGATGCCGCGAGTAAATGCAGTTTCAAAGTAAACTTCAGTAATAAGACTGATACGTGCAACATATTTTAGTTATCTTGCACGTAATAATGGAGATAACTTGCAAATCTTAATTCTTTAGTTATCTTTGCTTCAGCACCAACTGACGTATAAATATTTTATTTAATATCGTTCCACTACGAAAAATTGGGTATTGTGTTTATATATAGTACATTATAATAGTATGTAGCTTTTTTTTATTTTTTTTATAACTTCACTCTTTTATCCCGCACATGGCAGGGTAGGCAGAGGAAACTGCAGGAACCATGGGAACCTAGTGTTAAGACACTCCGTTACTTAGTCCCTGCTTACTCCGTCCCCGCTTTCCGCCGTTTACGAGGCATTGCGTGTTGAGTGGTGGAACTCAACGCCGCGCTTTGCCTTAGTTGCCAGAGCGAAGAAAATGGAAATAGAAAAATCCATCTTCCCCGACTAGGGATCGAACCCAGAAACCGTCGCGTTACAGGCAGACGCTGCGCCTCTGCGCCACGACGGTCCTATGTAGTTGTAGTATGCAAATAAAAGTAGTGAGATACACTTTACTCCACTCTTCACCCTATTTAGTTACGTATTTAATATTACTTGAAGAATGCTGATATATTCTCCCTTTTTGTTCACAGCGCAAATGATATCGACATACAACAGTGATAAAAAATGGTTATTTTTTTCTCATGTAATGTTTACTTTTTAATCAAAAATTAGCTTTTGCTTAGCTTAAGTTATTTAGTTAAATTTAAAGAATGAAAATGATGGCAGTTTTTCCACAATAAAATTGGGTATAAGCTCCTAAAGAAAATTTGAACCTGTGCCTGTTGCAGACTATGCAAGCGCTGTGACATAAAAATGTATAGATGTAAAAATAGCAGTAAGATATCCTATAAACGTAAAAGCTGTAGTTCAGAAATCTCATGTTGGCAGTGAATTTTGTTGGTGTTACCCTTAAAATTTATTGCAACAATTTATAGACGGATTTTTCGGTCAACCTTTTGTTTCAGTTCAATAAACATTAATCTCTGTTATCCAGCCGAGTTATAAATGCGACGCAACAATAGCGCTTCGTTTAGTAAAACTAAAAGATTGTATGTGATTGTCAAATGTCAAATATTGTTGTTTCTTTAAAGTATCTTGTATAAGTGGAATGTATCTTCTATATCGACTGAAACTTATTATATTTATTTTAAATTTAGATGCTTAAAAATAATTTACTCAAGACTTAAGTAACTTTTAGAAAATTTGGAGAGCACTGTTATTAACATGCATTCATCTTGGATTTGCATAGCACATAACAGAGAACGCTATCATTAAAGTTTTATTATTCATTTTCATTAATAATCCACTTCAAAAAACTTTTTTTATAGGTAATATAAACGCAAATCTAAGCCAGACACATATATTTAGTAATATTATATTACCAAGTTTTATTTAGTAGTTCTTTTAGATTTTAGTATTCAACTTTTCACTTTATTTTATTGCATGTTTGGTAGCAGCACTTAAAATCAGACGCATCTTCGTCAAAAAAGTCGTCGAAAGAGCATGTTTCTATAATTTAGATTATATGAAACAAAAACATATTGTAAAACGGAGCTTAATATAAGAAATTTTTGGTGGCAAACTCACATCATAGCATTACTTTTGAACTATGCCTTAAATAATTAAATTTAATAAATTAAAAGTAAGTCTGTGTATGTGTAAAAATCTATAAATATACACATACGAGTATATTACCCTTCCGTTACAGAGTAATTGATCCCTAGAGGTAAAATTGCAGAGTTAAAATATTTGGACTTAGAAAGAAAAAATAGAAATAATAAATTCTATAATCCACGCAAACAAAATCACGTTTTAAATATAATATTAAGGTACACTTATTACTAAAATTCCCTGCGTAAAAAATGCAGTGCTCATCAACAGACTCCACTTAATACTTGAAAAGCTTCGTCAAAGTTTCAAGCAGTTTGTGCAACATATTTCAACTAAAGTTTGAAAAGTTATTCCCTGAAATTTAGTCTCCAAAATATAAGCTCGAAACTCCTATCATTTTATACACAAAACGACATTTTGATTACGAATCCGACATTTTATCAACAGTACAAATATGCCTATATACTTTACATATATATATATATATATATATATATATATATATATATATATATATATATATATATATATATATATATATATATATATATATATATATATATATATATATATATATATATATATATATATATATATATATATATATATATATATATATATATATATATATATATATATATATATATATATATATATATAGTTATATATTATAGTTTTATAAGTGAAGAAAGAAAAAATGACTTATAGCATCTCAAATCCTGTACCATGGATGATCAAGCGACGTAAAGCTGGCTTACAATAGACTAGCGTCTCACCCCGGCATTGCAATGCTCTTACTTAATACTCCACCTATTAAAAGCTCTTTTGTCGTTACACGAGAAAAAAAATATTTTCTCGAGATATTATTCTTAAAAGAATTACATTGAAATTTTGAAAAATGATCAATATTATCCTTCTATATTGACCATATAAATGTTCCTCTATCTGTTAAGAAAATGCACCACAATCCGTCGCGTTTAAAGATCTAGCATACGTAAGGGTAGGCAGCGGGAAGCGATTGAGTTCTATAATATTTAGTAATATAGTAGTAATAATAAAATTTATTCAATTTAAAGCCAATGGCAACTAAAATAAATAGGACAGATGCGTTTTCTAATTGTATGTGGAAGAATTAATTATTTTTACCTTGTCACTTGAATAGAAAGACAAAATACGCTGCTGAATCCCACAAATTAACACAATCTACTACTAAGTATGAGGTAACTACAGTCTCACAGCGTGAAGCTAGAAAAAAAGATATGTAAAAATATTCATCACACCAAAACAATATTGAAAACTTTGCCCTAAAAACTCAATATCACATGACAGAACACACAATAACATCTAAATAAACGTTTCATTTCACTCACTTAGGTAACTTGAAAGATAAACCAACCTACTTCAAAGGCCTACACTTCACTGACTAATTTATTTGAGAGTATTTGAAGTCACGTTATTGTGATACCTCACCTCAAAAAGGTATTGTCGAAGAGATTTTTATTAAAAAAAAAGAAGTTATAAATATAAAGCCACTTTTTTTATTTCCAAATATTGTTTAAAGCATTAGTACTCCAAAGAATAAAAAGTAATCCTTATACGAATACTTCGCTACATATGTCTGTCCTAAATTATTGTTAAATATCTGAACGCAACGTTAGCTCAATTTACTGTTTCTCCTTTGGTTACTGAACCACGATGACCTCTGATAGTTTAAAAATATATATAAATCTCTTGTCTTTGTAAATATTTTTGACTGGGATAAACAAACCTTTTTTGTATACACATATGAGACTTATGTAAGTAATCTCGTTTCTTTATATACGAGGGTCAAACTGAAAGTTCTTAGAAAATCAAAAACTAAGCATTCTAGCAAGTTTTTAGTTTTATTATAACTTTTCAAAATAGCGTCCATTTACATCAATACATCGCTGCATTCGATGGAACCATTGAGAAAAGCACCTTGCCCACTCGGCCTTAGGGGTCTCTTCAACGGCGTTTTGAAACGCAGCCACTGCTTCTTCGGCGTCCATAAAATATTTTCCTCGAAATTTTTCTTTTATTTTCGGGAATAAATAAAAATCGCAGGGTGCGAGGTCGGGGCTATACGGCGGGTGACCCAGTAATTCCACGTCTAAGGTCGCCAAATAGTCGATCGTTTGCCTGGCGGTGTGTGACGAGGCATTGTCGTGATGAAGGAGGATCCTGCTGCGAGGTCGTTTCTCTCGAACTTTTTCCAAGACAAGTGGCAAACAGTTGTTAGTGTACCACTCTGCATTAACCGTTTTCTGATCCTCTAAGACAACTGTCGCGTAATGACCTGTCTTTCCGAAGAACGAGGCCACCATCTTTTTTCCAACACTTCGACCTCTCTTCACTTTAGTTGGCAACTCTTCGGAAGGAAACACCCACTGAGCAGACTGTCTTTAGGTTTCCGGATCATAACAGTAAATCCAGCTTTCGTCACCCGTTAGTATGTCGAACACAGCATTTGAGTCACCTCCGTTAAATTTTTGGATCACATCTCGGCACCAATCAACACGGCGGAGTTTTTGAGCCTCGGTCAAATTATGCGGTATCCAGCGGGCACAAAGCTTTCTGACCGCTAAATGTTCATGGAGGATTTTGTGCACTTGACTCATACCTATGCCTAGACTTGTCCGAATCTGCTGATAGGTCACTCTTTTGTCAGTGTCTATCATACGCCGCACAACACTGATATTATCTTCAGTCGTCGCTGTAGAAGGCCGTCCTTCACGCAAATCATCGGTGAGATTAGTTCGACCACGTTTGAATTCATTAAACCAGTTGTAAACTGTGGCACGAGATGAGGCTTCATCGTGAAAAGCCAATCGAAGTCTATCATAACTTTCTTGTTGACTTATATGACATCGAAAGTCATAAAAAATCATTGCACGAAAATTTTCTCGGCTTAAATTAATTCTGACGTGCACAGACAATTTTCAATTTGCCGCCAAATCGTAAAACAAATTACAAATGAATGAAATGTATACTCAATATTATTGGTAAAGAGTTCTATTTTCAAAATTTAAACTTATTTTTTTAATATAAATATTTTAAGTTGCCAGTTCTAAAAACTTTTAGTTTGACCCTCGTATATATAAATATTATATAAATTTGAGGGCCGACGTGGCGCAGAGGCGTAAGCGTCTGCCTGTAAACGCGACGGTTTGTGGGTTCGATTCCCGCTCAGGGAAGATGGATTTTTCTATTTCCATTTTCTTCGCTCTGGAAACTAGGCAAAACGCGGCGTTGTGTTCCGCCACTCAACACGCAATGCCTCGAAAAAAAGGCAGAAACTGGGGACGGAGAAAGCAGGAACAAAGCAATGGAGTGTACACTAGGTTCTTCATATAGTTCCTGCAGTTCCCTCTGTCTACCCTGCAATATACGGGATAAAAGCGTGATGCTAAACAAAAAAAAAACAACGTAACATTTTTTAATTAGGCACAATGGTGTTCTAGGCTTAAGTTCAACTTCCGCAAGTATAATACTATTAAATACACTAAAACAACGTTAGTATTTTTTTACTTTTATGACTGCTGGCATTGGCTCATTGTTAAATATTCATGGAAAAAGATAATAATTTAATTCATAACTTTTTCGTTTTTTCTTATATGTAAATCTTAATATTACAATAGAAATAACAATTGTAAAATTTCTTTTACAGCCATGTCAATAACAGTTCAGAATGACATAGTCTAAGGAGTCTGTAGACTTGCCAACTTTCAACAATACTAATAATTTGGATTCCTTTTACAGATGTCTAGTCACGTGTACAGTGAATAATAAGGTCCTCAGAATATATTTCTATACATTAAATACACATATAGAACTATATTCATGTAAATATTTTTTGATAGAAACTTTTTTTAATGTAAACTAATTTATTTATAAATAATCTATTGAGGCGCAGTGGGATGGCGTTTGCTTTAGGATGTTCTCTATTCAAGGAATTGTTAAGAAAGAAAATTATATTTTTTTAGCTTCACGTTTTATTCCTTTTGTATCAGGTTAAGTAGTGAGAATCGCAGGAACTATGGGAACCTAGTGTTTAAATACTCCGCAACCTTGGCAACGGAGAGCAGCGACCACTGCTTTTAGAGCCGATACGTGTTTAGAGGCGAAACATAACTCCGCACTTGCCTAGTTTCCAAAGCAAAGACAAAACAAAATAATCCATTCTGCCACATTGGGAATAGATAAACCGTCACATCGACAATGCGCCTCTGCGCCACAACCGTTAATAATAATAAAAAAATCTTAAAACTACAAATTAAAGAAATAAAGCTGCAACAATCTCGACTCGACCTAAGCCATAAAAAACGAAAAATTAATATACCAAATCATATTTTTTAACAAATAGCAAACACTACTACAATGTTTTAAATGTAAATATATAAGAACATAATACACCAATTAATTTAATCCACAAAAGCAATCTCACTCCGTATCTTCTGATTAAGCGCCAGTCGCTTTGACAAAGGCCGGATCAATGGAACAACTGCGGGAAACCTCGCGCGATCCTTGAGATCGGTCACATTCGAAGAACGTAATTTGTCCAATGCAGTGAACCAACTTAATAGCTTCAGATACGATTTACTATGGGAAAAGTCAATATCCCTTATTTCTTTCTTATTATACTCAATTCTTTAGACTTTAAAGCTGTTTTGTTTGATAATTACATAGCTCTTGTGCCATTTTTTATCTCGCATATTGCAGAATAGGCAGAGGGAACTGCAGGAACCATAACCTAGTGTTAAGACACTCCGTTGCTCAGTCCCTGCATTTCGTCCCTCGCGTTAGTACCAAATTTGACTCTTTCCTATAAATACTGAATTTATCATTATTTTATTCATAGTAGTGTTTTAGTTGCGTACACTTAGGAAGGTGAGTTCTTGGCTTAGAATTTTAATTATGGTACCGTTTTGAAGATCTCAAAAAGGCAGATTGGTGAAAAGTATAGCTCATATTCCAACTTGAACAGTTTGACTGGTGATTGATTTAACAAATTTTATACGTTAGCTAAATGGATTCGCTTGATATTTACGTGCACTTTCTTAACAAAAATGATTTCTAACTTTACCATCCTTAAAAAAGTGTTAAGCCCATTAAAAAAGCTCATGTGCAACGACAACTCTCTAGTATAATATGAAGAATTAATCGTCATAAAATTCTTTATACAGAATTTGAAAGACGTATGTGTACAGCATTATAAAGTACAAATAAGATTAAGTGTTCTAAAAATCTTTGCAAGGAAAATCATATTATGCAGATACATTAAAAATACTTGAAATTATGAAAATCAAATCCGTATCTAGATCATAAATTCAAATGGAAATGCAAAACAATGCTATTCATCACGCTTGCTCGAGTTATCAAAGTGTCGGGAGATATCGATTTTCTACCAAACATAATTATATTGAGTTACTTTACTTCTTTTTCAAGATTCATTTACATTTCGGAGACAAAAATGTTAATTTTATGTAACGTTACAATTTAATTTGCTTTTCTTTTAATTTCACTTCACGCTTTATCTCTCATATATCATATATAATTGACTGATTTGAAATAGTGTTGAAACACTTCGTTCTCCGTTTTCCGGCGGAAATTGAGTCACTATGCTTTTTATACAGTGTTAATCAATATATATATATATATATATATATATATATATATATATATATATATATATATATATATATATATATATATATATATATATATATATATATATATATATATATATATATATATATATATATATATATATATATATATATATATATATATATATATATATATGAGAGACAAGTATTTCAACAATCATGTAATATTAGTCTTAATGAATCCAAGCTTTATCGTATCGTAAGGTCAAAAACCTTTGTAAGTCTGGGACAGTTGTAGCCTGCACGTTAATACCCGCAACATTTGTTACTAACTGCAGTTCTAATGTTCTTTGAAGGAAGCTCCCAAATTGACTTCTATAATATATTGCAACCAGTTTACAGTAACCAAAATTCCTTTTTGTTCACTTTACCTTTACTTCAGTTTACACTTTATTACAGGATATATCGCAAAATAGACTGAGTTAATCTAGTGGTATTATTAAATTTATAATTCTTAAAAATCATAAATTTTATAATTTAATCGAAAATTATTTACAACTCACATGGACATAAGAACAGGCATTGCATGAAATTTGACTCTAGTACAACTTTTTAGTTTGATTTTTTTGTGCGCCTTTTTTGGTAACATTCCATAGATTCATTATTACAAGTACAAAGGTTAAATATGGACAATAATTAGAAATAGCGAGAGATAAAAGATACAAGTAATGCAAATTAATAATAACTTAATTATGTCATGATATAAATATTTATTTATTTTACTTTTACAAATTACTAAACAGACAAAAATTATTTTAAAAAGTTTGATAAGTTATCAAAGTTTAAAATGACATAAATTTAATACAGATTACAATACGCTAAACAAATTCTTTTCCAATATCCTTTGGAATAGCTCCGGTGTTGTCGTTAGAAGCACGATGTTAGTCATTTCTGGCGCCGCGGAGGGAGTAATTTGATTTTGAAATATTGTCTGTGATGGTAAAAGGTTGCGGTCACAATGGTGTAGTGTGGACACATTAAAAAGGGTAAATAAATATTTTTTTTTTTTATTTTAGCATAATGTTCACCGCTTTCTAACTGAATTCAATATGATTTTAGTAATTTCAATATGTCAATCTACAGTCGTAAGTATTGTCATAATTGTTTTGTTTTATTTAACATACCTACATACAAACATTTGTAATATTAATGTTGTGATTAAATTAAAAAACGTCACGATATTACCTTATATTGATCTTTTCTACGTATTTTTTATAAATGTGATTTAACTCTTTGATATGTTACTAAGATGACATTTGACATGTTATACTCTCAATTAGCTCAATCTCTTTTGTCTACTCTAGTCTTTTTAGTCAAGTTTTAGAAAGTGCATTAGAAATAACCACTCAAAACATAAAAAAACTCAAAGTAATTTTTATGAAAATATAGAAATAATAATATTTTTTTTTTCATCTACGGCTATCCTCTTTTTATAGAAGATTACTCTCTATATATTAAGTTTCAATAAGTATATTAATGAAAAATGAAAAAAAAATGTTTATTAACAAAAAACAACATTATACAATGAAATGTCCGGTGGTACCTACACTAGGTATTCCTGTGTCGTGGGTACCTATAGATAGTTTTACAGTAGATGTTTATTGTTGTCGCTCGGTTTAGCATATATATTATACAATAGTTTAACAAACGTTGCATAATTTAAGTTGCATAATTTTAGTAGTAATGTTGAAGTAACTTACAGATGGTCATATGATAATGAATAGGTACTATACTAAGTGCGAGAAAAGTTTTTCGGTGGTAGGTCAACGAGGAGAGCCAAGAAAATATTTTTGTTTTGGCTTGTTCAATAGAGCAATGTTTAATATTACAAGCGTTGGCTACTTTATTGTAAATAAACGACTCAATGAAAGGACTGAAGCGTCTAGCAAAAGATGTCTTAATTTTGGGCAAGGGGAGCCTATAGTTTTAAATAAAACAATTTAACCGGATTTATCGCGTATATTATCATTTTTTAGTGAAACCCGACGTTTCGAACACTTTGCAGTAGTCCGTGGTCACGGGTAGACTGAGGTGGCATTCGTCTGTCATTTGATACAATTATTATATCAAACTACCGCCAACGGTTCCTGAGTTGCCTCGCGTACTGCCCTGGATTCCTGCAGAATGAGCTGACTGTATCCTGCCCTCTGGTGTGGTGTGTTTGGGATTTTAAAATTTTTATAAGTGGATCCCAAGTGGTAGAAAGCTTCCAACCGTCTTCTCTATTGAAATTAGGATGTTTTTGTATTTCAATAGCCTCGCGGATCATTCTAGGAATATATTTATTTTCCCTAGCGAGTATATGAGGTTTATCAAACCTGATGTAATGGTTAGGCTTGTTCAAGGAGTGCTCACACACAGCTGACTTTAATACACGCCCATTCTTGATATCTGAGATGTGCTCTTTCACCCTTACACCGATGCTTCTCTTTGTTTGACCAATGTAAGATAAGCCACAGTCACAATCAAGTTTGTATACACCTGCACACTGCAAGGGAATATTACATTTAACTGGTCTCAAGAATTGGCTCACTTTTTTGTTAGGCTTAAAAATAGTTTTAATTGAAGCTCTTCTTAAGATGTTGCCGATCCTGTCTGTAACTCCCTTTACATATGGTAGGAGTGCTGGCTGTCTCTCTACTGTGGGTGGCTTGGTGGTCTTCTTACAACGCTGGCGGGGCACTGGCAGCTTGTTCTGATGAAGGGCATCTTTCACCAGTCGAAGCTCCTCCCCTAGGTGTTCAGCGTCGCAGAGGTGGTGGGCTCTCTGAAACAAAGATTTGCCAACGGTAGATAACTGTGTAGGGTGATGGTGAGATTCACCATTGAGATATCTGTTAGTGTGAGTGGGTTTCCTATACACTGTGTGGCCTACTGTGCCATTGGGATTTTTTATAACTAAAACATCAAGGAAAGCCAAAGAATTATTTGCCTCTAATTCTATTGTAAATTTAATATTGTCATTAATAGAATTAAGACAATATTAAATTTACAATAGAATTAGAGGCAAATAATTCTTTGGCTTTCCTTGATGTTTTAGTTATAAAAAATCCCAATGGCACAGTAGGCCACACAGTGTATAGGAAACCCACTCACACTAACAGATATCTCAATGGTGAATCTCACCATCACCCTACACAGTTATCTACCGTTGGCAAATCTTTGTTTCAGAGAGCCCACCACCTCTGCGACGCTGAACACCTAGGGGAGGAGCTTCGACTGGTGAAAGATGCCCTTCATCAGAACAAGCTGCCAGTGCCCCGCCAGCGTTGTAAGAAGACCACCAAGCCACCCACAGTAGAGAGACAGCCAGCACTCCTACCATATGTAAAGGGAGTTACAGACAGGATCGGCAACATCTTAAGAAGAGCTTCGATTAAAACTATTTTTAAGCCTAACAAAAAAGTGAGCCAATTCTTGAGACCAGTTAAATGTAATATTCCCTTGCAGTGTGCAGGTGTATACAAACTTGATTGTGACTGTGGCTTATCTTACATTGGTCAAACAAAGAGAAGCATCGGTGTTAGGGTGAAAGAGCACATCTCAGATATCAAGAATGGGCGTGTATTAAAGTCAGCTGTGTGTGAGCACTCCTTGAACAAGCCTAACCATTACATCAGGTTTGATAAACCTCATATACTCGCTAGGGAAAATAAATATATTCCTAGAATGATCCGTGAGGCTATTGAAATACAAAAACATCCTAATTTCAATAGAGAAGACGGTTGGAAGCTTTCTACCACTTGGGATCCACTTATAAAAATTTTAAAATCCCAAACACACCACACCAGAGGGCAGGATACAGTCAGCTCATTCTGCAGGAATCCAGGGCAGTACGCGAGGCAACTCAGGAACCGTTGGCGGTAGTTTGATATAATAATTGTATCAAATGACAGACGAATGCCACCTCAGTCTACCCGTGACCACGGACTACTGCAAAGTGTTCGAAACGTCGGGTTTCACTAAAAAATGATAATATACGCGATAAATCCGGTTAAATTGTTTTATTTAAAATGTATAAAAATCGCGAAAATCAAAGAACTTATTATGGGAGCCTATAGTCCCGACGTTTGAGTAAAATTTTGTAGTTTTTAGAAGATATAGTTGAGTGATGAACTTTAAGTGCAATTTTTAATACGTATAGTTGTCGCACAAATAGAACTTCGCTTTATTGATAAAGCTTGGTTGTTGAATAGTCGGAGGGTTTATTCAACATCGTTTTGAGCACTGATCTTTGGGCTCATTGATGAATTAAATGCGATTTGGAAGCGCTTCCCCAGGAACCAATGCAATAGGCAATCAGCGACTGACAGAGAGCAAAATATACGGCCCGCAAAGTGCTTAAAGATGCTGACTGTCGAAGTATTTTCATAATATTTATGACTTTGCGGACGCAACCAGAAAGAGATTTGATGTGAGCTGTGAAGTTCAAATTTTGATCTATAAGAATTCCGAGATATTTTGCTGCATCTATTTTGGTCAGAGCAACACAAGTGCATTTGTCACTGTGTACACAGGTGTGAAGTTTTAATTTTTAAGTTGGATTAGGTGCAGAAATCACTGTTTTATGGAAACAGATATAATTTGCTTTCGATTTATTAAGCGTAAGGAGATTGTGAGACAACCACGCGTCGTAAACCTACCTCAGCTTTTTCATATACCTCTGACCAAGTGGATCCTTTATAGATAATAACTGTGTCATCTGTATAACAGATTATTTCATCGTCTACATTAGCGTGTATGTCATTCATGTACATGATAAAAAGCGTAGGTCCAAGAACGCTACCTTGAGGTACGCCAAAATTGACCGTTACCTGGTCACTGTCGTAACAATCGACTCTAGTGCAGTGTTTCCTATCCGTAAGGTAACTTCTAAACCAATCAAGTACTACACCGCGTATACCAAATTGGGATTCCAGCTTCCCTAAAAGTATTGGTATCGAGACGGTGTCAAAAGCCTTGGACAGATCCAAGAATACAGCAATACTGGGCTTGTTATCATCCATGTAAGATGCTACTGTAGATGCAAGCAAATTTACCGCGTCTTCTGTAGACTTTCCTTTTATAAAACCAAATTGTCTGGGGGAGATCAAATGTTAACTTCAATGAAATTGTTCAACCTTGTACTAACCGCCTTCTCAAGTAGTTTTGAGAAAGCAGCAAGGAAATTGGACGGTAGTTTTGCGGGGAATCTCTTGTACCAGATTTATAAATTGGTTTGATACACGCCATCTTCCACTTTTCGGGAAAGATACTAGTCTCCAAACTTTGATTAAATATAAATGTAAGTGGCGGCACAATAACGTCTTTTATTTCTTTTAGAAGATCGTTACTTAGACCATCGATACCAGGAGCTTTATCATTTTGAAGTGATGTAATTAAAGACTTCAGTTCATATTCGTCAATCGGTTTCATAAAGAAAGAGTTCAGCACTAATTTTTTTGGATAAATTTTCGCCACCAACTTTTTCTCATCTGTTTGTAAATTATTTAAAATATCTTTCCTTTGTTCGCTTGAATTTAAATCTTTTACTAAGAAGAATTTTTAAATAAATGCAGATTAAAGTCTCGCTTTGAAACTTTTGTACAATACGATTTTCTTCTATAATACGTAATTTTTACCTTCATATGCGAGTAAAATATTAAATTTGTTGATAGGTGAAAAGATTAAAATAAAAAAAAATAGATCCGCAATGTGATAACAGCTTAAGTTCAGTCCGTTACACGAACAGTTTCGTGTCTTTGATACAAAATTGTTCCTCGATTACTTTGTCGTATCACTTAAAGATGATTGGCTTTTTGAACTGTGTTTTATTTTAAACCAATTACACGAGTAGCTTTATTATACTACTATGGACATTATTTCATAAAAATAAGCTTTCTAAAAGGTTCTTTATTATTGAGAGCAAAGTCCTGAAAAGTTATAATATTATATTCTTTAAGCTTTGTTGAATGTGTACGTCTTTGTTAAAACTTTCATGCTTTATAGCTTCACGCTTTAACGCACATGGCAGGGTAGGCAGAGCAAACTGCAGGAACCATACGAACCCAGTGTTAAGACACTCCGTTGCTTAGTCCCTGTTTTTTTTTCCGTCCCCGCTTTCCGCCTTGAACTTAAACTTAAAACTTTTAATTGAGTAAAAATAGAATAGAGTTAATAAACACTTAGTTTACTGATAGCTTCTTCTATCTACATATAGATACGGTTAGTCTTTTTTATATGCCTTGAAGATCTGAACAACACATATATTAGTTTAAAATTATTATAGCTTATGGATATTCAATTTCGATATGGATATTCAATTTATACTATTAAAAACATTTTCACGATACGCAATAATATTTTTTCACAAAAAAAAACTCTACAAAATAAATTACCTCTCTGTAAGAAAAAACTTATTCATTCAAATGAACAGATTATAAATGATCCCGTCAAAGGTAAATAAAGACTGGCGGAAAAGTAATTACAAATACAGTGTCACGAGACTGTCATTGGTCTTAAATTCTTCAATATATTTTCGCAAGACCATTTCATTTAAAGAGATTAGAGTCGAATACATAGGAGGAGGTTTCGAAGAAAGCTCGAGATCCGATAATACGTTTTATTTGATGCTTAATTACAAGAGGCAGTTCTTTTGGAAATAATTAAATTTACAGCGAAATGAGCGAAAACCAAACGATTTCGGAAAAAGAACTTTTGGATGCTATAAAAAATCTTTTGAAGAAGAGCGGTCATCTGTGTAAATTTCAGGCTGAGGTGCTTTAATTCTTATAACAAATTCTTGTTTAAGCAAACCAACCAAGTTAATAGATTTTGTTTTGGTAAACAATATATTTATAGTAGGCACTAGGTTATAAACTGAATAATATCATGTTTTCCTCGTTTGTGAGAGGAATGAAATTAAATGCTACCAAATTTTGAGACCGTGATATATTGAATGTACGTTTTGAGGTAGTTAGAACTCGTTGAAAGAATATATGATGATAAAATGATAAAAGCGATACATTATGCAAGAGTGATCAGTAAGAGTGATGGGTCAGAGGAAGAAAAATAGGTGTACATTCCTAGTGTCGATACTAGCAGTAGGTTACGTTATAAACATTAGAAAAAGGCAAGTAGTAAACCAAGAGGCTGACACTGAACAAAAATATGCAGCGATCACGCTTACTGGTTTCTCTTCTGTGGAAAAACCGGTAAGGTAAAATAAGATAATGAAAAACAAAATTTAAATCTAACTTAATATAAATATATATTTAGAAACGACTTTTACAAGCCATTTACATACTTTTGAGATTTTTTTAAATTTTTGCTTACCTGAATTAAAAATGAAAATACTTAAGTTTTTCATTTCATTTAGCAACAAAGCGGGTTCTAGACAATGATACTTTAATCTTAATTCAAAATAAAGAACATTTTTTGAAAATTAATAATGTAAATTCAATTTGTAGGTTGAGCTTGCATATGCCACGTCTTGTCTCATTAAATATATGTAACTCCTGTTCAAATTATTTTTTCATTGTTCAATGTTCCAGCTTTTAATAATTTTAAGAATTTTTTATGTTTAACCTTAGATTTGACTTGTGATTCGACACTTAATAGCACTTATTAATATTAATCAACATACTCAGAACTAAAATAGTAAATAAAAATTTAATAATTTAAAAGCTTTTTTCAACTGCCCACAATTCCCATTTGCTTATAAAAGACAAAATTATGTATACATATATATATATATATATATATATATATATATATATATATATATATATATATATATATATATATATATATATATATATATATATATATATATATATATATATATATATATATATATATATATATATATATATATATATATATATGTGTGTGTGTGTGTGTGTGTGTCTTAGACCTGTACCAAAACCTTAATATGCACTATATTCTATGAAACAACTGTCACAAATATTTTTCTTTAACTGTATTGTAATTACAAAACGTAAAAATTAAATTTCAAATTCACATATGAACCCTTACATTTTAACAGATGCGAGCCAAAATAACTGAAGCGCTTCAAGATCGACAAGACTCATTGAATACTGGATTCAAAAACTCTGGTGTACCGCCACCATCTGATGAAGTATTGTTAATAAATGAATTAGTTAAAGAATATTTGGAATGGAATGGATATTTGTACACGGCATCGGTAATGACTTCTGAGGCAGCAATGCCTAAAACAAAGAAAACTAGAGCAGAGTTGTGTATAGAAGTTGGCGTGAAAGATGATGAAAGGTCATCGATCTTACCTCTGTTGTCTAACATTGTGGCTGCTTATACAGATCGTATTAAACGAAAAATGAGCAAAGTGAAGAAATCCTCCGAACATTAACTGTGAAAAAACTATATATTTTTTTGTTTCGAAATTAAATTGTAATGAATGTTTTTCACTTGAATGTAAATTATAATATTTAAATTCTAAATTATAACTTTTTATGATTATCGTTGCACAGTGATTGACTGTAATAGCGACGGTTGTAAGTTCTATTTATGCCAGAGAAGAGTGAATTATTATACTTAAAGGTCTCGTGTAATTCGATATCATTACGTCTTAAGGACTTTCATCATTACCATTTCTAACACTTCTATCTGTAATTATAATTTGGTTAATAATTTTATGAAATTATCTATTGTGCAATTAAAATTGTAAATGGACATCTCTATATAATTTAAGTACCTGAGTACGTAATCTATTTATAATATTTTACAATTATATAAATGCCTGTGATTGTTGTTGTGAGTCGAATAAATTCTGTTTATTTACACGCCGTTGTTATGCATTTTTGACGAGTCTTGACCAACATGATTCAAGCTCTTATATCCAAAAAATATTATTTTTATTATTTTATTTATATATTATTATTTTATTTATATGGTTAAACGTTAAGGCATTTGACGTTATGACGATTATAGCAAAATCTTTGAACAATATGTATACATAGAAAGTAATACGAAATATTTTAAGCAAAAAGCCCATACTCAGAAAATGAGGATTTTTTTATTTTATATTTTACACCTTCACGCTTTATCCCAACATAGCAGAGTAGGCAGAGACAACCGTAAAAACCGTTGGGATATAGTGTTAAGACACTCCGGTCCCACTCATGGAAAGTGGAGTTTTTTTTAAAAAGAAATAATTTTTGACAATGTTACGAACATTACAGAATTAACTGAAATACTTTCAACAACTAAGTAATAACGGTAAAGATCAACAATAATATCAAAGTCAGAATGTTTGGAAATGAAGACGTAAAGCAAGAAAGATAACAGAGCTTTCAATCTTAAATAAATATTATACTACAAATAACCCGTCTTATCTTTCTAGTGTATTATCATACTGAATTTATATTTAATATTGAAATAGTTAAACGACATTTGTAAAAATAATATGTTTATACATTTATATTATATAAATAATATATGTTTATACATTTATATTATACCGTCGTGGCGCAGAGGGGCAACGTGTGCCTGTAACGCGACGGTTTCTGGGTTCAATCCCCAGTCGGAGTCGGAGGAGAGTCGGAGAAGATGGATTTTTCTAATTCAATTTTCTTCGCTCTGGCAAACTAGGCAAAGCGCGGCGTCGAGTTCCGACTCCACTCAACACGCAATGCTTCGGAAAAAAGGCGGAAAGCGGGGACGGAGAAAGCAGGGACTAAGCAACGGAGTGTCTTAACACTCCGCTGCTTAGTGCCCCTGCAGTTCTCTCTGCCTATAGCGTGAAGCTAATATATATATATATATATATATATATATATATATATATATATATATATATATATATATATATATATATATATATATATATATATATATATATATATATATATATATATATATATATATATATATATATATATATATATATATATATATATATATATATATATATATATATATATATATATATATATTATATATATATTTATATATATATATATATATATATATATATATATATATATATATATATATATATATATATATATATATATATATATATATATATATATATATAAATTAACTGTTCTTTTTTGTAGTTTAATTATATCAATTTCAAAATCTAGTCTCTTTTTCATAAAATATCACCACAACTATAAAGACAAGGCCTGAAATTATTTACTTAATCAAAAAACTCAAAAAACTCAATAGAACCTTCAGTTACAATAATAGAAGCCGCAAATCCCATTTTCATATTGCGAAAACTG
Organism: Dione vanillae; assembly: GCA_037178615.1. Taxonomy (NCBI): domain Eukaryota; kingdom Metazoa; phylum Arthropoda; class Insecta; order Lepidoptera; family Nymphalidae; genus Dione; species Dione vanillae. The sequence goes on from JAZFAU010000102.1 coordinate 606,465, forward strand.
GCTACATCACATTTCTAATATTTTAAACCAAATGCAAAAGATAAAAGCACTTATGCGGTACAATCTATATAATAGTTGGCCATTTGGTGGAATATTTCGTACTATGATTTTTATTGTCTATGGCTCGGTGGATTTTTGTAAGTCAAATGTAACTACAATGGTACGAGTAGCTTATACATTTTGTTCTTTTAAAATTTTATAGTCTATGAATTGAACATAGTTTTATATTGTTATAGCAAAATAAAAAATTAGTTGTGCAGAATTATATAAATTGTATAAGAGATTGTTTTATTTCGTTCGTTAGGCTTTTATATCTGCATCACTTAAAGTAGTTCAAAAGAAGCCATTGTAGCGCAGTAATACAGTCTTACAGCTAAGCATGATTGTTGCAGGTTCAATCCTCGCTATATAAATGGTTGGCATTTCTGTGCTTTAAAATAAAGTTAGGTTAGTCTGTATACATTTTCCTTCTAGAAAAAAAAATATGTCAATTATTACTATTGGTTTTTGTAAAGTTACTAAATTTTGAAAAATAATTTTTGAAAAAATCGGCTACCAAAACATTGTACTTGAAACATTTATTAATATTAATTAATTTTAAGTAAACAATACAATTATTTTGACAACAAATATTATTCGCTTACAATTATTTTCAAGAAAAAGCGTATACTGTTTATAAATATCTAATATATGAAGGTGTCAACGTGCAGAGACGCCCTAAGCTTAATAAAAGTGTAAATTAACACGAGCACAGCGGGATCTAGACTAAAATCTTAAAATTAAATATTCTCATAGTGATGAAATAAAGTAAATAACTAAGTAGTAAACCTCATAGCATGGTTTATTAAATTCATAAATAAAGTTCAGTACAGCTTTTACAGCATTACACAGATGCTTCATTACAAAATAAGCTTTTTAACATGACTCTGCCCATAAGCATATGTTTAAGCTGTAAAAGCTTTTTATGTCAAATGTTAAGTAATTCGAATGAAACTAGAAATCAAGGCAGTGGGACGGCGTGTGACTATAAATAAATGAATTATATATTAGTTCTAAGTTGGAGTCACACTCGTGGAATTCATTAATTTGATATCCCTGCAGTGGTGAAATACGACGAGGCGTTGATTTTCGCTACTCGTCTTGAATTTAGATAACACTGATATTTACACCTGTATGCATGTTGGATAAATAAAATAAAATATGTATACGTCAACACGTCAAAGTTGTACTATTTCAAAATATTACTAATAAATTTCTAAATTTCAATTTTTCAACAACAATTTGACTGGGAGCTGTCTATCAGTTACTCACCAACGGAAATTCCTATATTTATACGTAAAACATATAAGAAATATATGGGAAAATCTTAATGGATATTTTGAATAAAAGATTTAATTTTAAATATTATTAGATGAGATATTAAATATTGTTACGGCGCGACCAGCGATCGCTAACTAGCAAGTGTAACAAACGCAGGGATATAACTGTCCAGGACGTTGGAAAAATAAGAAAAAAGTACCTAATTTATATAATCACATTAGATTCAATTGTTTAAAAATAACAGCGACTAAGTCGTCTAAATATAGAATAGCCCGTATTAATTTGCAGTCGTCTTACGCTTATTTAAAGGCCGACCGTAGGGAGACGGTCGCATTTTACAACTTTAATTAAAGTGGATAACCGTCAAGCTATTTAAGTCAGTATAAACTGGCCTGCTAATTTGTTTTACGGAACGCTTTGAAAGTGTACACGTTTATTATTCTTATAAGTTTAATTTCTTAGCCACCGTACAAAGGAAAGAACATTATCTACATGACTAGTATCTTTATTACATGCATTATTTATATTTTTATTTTTTAATTTTAACACTTATTCTACTAAAATAGGCAAAAGAAATAAAAGATAGAGGACTGTCGTGTCAACGGTTTCTGGGTTTGATTGCCAGTCGGGGAAGATGGATTTTTCTATTTCCATTTTCTTCGTTCTGGCAACTAGGCAAAGCGCGGCGCTGAGTTCCGCCGAAAGCGTTCCGCTGAAAGTACCGCGAAAAGCGGGGACGTAGAAAGCAGGAACTAAGCAACGGAGTGTCTTCACACTAGCTTCCTATGGTTCTTGCAGTTTCCTCTGCCTACTCTGCAATGTGCAGAATGAAATTGTGAAGCTAAAAAAAAGAAGTAAGAGATCTAGGACCAGTGAGATAGCCTCTTAATTTAAATTAAAAAAATGTGAGCTGTGTGACTTGGGAAAATAATTTATTTTTATTCTCCACTTCGGCTTATATGATCACAAATTTTGTGTGGACAGTCTATCCTTTTTATATGCAGGATATAGAGGCAGAATATATTTCATATATTGAAAAACCAACTACAGTAGTAAACTGGTAACTACAGTAGTAGTAAATTGTATGTTATTAGATACATGGTAGATCTTACTTCGATAGATCTATGTTTAAAAAAACATTGTGTTAAACTACAAATAGTGTGGTGAGATCACAATTTATCGACAATTTACAATCTCAATCATGGATATATTATAATTATACGAATTGTACTCCTTTACGATGTACAATTAATTACATATAACGTTTATATGCAATATTTGTTTTATTTTTTTAACATGACACCTTCGTGCAGTTTCTAATTCTGGATTATGCTCAAAAACCTAATATTTCAAATATTAGGAAATAATATATCAGAACAAAGTTCTCTGTGCCTAGCCCACAAATTAATTAATAATGAAGAAGAATATTTGAAGAAATATAGATCTATGACTTTTTAGTTGCGACACAAATAAATAGCCTCTAACTTAGGTAAAACAACAAGGAAAAAGGTTGCTAAGTTTGTTTGAAGCACCTCTAATCCCGTATAGAAATACCAACTTTCCAAATTTATAGCGGGTCATCAGAATTTGCGGATATTCTTGAATCGGTTCCCATCACGTAAACAAAAGTTAATGGTTTTCGTAAGTTATATACTTCTTCTGAGGAATGGATTATTTTTTACTTTTTCGCTCTGGTAGACAAAACGTACCGTTTTACGCTAACGCTCTACACTCAAAGTATCAATATTTGAACGGAAATTGAAATAAAATATTTTAACACTGTATTAATTAGCCTACTACCTATTGGTATACTGTTAATATATGTATATATATATATATATATATATATATACATATATATATATATATATATATATATATATATATATATATATATATATATATATATATATATATATATATATATATATATATATATATATATATATATATATATATATATATATATATATATATATATATATATATACATATATTAACATTTACAACATTATATATATATACATATATATATATATATATATATATATATATATATATATATATATATATATATATATATATATATATATATATATATATATATAGCTATGTGTGTGTATATATATAGTTTGGCTATTTTCTCTTTTAAATAAGTGGTAGAAACTAAATGAGTTTTTATATAAGTGTAAGGAAAAACACCCGTCAGGCTGAGCTATGTTTAAGACGGCGTCATTTCAATACTTATATTTAGACTGTCCCCTTCAATCTACATATTGGATATTACGGCCAATCCAATGCCGTTTTATTCTTCGTAGGTTAGCTGGTCCCTTTAGTGTTCCACGTTTTACGTTCCAAATCTTAAAGATTTATTTGTTATTAAAATGCTTGCCATGCTGAACACTTTTGTTATGGAGAATTTTTCTTTTTCATTATCCCCTATAATTCAGTTGTTTCATAAAAAGTCAATATTAAATGTTCCTAACTATAGTTCTTCAAAATCAATAACACCATGTATCTCTCGCAGGCTTAAAACCTATACAATAAAAGAAAATCATCTAATAATTCCAGAATTTTAATTTTTAAAACTCTTATTATTACATTATTATAGAGAACTCTTAGGTGAATAAAACACTAATTTGAATAGTTACATAATTAACTACACCTTATATGGTACCTCTTTATGCATATAAATGTAAGCTTGCTAATGCTTTTATTTCACTATGACCTAGCTTTTAACGTTTAAATTCAAAACATATTTAATTGAAATAACCATATAAAAGCTGTTTTGAAACTTTAGATTGACATTAATACTAAATGCCAGTCAGTTTTAGCAGCCTGTTAACAAGTAGTCATATAAACATAAATAATACGTAACACTTTACGTCTTTACACAAAATTATGCAATTATAAACGTTTACTATACATTATTGAATGAAAAAGAGTTTTAATTTCAATTTTTTAAAATTACATTAATAAATGTAAAATTAACCTCAATGTGTATGTGATGAATCCGATTGTTATTATTTTTTAGTTTCACCTTTTATCGTAACAGGGTAGATAAAGAAACTGCAGTAACCATGGAAACCTTTATCCAAAAACACTCCGTTCTCTGCTTACCGCCATTCGAGGCATTGCCTGTTGAGTGCCGGAACTCTTCTTGATCCCTGAATGGGAATCGAACCCACATACCGTCAAATTTACAAGCAGACGCTGCGCCTCTGCGCTGAAATGGTCCTCAAAATTTTTTTAAAGATACAAATATGATTACTAAGAATATTTTAGTTTTCTTTTGAGAATATTTATTTATTTATCTTGCCGGAGCGTGTAAATTTACAAGTTATCAACTTTTACCGCAATGTTAGACTTTAATACGTTATTCTTGAAGTCGTTGCCAGGTTGGATATTTAAGCGATTCGTATTTAAAAAAAATGATTATTTTGCTTTGCCTTTGTTAGTCTATCTTTATATCAAAACCAAGATATTATAAATTAAAAAAGATCCTACAAAAGCATTACTAAATTATATTATTTTATTCAAATTTGGTTCACAAGATCGCAAATTTAAGCTTGTCAATTTTATTAGGGGAAGGTTGCTATCATTGGACCACTTAACTTTGTGACACCATATCTCATGAAATATCACCTACAAATTAAGATAATTAATGGTATCCGATGCTTTTTTACGTAAATTAATGATATATAAATTATTGGCAATGAAAGTTGAAGAGGTTTTAGAATTATTCTAATATAAATTTTCAATGACAAGTTGCTTTCTTTGGACCACCGTCGCCATGAATGGACCACTAAGTTGCTATCATTGGACTTTGAAACATTTGTATTAATGGTCCAATGAAGGTGACGCAAATGAAGCACTAAATAAGAATTGCTTTTTTAATTCAATTTTTTTATTAAATCGATTATAAAATTGTACTGCTCATAGATAGCTCTTAGTTGAAGGAAACTTATATCTGGATGGCGCTTCATGAATGCATAGTACTATTTACCCAGCAGCTTCTTTGGTTTCATTAAAACGATGTTTATTTTTATTGGAAGCTAATTGGAAAACAAGCTGCCTGACATCTTTGAGAGTAAAACTAAAAAAAGAATTTTCCATTCAATAAGTGATTGCTAAATTCAGTTTCCAAAGCCTTAGGAAGATCTCCTTTTGATCCCACTATTTGAATTTCTTCCACAGTTTTTTTATTTTTCCCATTTAATCGTCTTTTTAATGTGGCTTTTAGAACGACATACATTCGACTTGTTTCATTTAATCTAATAGATTTTTTTAAAGATTCTGTAGTGAGTTTCATACTAGTAACCAATACTATTTCTTCTTCTTTTCCTCTGCCGACATCCTGGAATATATAAATATAATCCAATTATAAGTAAAAGGTCTATCTATCTATCTACATGCAATACTAAAATATTCAATTTGCAATATAAAAAATCACTATTTATTAACGTTGATATTAGTTTCTTTGATTGGACCGGTCCAATGATGGCGACACCATTCCGGTCCATTGATGGCAACAAGGTATATGAACAGAACGAAAGCAATTATTAAAAAACGTGCAAAATTACGTAAAAAGCTTAGTACTGTATGTAAGCGTAGATAAATTTGCTATTCAAATCTAACACAATCATTAAACATTAATTAAAACAATTTGACTTACATGAGTTTGTTGATGGCTCGGTTATTAGATCACGGTCACCACTAACACAAGTACACATCTCACTATTTACCACGCTTCGCGAGCGCACAGAGGTTTGGTGGGTAGTCAAGGGGACCGGTACTGTTGCCTAGCAATGTATCAAACTTGCTGTGACATGTATAGTTTTTGAAAAAATTGAGTGGTCCAATCAAAGAGCCGGTCCAATGATCGCAACCTTCACCTATATGTATTTTCCTCAGTGGGAAAAACCTAGAATGAAGTGAAATTATTATTAGATTTTACTACCCATTGGAACTGAAATAAACGTGTTAAGTGAAAAAGAATATGGAACTTTAATTTGCGGTACGTGTCATTAAAAGCACGCCTTTAAATATCGTACATACTACTTGCAAATGAATTCAAAGTGAGTACGTACTTCACGTACAGTGTTACTTGAATCATATTACATTTTCGTTCTCTCTTTGAAAATTTATACCTTACTACAAATAACTTGATTTATATTTTAATATCGTTAATATTTCGCCGCTTCGTCGATACACACTGCGGCGTTGAGTTCCACCATTCTACAGGCAATACAAAAATGACATAAAAATTATGAAACTTAAATATTCGAGTAGATAAATATTAGGAATAAATTGTTATTACTATTTTTTTATATAGTTAAAATATTACCAGAAAATTTAAATTATAATTGAGGACCGTCGTGGCGCAGAGGCGCAACGTCTGCCTGTAACGCGACGGTGTCTGGGTTCGATTCCCAGTCAGGTAAGATGGATTTTTCTATTTCCATTTTCTTCGCTCTGGAAACTAGGCAAAAGCGCGGCGTTGAGTTTCGCCACTCAACACGCAATGCCTCGAAAAAGGCGGAAAACGGGGACGGAGAAAACAGGGACTAAGCAACGGAGTGTCTTAACACTAGGTTCGTATGGTTCCTACAGTTCCCTCTCCCTACTCTGCCATGTGCAGGATAAAGCGTGAATTGTTATTGTTACAATTTCTATTAGTATTTAAGTCACAGAATAGTTTCTATTATTGCTCAAAGTTATTTTTTATTATACATACATGCCTGAATAAACTTTATCAAAAGCGAAGATTACGTGTGATATAAATATGTAAATGTACAAGGTATATGTTACGACTGTATCACAATGGGGCAAATTTGTGACATACGACTAAACAATTCATGTACATTAGCTTTTGTTTTATTTTTTTTTTAGTAAATATAAAACTATGATATTCCAGACATTGGTCTTTTATTTCACTAGAAATAGAACATCATTCTTAAACGTTTTTCTTACGATATTTTTCGTTAGTTTTGACATTAAATTATATTCAGACTGTTTTTCTTAAAGTCATTCTACTAATCAATGAATGAATGACGTTTAGCTGTGTTATTTAATGTGCTTGGTCAATAGTACAGGAACTGAAAAAAACGTAACGTTGCGTCTCTCTGTTCCCCGCTCTCCGCTTTACCGAGGCATTGCGAATTGAGTGGCGGAACTTAACGCCGCGTTTGCCTAGTTACCAGAGCGATGAAATGGAAATGAAAAATGCCATTCTCTCCAAGTGAGAGAATGCTACCCATAAACCGTCGCGCTTACAGAGAGACGCTGCGCCTCTACGCCACTACGGTTATCCACAATACTTAGACATGATTAAAATCCAACGTATTATTGCTTTACATTTCGACACAGGGGCATGTCAAAAGAAATGTTTCAGCAAGGAATAATGACTTCAGTCCAATAACAGGAGTACATATTGTCTGCGAATACATCTAGAATATCAAACGAGCTACAAAATACTTTATCGACACCGCGCGAAGCATCACAAAACGTTCTCGTTACTATGATGCGACGGCGTCTCAAAGCCGTTTTCAAATAGAATAGTACGAGCTATCGCTCCATACGTTTTGTCTTAATTATGAAAAAGCTTGTATGTAAAGGTTTTATTATTTTAATGTTGTTTTGTCTTATATCGGTAGATTAATTTAGAACTAATCATATAGTTTAATGACAGGTTGAGCAGCAGTCAAGCGTCTGACTGTAAACGCAACGGTTGCGGGAGAAGCCATTATACTTCAATATTTTGAATTCGAAGCGATGAGTGTTGCTTCTTAACACGGAAAGATTGACGCCTGGAAATTAAATGTCTAGAGATCTGCCTATCCTACTACGCAAGATAAAACGTGAATCTGCTTTTCATTATTATTAATTCTTAAATATTTACTTTCTTCATATGGAATAAATTAACGTATTACATTCATCCCGAAATATTCAAAATGAATTTGGCCATGAGCTACGGAAAAACGAAAACAGCCCCGTAGTATACCAGGAAACTTAGTTAGAGCTGCAACTAACGAACGCTCCGGCAACAGTTGATCCGGATCTGTCATTGACGGACACTGGACAGAGATGTAATCTCATATAGTTCATAAATAAATTCACTGATATGTAGTACTTTTCACATAAGCCCCTTTCTACTTTCTAGAGATACTTTTTGCTTTCGTTGTAAGCTGTTAGCTTAGTGATGATGGCAAATCTGATTAGTAATCGTGTATTTTCCAGTGTAAAATTCTCGTAAAGAAATACTTGTAAAATTAATATGGAACTTTTTATTAATTTAATTAATCGTAATTACGTATAAACTATTTAAAATTATTTCTTACATTTTTTTTTCTTACGAATGATCATCTGATGTACATAATATTTGGACTAAATAAAAGTATTGCTTAAAAACTTTTTGCTTATAGATAAGTCTTTGAAAGATTAGACTTAATGCATTAAACAAGAAGGTTACGGATGTAATAAGACGAACACACGATTTTTGTAATATATATTTTATTAAATACACGTATTTATTACATATAAAATATATATTGACATAACTAATGATATAAAAATATATCAAAATAATTAGGTTACATTTCATCATCAGTCGCCTGTCTTATTATCGTTTCAGTTTAACGAGTTGTTTAGTTAACCTGTTTTCGAGATAGCAAAGTACGTAAGTTACTTATAATACCCAGGATTTTTGGAGCTCTTGGAGAGAGATCTACTTGTAGTAGTGGAAGGATAGGCTACAAAAAGGTAACTTACTAAAACGCCAACTAATAGATGATACCTTCGTTGCACAGTGGGGACAGTGTAATTAGATACTAGAATACGATTATCAAGAATTTGCTTTACTACGTAATGTTTATTTTGCTGCTTTGGACTTTCACTATGAACGCTGAAAGCTGAAAGCCTCCAATAAGCACGCAATGATTTACTCGAAGTGCACCTCACTTCGACACTCACTCTTTTGAATGTGGGCGAAGAGAGAAGAACTGTAAGAATAGAGGGTCTTAACACCTAGCTAAATCTGCTAACTCTGCAGGATGACGAGTGAACATATTTTAACAATGTCACAGTTGCATAGTATTTTTTCGATTCCATGAGTAATATGCATCCGTAAAAAAATTACCAATTTTAATATGAAAACAAAACATCGTTGCGCCATTTTCGTAATTCAGTTTTGGAATATTGATATAAATCTAAATGCATTATTTATATAATCAATATTTGGATATAACATAATAGATGAGAAGCGAATCGTTAAACTAACTTAATTAATATCTAGAGCGTAGCAGAGTGCAATTGAAATGTTCGAAATATTATTATAATATTCTTAAATGTATTTACGTTATTTACTAGTTTAGTTATTTATATCTCTGATAAATTAATTGTATGAAGTTATGACTGTGTATACATTTTACAATAAATATGTTTATATATTTTAATATTTTCATGGTCTCGCTGGTTCTTTGTATGGTACAAACAAAATGCAGTGCTCGAATTCTTTCAAATCAGTAGTAATTGTAGTTAAAACTAGATTTATCATGTTCACAACTATGTTACAATGGTGAACTAAGTAGTTTACATATGTTAATATAATGTTGATATATATGTTTATATTTTATTCCTATAAATTTATAAAATCATTTCACTAATCATTGCTGTTTTATTAAATATTTATAAAGTTAGAAACTTATTGTTGGAAGAAATATAACGTTACAATATTAGAGTAGCTACAAAAGCGAATATTGGAATATGAGGCGGCCAACGATCAATTGAACGTTTGTCACGTCTCACAGTGACTCTTTGCTTGACATCTACTTGTAGTAAATAAGTCCTGAAATATAAATATTTTTAGCTTAACATCTCTTTTTCCGAATATTTTTCAGTTTATTTGTTTGTTGTTGTTTATTGTTGCACTTGATGGTAAAGTCTGTAAATATATTATATAGTAGGTAATTCGTTCAATTACTTATCCGATGAGACTGTAATTAGGCAGGAGACTGATGCGATATCAATTGAATATTCTAGCGCATAATTTCCTTGGGTAATATTGTGTTATTAATATTACAAGAACTTACTGTGACTTAACTATTTAGTTTTAGAGGCTAATAAAATAAATTAAGTGTACTAATATGCTATACATATTTGATTATAAATTGAATCGCGCTCGTTTTATTCGTTTACATTTCTATATTTTAGAATTTTTATTAAATCACATCGTATACACATAGTTGTCGTTAGAAAACTGGTGTCCGTGGATAATAACTTGTTTCACAAATGTTTATGTAAAAATTATAAAAATTATCAAAGAGCAAATATTCTACATTAGTTAAGTTAATGTCAATATAAATACAACATACATTTAAAATAAATTATGTACTCAAACCAAGTCTTAACAATTTAAAAGTACGTCGGAACAAATTATTGCTGGAAGTATTGTTTAACTCAACAGTTATTACTTTTACGAGCAAAGTATTTGCGCTGTTTTCAGTTTTCCCGATTACAAAACTTAAGACCACTCATAATAAAGTTAAGTACGTACTTATTTCAAGAACACAAACACTAAGCAAGTAAAAGTTTAACAGTTAGCACAAGAGTGCTCTGTCATCTTTTTTAAATTTAATAGAAATCAAAATAATATACTTTAAAAATGAATATATACAGAAAATATAATTATAAAAACAAGAAATATATCACAGTTAAGTTGTTTATAGTTTATATTTTATTTTATTCAAGCTGAAGCGTTCTCCTCTTTCTATCGTAGTTTGAGATCTACCGTGTTGAGTTTTGATACTTAAGTGTTAAGTTATATATATTGACTACATTAATTGAAAATTCCTTGTTTGTTAATCCAAAAATGTAATTATATTTTTTTAATGATTCTTTGTAAAGTTATACATAGTCTATAATAAAACGCTTTGGTGGCTTGTAATTAACTTAACTGTTTTATTTAAATATCTTTGTATATAGCATGTATGAATGACAACAGGTGGCGCTAGTTGTATTTTGTTACACAGATCTAACACCCTAACTTAACAAAATAATTATATTTTCATAACAAAAAAAAATAAATAAGTTTTCCAGTTATCAAATTACACACATACATATTCATACTTTTGAAATGCCCATTAAACTTAAGAATTTATAATGTTTCTCTTTACATAAGCTTTTTGTAAGTATGTCTGCTGGCATATCATTTGTAGAAACATATTCAAGTTTAATTTTATTCTGTAACACACATTCTCTAACAAAGTGATGTTTAACGTCAATGTGTTTGGTTCGCTTATTATGAAACAAAGGATTAGAAGCTAATTTAATGGAACTTTGGTTATCGCTATATAAACACAGTGACATAAGCTCATTAGGTACTAGCTCACATAACAAACTATTTAAATATATTCCTTCTTTACATGATTCAGATAAGGCCATATACTCTGCTTCAGTACTGGATAATGCTACAGTTTTTTTGTTTTTTGGATTCATAAGAAATTATTGAATTTGACAATATAAAACAATATCCAGTATATGACCTCCTGTCTAAGGAACATGAAGCCCAATCAGCATCTACATAACCATGCAAATTATCATTAGTTTTCTTATACAAAATACCATACTCTTTAGTCTTCTTTAAGTATTTTAATAAACGTTTCAAATGCTTCCAGTGTGTCTCATTAAAACAATTATTAAACTGGCTTAAGTAGCTTACACTAAATGAAATATCAGGTCTAGTTAACACTGATAAGTACATTAAACTGCCAATTAATTGCTGATATGGAATTTTCAATGACTTATTATTAACATCTTTTAGCAACTTTAAATTAATTTCCATAGGAGTATCACATCCTAAACAATGTGACATATTGAATCTCTTTAGAATTGTTTCTATAAATTGCTTCTGGTATACAGTTATACAGTCTTTACATATATTTATATTCATGCCTAGACACTGTTTTATCTGACCTAAATTTTTAATTCTAAATTTCACTACTAATTCATTAATTAATTCTTCACAAGTACTTTGACAGTTGAAAATACAAAAAAATCATCCACAAACAAAGCAATACAAACTTTAATATTATTAACACTTTTAATAAAAAGACAAGGTTCATTTACAGATTTCTTATAACCTAATTTTAACAAACAATCTTCAACTTTTATATACCAAGCTCTAGCTGACTGTTTAAGACCATAAATTGCTTTTTTTTAGTTTCAATACCTTATTAGCACAATTCCTAAATTCTGAACATTCTGGTACTTCCATATACACAGTTTCATTAAGAGATCCATTAAGAAAAGCTGTTGGTACATCTAGGTGACAAGTTTTTAAATTAAGGTGAACACTTAAGGCTAGTAATAATCTAAAAGTAGAATATCTTAAAACTGGTGAGAATGTCTCATTGAAGTCTATACCTCTTTTTTGTGTAAACCCCTTGGCCACAAGTCTAGCTCTGTAACGCACTTCACTTTCACTGTTAACTTTCTTTTTAAACACCCACTTGGTTTTAACCACTGTTTTGTCTTTTGGCCTATCCACTAACTCCCAAGTGTCATTTTCCCTAAAAGAATTTAACTCTTCTTTAATGGCGCACTGCCATTCTTCTTTTTCAGGACTATTTAATACATCACTTACAGTAAGCTGCTCATCTGACATTTCCATGCACATGTTTCCAATACCATAGTAGTCTGGTTTACGTCTCATACGTTTCTCAGGAACATTGCACTGCTCAGAGAGGAGATCCATGTCTTCTGGTGATAAGGTATCTGAGTAGCTGTAATCAGTAGTGTTCGATGAATCATCTGGAATGAATGTGTCATCCTTCTGGCTATCACAGCTGTCTTGCTCGTCACTCACAGGAGCTTCTTCTTCTTCTACAACTTTAGATGGTCTATCTTCATTAATAGTGATGCTTGTTGTTGATCTGTCATTTATGTTTTCCATGACAACAACATCTCTGGCTATAATTACATCTCGCGTTATAGGATTGTATAAGCGATAGCCCTTGGTATTTTCAGAATATCCAACAAGAAACATTTTCTTTGCTTTCTTGTCCCATTTTCTTCGTTTTTCTTTTGGGACATGCACCATAACTGGACTGCCAAATATTCTTAAGTGATCCAACTTTGGCTTTCTGTCCATCCATAACTCATATGGAGTAGTACATCCATTAATACCTGCAGCTGGTGAACGGTTTTTAATGTACACAGCTGTATTTACTGCCTCAGCCCATAAACATTTCTCAAACTGAGCATCAAATAGGAGACAACGTGCTTTCTCAACTATTGTTCTATTGTACCTTTCACATACTCCATTCTGTTCAGGTGTGTAACTGTTTGTTTTCTGATGAACTATACCATGTTTCTGTAAGTAGCTCTCCATTTCCACTGAACAAAACTCACCTCCATTGTCAGATCTTAGAGCTTTAATTCTTTTTGACTTTGTGTCTCTACAAGTTCTTTATACTGTCTAAAATATTTGAAAGTTTCATTCTTCTCTCGCAGAAAGTACACAGTGCACATTCTACTGTAGTCATCTACAAACAATAGGTAATATCTGGCTTTACCTAGTGATAAATTCTCCATTGGTCCACATAAGTCCATGTGAATCAGTTCTAGGACTCCATGACTTGTGCTTACACTGTGAGGGAATGGTAGTCTTGTTTGTTTCCCTTCGCAACAAACTGTACAATTAATTTTACTGATGTCACATTTGTCATCAAAGTTAACACCTTCAACGGCTCCATTTTTTAATTTATTTAGATCACTTGCATTAATATGGCCAAGACGCCTATGCCAAGTTGCACTTGATACTTTGACTGCTGCTGCCAACACTTGTTCAGATTTCACAACATTCAGTCTGTATACACCATTCTCTAATTTAGCCTCACCAATGCAATCATTCTGTGAATTATAAATAAAACAACCATGTTGTCCAAATTCAACTCTGTTTCCGTTGGCTATTATTCTACTCACTGATAGCAAGTTGGTAGTGAGGTTAGGCACATACAAAACATTGTTTACAGATATCTTGAAATTCTTACTACCGACGCGTGTCATAATTTGCAAATCTCCTGAGCATTTAACAGGCACTATCGTTTTATTTGCCACGATAATCTCCTTGGTCTTGGGTTGATTACACACATTTGACAACAAATTCTTATTGGAAACCAAATGAGTACTTGCGCCGGAATCCAAGTGCCAGTCGGTTTGACTGAATTCTCTTGTGAGAAAAACGGCACTAAATGCATTCTTTTTCGCTTTATCACTCTGTGTCTGTGGACAATGATTTTTAAAATGTCCACTCTGTTTACACTTATAACAACGAATTACTTTCGATGTGTTGTTACCGCTTCCACTGACAGTGACAGTTGACGGGTTCGTTCGACTCCCGCTCATTCCACTGCTACCGCCATTTTGTAATTGATTTTTACCGCCATATTTATGACTATGAAATCTTTTTCCCGCGATAAATGCACCTTCCGACTTAACTTCAAACCTCATATCCAATAGTTTTGTTTTTATAGCGTCCGCGTTTATGTTGATACCTGAGTGTTCGATAGCCATTATCATCGGCTCGAACTTATCCGGTAATCCCGCCAACATGAGTGATCCAATCCACTGGTCGTTTATTTCAAAACCAGTTCCTCCAAGTTTCTGTGCAGTCTCGATAATCTGGCTAACATAGCTCGTCATTGAATCGCAGGTCTCTAGACGTATATTTATGAGATTTCTAAGCAAACTAATTTTACGTGAATATCCAGAATCGTCAAACATATTCTTCAACGTTTTCCACAAATCGTATGTCGTAACACACTGTTTTATGTGAATATACAAAGAAGCGTCGATCGTTAAAATTAATTTTGCTTTTGCCTTCATATCTTCAGCTTTTTGAGCCGACGTAGAGGTATCTGTTAATGGCTGCTTGAGAGTGTCCGCCATGCCTTCTAATACTAGAACATTTTCCGCCGCAAAACACCAGTCGTCGTAGTTTTCCCGACCTTTCAGTTTTGGCACGTTCACTAAATAATTAGTAGACATTTTTTCGATCCGATTGCACTAATTATTAATTACTAACTTGAAGTTCGGGACTGGGCCCATAACCTAATAAAACGCTTTGGTGGCTTGTAATTAACTTAACTGTTTTATTTAAATATCTTTGTATATAGCATGTATGAATGACAACAGGTGGCGCTAGTTGTATTTTGTTACACAGATCTAACAGTCTATACTTTATCATTCTACTATAGAAGTATCTGTTTAAAATTTTCCCTATTTTTAGAGTAAAATCGTTCGGTTATTGAACATTGATGTCTGTCCGGTGATCTGTCATTTGTTGAACGTCTTAGAAATCAGTAGCTGGGTTTTAATTTTTAGGGTTCCGTACAAAAATAAAAAAACGGATCCCTTATAGAATCACTCGTATTCCTGTCCGTCCGTCTGTCACAGCCAATTTTCTCTGAATCTACTAGACCGAATCAGGTGAAATTTGGCAGGACGGTGTCATGCCCTGACCCGAACACTGATGTGTAACGTAAAAAATATTTTTTTTGAAATAAGGGTAATTTTCGTGGGATAAATTAGGTAATTAAAAAAAAATTGCGAACCTTACTAAGTCATATATCAAATGAAAGGGCTTGTTATCAGGATCTCGAATATATATTTTTTAAAATAAATAGTATCGATGATATGTATGAAAAAAGCCGAAAATTGCCCTATATATATATATATATATATATATATATATATATATATATATATATATATATATATATATATATATATATATATATATATATATATGTATATATATATATATATATATATATATATATATATATATATATATATATATATATATATATATATATATATATATATATATATATATAAATATATATATATATATATATATATATATATATATATATATATATATATATATATATATATATATATATATATATATATATATATATATATATATATATATATATATATATCTATATATATATATATATATATATATATATATATATATATATATATATATATATATATATATATATATATAGATATATATATATATATATATATATATATATATATATATATATATATATATATATATATATATATATATATATATATATATATATATATATATATATATATATATATATATATATATATATATATATATATCTATATATATATATATATATATATATATATATATATATATATATATATATATATATAATATATATATATATATATATATATATATATATATATATATATATATATATATATATATATATATATATATATATATATATATATATATATATATATATATATATATATATATATATATATATATATATATATATATATATATATATATATATATATATATATATATATATATATATATATAATATATATATATATATATATATATATATATATATATATATATATAATATATATATATATATATATATATATATATATATATATATATATATATATATATATATATATATATATATATATATATATATATATATATATATATATATACATATATATATATATATATATATATATATATATATATATATATATATATATATATATATATATATATATATATATATATATATATACATATATATATATACATATATATATATATATATATATATATATATATATATATATATATATATATATATATATATATATATATATATATATATATATATATATATATATATATATATATATATATATATATATATATATATATATATATATATATATACATATATATATACATATATATATATATATATATATATATATATATATATATATATATATATATATATATATATATATATATATTAAACTTAACTTAACTTATTAAACTTTTCATGGTGCAGAAAGACAGTGTTCTTATTTGAGCGCACTCGGTAGAGTAATGCGTGAAGTCCCGTTTACACTTAACACACACACGCGACACATTTTGAATTTGGATTGAAGCTTACAAGCAACGAAGTTGCGATAGTAAATTAGTCTATCCAAATCAAATTTAAAATCGCCACGCAATAATTCGTTTTCAGGTCTCGAAATAAGCGCACCATCTTTCTAAGCGTTAACTCTAGGCTCGCTGCCTTCCCTGCTCTACGCGAAATACAACATGAGGATAAACTTTAATATACAAAATAAAACAAGTAATTACGATCTTATTTACATTACTGTGCTGTCTTTTCTTTTCGTGTCGTTTCAGTCGCGCCCTCTTCTGAAGCGTCCACCACATAATGTAAAGTTAATAGTAAGCGCAACTTGTCCTTTCCTGTAGAGGCACTCGTGCATGAAACAAGAGGATCCTTGTATTACTTTTGTTTTATACTTTGTTTATAAATTTAATAATGTCCTTTTATACTCTAGCACATTATTGTAATATCTGAAAGCCTAGTGGCGCAGTAGGAAAGGCTTTAAAAAACTAACCGCAATTGCGGAGTTGAATCCTCAATGGGGGGGAATTAAAATAAAATTTCCCTTTTATTTCAAGCGAAAACGAGTGAAGAATAAAATATGAAGTGATTTTCTACTATATTCGCCATTGATAGATTTATCCTTTATCTACACAGTTTTATCCTTTGAAGTTATCTCAAGTTAAATAATTATCACTTGTGCACGTCACACTTTCAAACAGTTCCGATGTCATTTAATTTAAAGAAGTGTCATTAAGAAAACACCTTCCCATATCATGTAAACCACTTGCAAATGTATTCAAAATGAGTGCTTCCCGTACTGTATTCTCGAATTATATTCTACAATTTCACATGTACGATTATTGGAATTTCAACATAATGCGTAGTAAAGTTAGGGTTCATTTTTGATTTCTCACCAATAGTCGCCAAAGATTGGTAATTAATACCGACACCGTACAAACGGACACCATTTACATTTTATATATGCATAATTTGAAATGCAAAAAGAGAATATGGGTGAAAAAAGCGTAAGCCTTCTCTCATAAAATTACTATATTCGAGAACATTCGTAAGTTTATTTCACAAGTAAAGCGCTCATATTTATTTATCTATTATTTTATTATTATTATTTTATTTTTGATAATTATACGTTTAATTGTTATTAATTTTTCTTCTAACAAAAGGGAAAATATTATTTAAATATATAATTATATCTAATTTACTTTATTCCACGACAAGTTGTAGCCCTTAATTCTTGTTACGTGAACAAATGTAACAAATTTTAAATTTCTAAAAATACTCTCTTACTCCTAACTCCCTCGAGTACCGAAATACCAAATTTCAGCTTCCTGCGCTGCGTTATTTGATTTTTCGTTATCTGTCAGTCACTCAGTAATAGCAGAGGGTTTACATTGTATTAACAAATCGTAAACAAACTATAAATATACCTTTTTATATACATTTTATGTCATGCAGTCGTGTCTGTTGCTAAAACACTAATACTGCAATAATGTAAATACAGAATATCTCTTATTTGGAAAAAAAACAATAACATTTAGTAAAGACTTTTGGCTGTAGAGAATCTGATTCCACTACTGCCGCCTTCGAACTTCCAAGATTCCAAAAATAAATAGACGACAACTCTAGAGACACTAAGATCTTAAACGTGAATACTCAAAAACAGAATGTTATAAAATCTCTCTAACAACATATGAACTGAGAAATAAACAATATAATTTAATAAATCGTATCAATGAATTTTTCCTTTTATCTTCTCTCCCGCTTGCTTTATTTCGTTTTCGTTATTTAGTACTGGAAAACTGGAAAACTATACTTTAAAACTGATAACTGGATAACGCCGAAAGCCTTCACCACTTAAATATTTAAATGTCTCCGTTCTCCACTTTATATCGAAACACGGGCGTGTTGAATTTAAAAATTGAACAACACACTTTACTAAGCAAAAACCGACAAATGACAATTATTTAAACGTAACTTTACTTGTTATTGAATTACTGTAAGACAGCGAAAGTCGTAGTCATGGTCATCATAGATTGTCATGTAAAATGCCACTTCGCCATAATAGTTCGTATATATTTCTTATATATAGAGAAAGCAGAATTAATCGAAACCAAAGACAAAGCACGTAACGTCTTGTCATTTCCACGCGGCAAATTTTATTATACCTTCATGTAGCTGTCGGATCGCAAGCTTTTCTATTATGAAGCCATTATATTGTACACGGCGAATGTTTGGGATCAGGATGCCATATTTATATGTAATATAGTGTTTGTATTTTATAGGACAGAAATTATATGTACGCATATATATTAGTGGCTCTTTTTTATTGCTTTTCCACTCTTATCAGTTGTACAGCCAATTGTTAGCCTTAACCTTTAAACTTATTTCATTTTCATTTTGTTGCTGAGAATAACTCGTTCAAACAAAAAAAAAAGTCAATTTATTTTTTATCTTTTTATGTGTAGATTATTATCATTTTTAGAACAATGCTCAAAGAATTTACAATCACATCTAAATATAAATGGAAACTAAAAACATAACCCAATATAAAGACACTGCATGCTCTGTTTTTTGCCTGAATTCAACAATATTATTCTCTAAAATAGAATCGATACCAGAAATACTTGAATGAGAATAGATACCACAATCTTCACGATTACAAAAAGTTTCGAGTTTACGATGACGTCTTGAAGAACATTTGTCACTATTAAAATTAGCTTTCATTGGTCATATGGACAATGTCAGTTCTGAGACCAGATCAAATTTACAAACTTATTATTATTTAGTATATGGAGCAAGTCCTTACAAATAATATCTAATACAAAGAGAGGAAAATCTTCTACCAGTGACAACATCCACAGCGTGACTACGATAAAACAAACGATTTTTCTCATTTCACTTGTTCATTCACGTCACTCTATTAAATAGACACGTTGGTACGCGTGTCATTTGTAACGTACTCGCAGCATTGTTCGAATGGAGTGTGACTCCAAAAGGCGGATATTGGACGTTGACGGCAGCGCTTTATAAGCTGACATCGTGTAGGTACAAATGCACTTTTTATTGATGTATTTTTACTACAAAACGTCAAAATCAAAAGTTAAGTTAATTTTGAATAAAAGACATAGCAATATTTAAAATTCTTATGTCAATAAGTAATACTCAAGTTCTTTTTTCTAGCTAATGTTAACAATTCATTAATTAAAATAAGATAAAAATGGCCAACATCCCGCACACGGCAGGGTAGGCAGAGGGAACTGCAGGGATCATACGAACCTAGTGTTAAGACACTCCGTTGCTTAGTCCCTGCTTTCTCCGTCCCCGCTTTCCGCCTTTTTCGAGGCACTGCGTGTTGAGTGTCGGAACTGAACGCCGCACTTTGCCTAGTTTTCCAGAGCGAAGAAACTGGAAATAGAAAAATGCATCTTCCCCGAGTGGGAATCGAACCCACAAACCGTCGCGTTTACAGGCAGACGCTAGGTTGTAAAGGATGGTTTTATATTATATTGATGTTGTTGAGGTCATTGTGTGTCCTAATACTAGGTTCATATGGTTCCTGTAGTTCCCTCTGTCTACTCTACCATGTGCGGGATATAGCGTGAAGCTTTATAAAGATAGCGATCAAAGGAAATTATACAGCGTAGAAAGGTGAAATTTGGCATTTAGGTTCTCAAGGGAGTAAAGAGTGGTAATGTATGTTTTTTTAGACATTTCACATAACGAGAGTTAAGGTGTATAACATTTAAAACTTTGCATATAAAAATGTAAATGGTGTCCATTTGTACGGTGTTGGTATTAATTACCAATCTCTGGCGACTATTCGTGAGGAATCAAAAATGAACTCTAACTTTATCATGTATTATGTTGAAATTTCAATAATCGTACATATGAAATTGTAGAATATAATTCAAGAATACAGTACGGGAAGCACTCCCTTTGAATACATTTGCAAGTGGTTTACATGATATGGAAAGGTGTTCTCTTAATGACACTTCTATGAATTAAACGACAAAAAACTGTTTGGAAGTGCGACTTGTGTAAGTAATAATTATTTTACTCAAGATATCTTCTAAGTCTTTATTTATTTATTTATTATTTATTTATGATGTATATGGCAATAAAACGCGAACGTAATGTCACAACACTAGATTCGCGATTTAAATCTTTTACTTAATTTTTCGCCGATGTCAAAGTGAAATTAACACTGCATTGCTTGAAAAGGGAAATAATGATTATAATTCTTTCTCAGCAGTGGTGGAGATATAAACCAACTCCTGCGCTTAATTTTTTAAAGACTGTCCTACTGCGCCACGACAGCTTCAGATATTACAATATCATGGTTTAACAAATAAGAAAATTATGAAATTTTATAAACAAAGTAAAAATAAAAGTAATACACGGAAAGGACAAGTTGCGTTTACTATTAACTTTAGTTTACGTGATGGACGCTTCAGAAGAGGGCGCGACCAAAACGACACGAAACGAAAAGAAAACAATGTAAAATGTAATGAAAATAAGTACGTAATTACTTATTCATTTTAAATATTAACCTGTTGATTTCAGATTCATTTTGTATCCCACACAGAGTAGCGTAGACAGTGAGCTTAGTGTTAAAGTTTAGAATAAGTTTAAGACATCTTAATTGTAATATATTTCTTATATTTGTATTTTCTGTATATTTCCATTTCTTAAGTATATTTGTTCTTTTTTTTTATAGCTTCACGCTTTATCCCGCACATGGCAGGGGGGTAGGCAGAGGGAACTGCAGGAACCATACGAACCCAGTGTTAAGACACTCCGTTGCTTAGTCCCTGCTTTTTTTCCGTCCCGCTTTCCGCCTTTTTCGAGGCATTGCGTGTTGAGTGGCGGAACTCAACGCCGCGTTTTGCCTAGTTGCCAGAACGAAGAAAATGGAAATAGAAAAATCCATCTTCCTCGAGTGGGAATCGAACCCAAAAACCATCGCGTTTACAGGCAGACGCTTGTGCCTCTGCGCCACGACGGTCCTCAAGTAAGTATATTTGTTTTCTATTAAATTTAAAAAAGATGATAGAATTCTAAGCACTCTTGTGCTAACTGTTAAACTTTTATTTGCTTAGTGTTTGTGTTCTTGAAATAAGTACGTACTTAACTTTATTATGAGTGGTCTTAAGTTTTGTAATCGGGAAAACTGAAAACAGCGCAAATACTTTGCTCGTAAAAGTAATAACTGTTGAGTTAAACAATACTTCCAGCAATAATTTGTTTCGACGTACTTTTAAATTGTTAAGACTTGGTTTGAGTACATAATTTATTTTAAATGTATGTTGTATTTATATTGACATTAACTTAACTAATGTAGAATGTTTGCAGTTTGATAATTTTTATAATTTTTACATAAATATTTGTGAAACAAGTTATTATTCACGGACACCAGTTTTCTTATGACAGCTATGTGTATACGATGTGATTTAATAAAAATTCTAAAATATAGAAATGTAAACGAATAAAACGAGCGCGATTCAATTTATAATCAAATATGTATAGCATATTAGTACACTTAATTTATTTTATTAGCCTCTAAAACTAAATAGTTAAGTCACAGTAAGTTCTTGTAATATTAATAACACAATATTGCCCAAGAAAATTATACGCTAGAATATTCAATTGATATCACATCAGTCTCCTGCCTAATTACAGTCTCATCGGATAAGTAATTGAACGAATTACCTACTATATAATATATTTACAGACTTTACCATCAAGTGATAGGAAAGTAAGCCACTTTTCTATAATTAGATAACAGTTTATATAAAGTTTTAGTTTTAGTTAAATCTGGTTCTTTGCTTTTGTTAGATTTTATTTTGTGATAGTATATACCTAATATTTGCTAAAGAGGCATTTGTTATACGTGTAATTTTATCACGGAACGTTATCACGTTTATTGTCGACACGGTCGACAATTGTGGGTTCTTTTCTCGTTTGGAAATATTTAAATTATTTACATTTCATTAAATGAATGACAATGATGATGAGCGGTGATTTGTTTGGTCGACGTCAGTTCTGGTAGTCAGTATCTGGTAGTCAGTTATAGTAAAAGAACAATGAAGAAGCCTATACAAGAGTGGTTTAGGCACGTCGACAAAAAAAAAACAAATAAATGTGAGACCAGGGAAATATTAAAATAATTCATATCACATTATATTTTGGGAATATTTATAAATTTTATATAAGTATAATCATATGATACTACTTATATATATTGGACTTGATGGAACTTGGCTGGCTAGGCATAAAAATAAAATAATCCAGGAACACAGTGTCCAGAGTGAATACGTTATCCGCCATAAATAATTTGTATAATTTAAATTTATACTCAATAATAACTTTACAGAATTAATGTATCAACGAGAAACAAAAATAACTAAATTAACAAAGTTGAAGTAAATACATTTAAGAATATTATAATAATATTACGAACATTTCAATTGCACTCTGCTACGCTCTGGATATTAATTAAGTTAGTTTAACGTTTCGCTTCTCATCTATTATGTTATTTCTAAATATTGACGATATAAATAACGCATTTAGATTTATATCAGTATTCCAATACCGAATTTTGAAATTGGCACAACGGTGTTTTGTTTTCATAATTAAATTGGTTCTTATTTTACGGATGCATAATACTCGTGCTATAGTAGTTCTTACTACCACTACTGTAACATATTGTTATATGTTCACGCTTTGTCCTGCAGAGTTAGCAGATTTAGTGTTAGAGACTGAATCCTCAATTATCATGTGTACCATTAAGCTGTCCCACTGTGCAACGAGGGTATCATGATAGATGATACCCCAATTTTACAATACAAAATACACGAGCAGCTTACTAATCAGAGTTGCACTCATCACTAAGCTAACAGGCAAGCTTACAGAGAAATCAAAAAGTACCTCTTGAAAAAAGAAAGGGGTTTATGTGAAAAGTACTACGTATCAGTGAATTTATTTCACGAACTATATGAGATTACATCGCTGTCCAGTGTCCGTCAATGACAGATCCGGATCAACTGTCGCCGGAGCGTTCGTTAGTTGCAGCCGTAACTAAGTTTCCTGGTATACTACGGTGCTGTTTTCGTTTTTCTGTAGCTCATTTCTAAATTCATTTTGAATATTTCGTTTACTAATTTTTATAAAAATCAATACAATTTTTGCACAAATTTAAATGCTTTATACAATTTCTTGTATCCACAGCGTGTAGTAATTTTTTAAAAAATGATTTCAATAAGTACAGCATTTTCATGCCGCGTGAGGAAGAACGCATCGAACGCGAACGTTCTAATTAGGTCATTTGTTTTCAAATCTTTAATCTATGCTAAGAAACAGAATTCAACCGATAATTAACAGATTATATTACAATTAGTACAGCCAACAAAAAAATTTTAATACATCACGAGATCAAAACCTGTTGCGTCCTCGTATACTCTAAATTTCACATTAAATAAGAATAGACATAAGGTACGTCACACAGCATTCAATTGAAGAACTGTAGGCACAAAATTCCTTTACGAATAGATACCATAAAACGATATTAACCTTACCCAAAATTTTTTATTGAGTTTGATGGATTGATTTTCCATTGGATATTTAGACGGACTTTGTTTTTTCGATCTGTCCCATTCTCTTGATATATAGCGCGATCGAATAATACGTTTATATTTTATACTTTTCAATGTTTTTGTGGGTTCATATGATATGGAATATGTTTCATTTATCATTTTCAATATAAAACTATACGTCCATTTGTGTTTAGCTATTAGATTTTGAAACGGCTTTGGATAAATTTATTACTTTGCTATCTAAAAACAAAATGAAATATATAAATTGGGCTTTAGTGATTAATGCTGATGTTATATTGGAACTGATGTGATTTGGTATCTACGTGTTTATGTATACAAGTGGAAAGAATGATGTCACTTAATATCTAATAATAAATTTGTAAATTTACATAGAGTTGATACGTTGAGTGTTTGATATTGAGTAGGTTTTCTTAAACAAGACTTAAGCGAGTAATAAGTGACGTCATTGCGTTGCTGTGGGAATCTCCACGCGTGGAACCAACATTTATCGTTTATCATCTTTGGCAAGACAAAGTGCAATAAGTTTTGCCACTAAGCCTACATAGTCTTACGGAAAGAAGTGTCTCAATATTAAGCTCTACTCGCCTGTAAAGTACTAAATACAGAATAAAACGTAGAAGATTGAAAAATCTTTTAAAATAATCATGTTTAAGTTGATAAAATTAAAGGTAGGAAACAAATGTAGAGTACGTCTCTACATTTGTTATCTTTGGAACTAAAGAAGCAAATAAAGAAGTAAATTATTTTTAAAATAATGTATCTACATATTGTCGGTCCGTCGTGGCGCAGAGACGCAACGTGTGCCTGTAACGCGACGGTTTCTGGGTTCGATCCCCAGTCGGAGAAGATGGATTTTTCTATTTCCATTTTCTTCGCTCTGGAACTAGGCAAAGCTCCGGCGTTAAGTTCCGCCACTCAACACGCAATGCCTCGAAAAAGGCGGAAAGCGGTGACGGAGAAAGAAGGGACTAAGCAACGGAGTGTCTTAACACTTGGTTCCCACGGTCCCAGCAAATATTTTCGGTAGTTTAAATGACTTACTTTCATTACAATACATTTCAAGGCAAAATGACAATATTACATAAATAACCATTTGCCGATTTACGATGACCTTTCCAGAAGTGATAAACAGTTTCTTGGTTTTCATAAACACTAAAGCGAATGAAAAATTATTTAGCATTAAAAAGATCAATTCAACGTTTGTCTGTTTGTGTACTTGGTCCTTCATAAATAATAAAAAATATTTTAATAGTGAGTGTATTATTTACTATGAATTGCAAAATCGAAAATGGTATATACATATATATATAGTTATAGTTGAATAAATGGGGTATTTTTGTATACACATTTTTTATTTATATTAACAACAAGTAACAGTTAATTTTGCATACCTGTGAACCTATTTGTTATTTTTTTTTTTTTTTAGCTTCACGCTTTTATCCCGCACATGGCAGGGTAGGCAGAGGGAACTGCAGGAACCATACGAACCTAGTGTCCTCCTATTTGTTATTATTTATACCTATTTATTACTATCCTTCATAAAATAATTGGTAACCTTTAAAATACCTACACGATGTCAGCTTATGAAGCGCTGCCGTCAACGTCCAATATCCGCCTTTTGGAGTCACACTCCATTCGAACAATGCTCCGAGTACGTTACAAATGACACGCGTACCAACGTGTCTATTTAATAGAGTGACGTGAATGAACAAGTGAAATGAGAAAAATCGTTTGTTTTATCGTATTCACGCTGTGGATTTCACTTCTCTTTGTATTAGAAATTAATTGTACGGACTTGTTTCATATACAAAATAATAACCGTCAATGAGTTTGTAAATTTCGCCTGGTATCAGAACTGACATTGTTTACATGACCGATAAAAGCTAACGTTAATGATGCAAATATTCTTAAAAATGTTGTCACGAATTTGAAACTTTCTGTATGAGTGACGTGATTGTGGTATAGATTGTCATTCATCAACTGTGTACTATGTTTTGTTTCTATTTATATTTAGATGTAATTTTAAATTCATTAGATATTGTTCTAAAACTGATATTAATCTACACATACAAAGATTATATATAAATCATATATATAATATAAATAGACTTTGTTTATTTTTCTCCTTGAACGTATTAATCTTAGCAACTACTGGTTCAAATAGAAAATTATTTTGAGTTGAATACTCACTTATTGAAGAAGGCTAACTAAGTTGAAAGGCTACGGCTAAGAATTGGCTGTAAACTGATTGAAAACTGATTGGAAAAGCAAAACAAAGACCCACTATTATACTTATATATATGTATATGTAATTTTTGTCTTATAAAACACAAATACTATATAATGTATAAATATGGCATCCTGATCTCAAACATTCGTAGTGTACAATATAATGGCGTCGTAATAGAAAAGCCTGCGGTCCGACTACTACACGAAGTTATTATAATTTTTTCCGCGTGGAAATGACAAGGCGTTACGTGCTTTGTCTTTGGTTTCGATGAATTCTGCTTTCTTTATATATAAGAAGTATACGCGAACTATTGTGGCGAAGTGGCATTTTATATTACCATGACTACGAGTTCTGCTGTCTGACGGATGATTCCATAACGAGTGAATTTACGTTTAAATAATTTACATTTGTCTATTTTTGTAAAGTATCACGTGTTGTTAAGTTTTAAAATTCAAGACGTCCGGATTTAAATATAAAGCGTAGAACAGGGACATTTAAATACTTAAGGGAGTAGTGAAGGTGTTCGAAGTTATCCAGTTTTTATAGTTAGTTATTAAAGTATAGTCTTACAGTACTAAATACAGTATTTATCATTATGTCGGTTTCTACGTTCTCGTGCAATAAAAATTATTTTTTGGCTTTTTCTTTTTTATTATTTCACGTTTTAACAAATTATAATACCACACTATCAAACTTTATTATTAAATACTTAAGATAATATCGATAATAAATATGTTTAATTCCTAACAGCCACGGCCGTCTTTTAAAACATAGTTGGTATATGACTCACTACAGTTAGCACAACACTCTCAATACTAATGCCATTTATGGTGTAGATTTGCCAAGAAAACAAATAAGATTATATGTAAGAAAATTTCCTAGATAACTTTTTTTATTATTCATGTTTAATGGTTGTTACATGTGTTATAATATAATATATATCAGTCAAATTAAAAAAATATTGGCAATTGTTAGATTTTATAATTATTATTATTTTTTTTTATAGCTTCACGCTTTATTCTTCATATTGCAAGGTAGGCAGAGGGAACTGCAGGAACCATATTTACCTAGTGTTAAGACACTCCATTGCTTAGTTCCTGCTTTCTGCGTCCGTGCTCTTATAATTTTATTTAAATTCTAAATACTCTCAACACTAAATGCCTCAAAAAAGGCGGAAATCGGGTACGGAGAAAGCAGGGACTAAGCAACGGAGTGTCTTAACACTAGGTTCCTACGATCCCTGCAGTTCCCTCTGCCTATCCTGCCATGTGCGGGATAAAGCGTGAAGCTAAAAAAAATACTCTTTCAACTCAATTTTTAAAATGTGTATCGATATTTACAATATCGAATAATTTTGATTTATCTGTATGGAGTTAGAGCCGACATAGCAAGGCACTTGTTGATCATATGTGAATCGGTTTGTCTTTTAGTAACAAGAGCACAAAAATATATATATAGAGAAATATATAGCGTTTATGAAATAAAGTTCATTTAAAAAATCTACACAAAATTCTTTTCTAATATTGGACTTCGCTCCCGATCAGTAATTTTTGTTAGACAGTTTAAAGCTATTTTTTTTATAAAGCATATAGTAACATATTACAGTATCAAAAGCAGATTAAGTTGTGTATTCTTAAAAAAATAAAGTTAATATTAATTTTTTTTTTTAGCTTCACGCTTTATCCCGCGCATGGCAGGGTAGGCAGAGGGAACTGCAGGAACCATACGAACCTAGTGTTAAGACACTCCGTTACTTCGTCCCTGCTTACTTCCGTCCCCGCTTTCCGCCGTTTTTGAGGCATTGCGTGTTGAGTGACGGAACTCAATATAAATCTACTCAGTAATAATTGTATAGCTGCATGCTTATCTTATTTACAATATAAATATAGCATACATTAGTTGAATTAAAAGGAATTATTCGTAGACCAAACAAATTCAGCTAAGTTATTAAGTTTTATAAATAGCTGGCGAGCAGAAGATGCTTATTTATAAAGGTTTCTAAGATGCAAATGGGCTTAGGCTGTAAAGTAATTAGTTTGAAAGCTTGTAAATTATTATTACTATTCACTATAATAGTAAGTAGTTTTTCAATATGATTTTTTATTTTAGTATATTTTATGCCATCGATGTCTCTTGTGTTGTCTAATAAATCCATATATTTAATACATAATGGCATCAAGTATGATATCAGCATATAGCTGAGAGAGAGAGAAAGAGATTTTAAAAAAAACGAATATAATTAAATTATGGATTATTTGTAGACGATTTAGTTATTTACAAATTATATGTTTTTTTTAGCTTCACTCTTTATCCCGCACATGGAAGGGTAGGCAGAGAGAACTGTAGGGACCGTGGGAGCCTAGTGTTAAGACACTCCGTTACTTAGTCCCTGCTTTCTCCGTCCCCGCTTTCCGCCGCTTTTGAGGCATTGCGTGTTGAGTGGCGGAACTCAACGCCGCGCTTTGCCTAGTTTAACAGAGCGAAAAAAATAGAAATAGAAAAATCCATCTTCCCCGACAGGGGATCGAACCCAGAAACCGTCGTGTGAGAGGCACACGTTGCGCCTCTGCGCCACGAAGTCATATGTGAGTGAAATATTCACCATTAAATATTGCACATAAAACTATTGATGTCAGACACAGTTTAGTTCAGTTTACTTTTTTAATAGTACCTGAAGTAGGGATACTGTCCCACTATACTTTGACAGTTTTGACATTTCGAAAATAAAAGCAGAAAATACGTAATTAGGCGTTGACTCAGTGACCTGAAAAATTACATCAATATAATATAAAACCCTACAATTTCTGACTGACTGACAGATAACACTAATCGAAATGATGCAGTGTAGGAAGATGAGATTTGGCATGAGGTACTCGAGGGAGTAAGGAGTGGGAGTTGGTAGTGTTCACGCAAAAAGAATTATGGGCTACAACTCAGTATAGATTAAAAGACGTCAATAATCGTAAACTCCGCTAATGGTTTCCTTTAAAAAGACAACAAAAATATCAATCATATAGAAGTTCAGCTCACAATCATAAAAATTACAGATAAATAGTGTGAAATAATCATACAATCGTTCTCGAATATAGTAATTTTATGAGAAAAGGCTTACGTTTTTTCACCATATCCTCTTTTTGCATTTAAAATTTTGCATATATAAATGTAAATGGTGTCCGTTTGTACGGTGTTGGTATTAATTACCAATCTCTAGCGACTATTCGTGAGGAATCAAAAATAAACTTTAACTTTATCATGTATTATGTTGAAATTCCTATAATCGTGTAAGGTTACGTTAAAATTTAATACGTTAGTATGTTTTTTTAAATCGATTTTAATTAATTTTGTAAATAATTGGCTAAGATATGAATATTAACACTAAACAACTGGGGGTGGGGCAGTGATAAAAATGTGGGGGTAAATCATAAAAGGGCGCGAGGTCGGTTGACCGGGGGCATTCTAGTCGGAGTCTCGAGAGAGTGAACACGGAAATAAATTGTGAGCTATCGAATGTAACGCCGTCTGACATTTTGTAACTAGAAGTTATTGTATATTATAATCAAAAGTTAATTATTGAAGTTGGTGTTTTAATTCAATCCTGGAAGTAAGGTGAAGTCTACATCTCAGAAGTGGGATCATCTACGTAAGTACTTACAATTTATTTTGTAATATCTGTACAGATTTATTTCTTTGTAATTTTGTTATGATTTTGATACTACCCACCTTTGTGGGTAATACATATGGTAATGGGTAGTCATAACAAAATTACTATTTATTATAGAAAAGAAAGAATGAAATATAATTTATTCTTATACATACTCATATATATTTGCTGGGCTTAAGATGATATAGAAATGGAAATGGGTATAAGTGATAAGACCCTTTACTGCCGTATCAAAATTTAAAGTGGAATACTACTGGGATATGTTTTAAACAGTCGCTTACTAATATATGTACATGCTACCCATGCAATTATTTTTTTTTTTATATAAGCTTTGTTTCATGTTATAGTCAATCGGATAATTCAAAAAAAATATTTTATGTCGATGTTTTAACATCCAGTAGGGTATGTGTCATTCTGAAGAATTGTTCTGTAAAGGGATTATTAGATAGTCGTAATTTGTGTTCGTAACCTGATGCCATCGTGGCGCAGAGGCACACACGTAATCGCGACAGTTCAGAGCGGGGATGGAGAAAACAGGGACGGTCAACGGAGTGCCTTAACACAAGGTTCCTATTGTTCCTGCAGTTTCCCCTGCCTACCTTACCATGTGCAGGATAGAGCGAGAACACAAAAAAAATCCGATGCTTAAACAAATGATTTTAATTTCATTAGCTTAAGAGATTATGGTTAAGCATTTAACGGAAGTTAGAGTACCAAATTAGTAGTGTACTATTGTAGCAACGTAACATTTTTATTTACTGATTACGAATTAGATTTACATAGATAGATATTTAAATGCATAATATATTCAACCAGAAATTATTGCTTGTTTATTCACTAATCTAATACTAGAAATTGACTCTGAGTTCTAGAATATGAGCGAGGGAAGGAAAGACGGCTAGAAGCACCTTCGTGCAGTCGAAGACAAAGTCGAGAGGGATCCTGCTGCAGTCCAATGACCCGGTCTCCGATACACAGCCGCAGTTGTGACAGTCGTAACCACGACGAGGATGCGGCTTGCTACTGTGAACGAGTCCAGCAGCTGGAACGAGCACTACAACAAGAACACGGAACGTCTGCAGCATCACGAGAGGGGTTCGTGACGTCCTGGAAGGAGCCTCGTCGAGCATCGTGTAGACGGACCACTACGAAAGCAGAGGTGATACGACGCGACGATGAGCGAAGGAAAGGAGACGTCCGTAAGCTTCGCACATCACATACCAGGTCACGTATTCCATCGTTTTATTGCTATGATTTTATTAAGAAATAATCTATTTAAAAAAAAGTCTTGAATCTCAGCCATTGTCGCAAAGCACCAGCTAAATAAATAAAAATATAGATAACAAGAATATTCTTCTGAATTTTGACCCTTCAGTAAAAATCAGAGAATAGAATGTCGGATTTAAAAAAAAGGTCTATGAATGTGCTGCGGTATATGGCTGGGACGATAGGACAACTATTCATTTTTCACTGCAAAATCTGCAAGGATTGGCCAAGATTTGGTTCGAGTGTCTAGATGCAATCTCGTATACCTGGGAAGAGTGTCAGTTAAATTAAAAATAGCGTTTCCTCACTAACAAAACTGTGGCCAATGCTTGGAGGATGCGTTAAAATGGAGGAGTAGGTATAATGAACCTATTGAGACACACTAGTACGAAAAAGTAGCTTTCTTAAATGTGTGTGATATTTATCGTAAACGCGCTGTCGGTTGCATTATCCATGGCCTTAGAGACAACAACACGAAAACTAGTTCACTGGCACTACGCAGTTCTTACCCAGAACAATTATTGCAGTTTTTGATTAGCAATAGAGATATGACGAGTCTTCAGCTACCACTTTATCCAAAATACGGAGGTTTTTCGAATAGTAGTAAAATCTACTAATGACATACCGCTTATATTAAATATTAGAAGACGCTCAAATCAACCTTTATATTGTTACAACTGTAAAGAACGGGATCATCCACACTTAACTGCCCTAAACCCTTGCTGAAGTACCATCACTGTAACAAAACAGGACATAAAGCTGAACAGTGTTTCAGCAAAACTGTTGGTTCTGCTACTAAGGATGACGACATACAGAAGACTATGTGGATTTCTAGTTTCAGTCCAAATGTAAAGTTTACTAAGAAAACACCTATTAACGCCACTGGACTTGGATCTTTTGTGGATTTTGGCAGCGAAATGATCATAATAATATACCAACACCTGTGAAGGGATCTGGTAATAAATTGGCCTGCTCGCCTGGAAGCATAACTTTTGATTTAGAAATTGATGGTGATAGTACGAAGGCACTCTAAAAAGTTGTGGACGACTCGCTCTTGGACAAGCCATTTTCAATTGGCCAATGTTTTACTGAACAACCGCACAGCGTAGTATACAAGGACGCAAAAAGTTTGAAATTCATAGACGTAGGTACAGATACCTGCATCTGATTTATGTATGGAAAACGGTCAATTCTTCAAAGGCTTGGATCTATCTGGAATTTGTACTGATTCTTTATATGGTGGAAATGTTCTTGTAAAGAATAACCTAGTGGGTAGACGAAATAATCAGTTTTTGTATGTGGTGGTGTTTATCCAGTTAAATGAGGGAAAATTTACATAATTATCACTTCAACTTCTGCATCGTGCTCTCTACAAGAAAATGCTATAATCTATCCCATGGCACGAGTCATGGTCGTTAGCAGAGTAGCCAAATCTAATGAGCATGTAACCGAAGGTGGCGTTGGGACCCTACTCAGAAAGTCTATTGATGAAGATTAAGTTCAGCTTGAAGAAACGATTTAGGTTGTAGCAACATTACGATGACTATTGAGTTAAATAGCCAGAAACCCGTCGATTACTGGCCTTATACGACTTCCTCATTTTGAAAGGAAGACAGTTGGTGCTATGGTCAATGAAACATTAGACGCTGGAATAATCAGAGAATCTACGTCAGATTATGCCAGTCCTATCATTCTTGATCGGAAGAATGACAGTAATACGAGACCATGTGTAGACTTTAGAATGTTTGACTCGATAACATGGAAAGGACGATATCTTATGCCTGTCATAGAAGATGAAATCGCAAAGTTGTCGTGTCAAGATGTCTCATGTCTGGCTATTATCAGGTACCGATTGAGGAGAAATGTAATTAGTACACTGCTTTTGTTACACCAGACGGCCAATATGAATGTAACCACATGCCGGTTGGGTTAGCAATCGCGCTAGCTTTGTTTCAACGCATGGTGAATAGCATTCCAGAACCGGCGATTTACAGTAAAGCTAGGTTTAGGTTTAAAGAAATTCATTTCCAAAAAGAACATAGTTCGCTTACAAAGGAAATTTTTGAATTTATAACACAATTAAGATATTACAAATAATAAATAGTAGTGACATTAAATAATATCAGTGAAATTATCTAATATACGAGTTCTTAATCGTTTTTTTTAAATATATTAAGAGATTTTGAATTTACAACGATTAGAGGCAAAGCTACTGTTTACATCGATGACCTGTTGATGTATAGTAGGACGTCCAAAGAGTGCTTGGCTAGATTAGAAGACGTGCAAGGTGCTAATGCTCATGTGGTATCAAAATGCAGTTTCCTGCAAAACAGTATTGATTATCATGAGTACGAGGTAAGTACTGCTAGCGTCAAGACGGTCATGGCGAACATAAAATGCGTCAAGGAATTTCTTCGCCCGAACAATATTCATGGTGTAAGACAGTTTCTGGGACTAGTGAGCTATTTTAGAAAGTTCGCCAGAGGATTCCCTGTGATAGCGCATCCTCTCAACAAGTTGTTGAAAAAAAAAAATGCTCCCTGGGAATGGTCACACGAGCAGGAGAATGCATTTAGGCCTCTGAAGCATGCTCTTATAGAGAAGCAATCCGCTTGGATTATAACTCAAACAGAGCTGGATAGACACTTAGATCCCAGTAATGTAGGAGTGGGAGGTATTCTTTTACAAAAGACTGAACGGAGTAATAATTTACACCTATTCGCGTATTACAGGCTACAAACATCTCCCGAGGAAAAGTTTTTTTTAGTAGTATGGACTTGGAAACGTTGGCTGTCTTATGTAAGCTTAAAAGTTTAGTGTAACATCTCGATAAGACATTTAAGATAGTGACCGAACATTTAAGATAGTGACCGACTGCCTAAATTACACGCAACGTTTCATAAGTGATAATGAGTTATCACGTAACCCTGTGTTGAACCACGACAATGTTCTAGGAAACGACCGTTACAAAGTCACTCCTATTCCGAGATTAAGTAGGGTGAAATATAAACATAGGACTACTGTCGCCGCAGATAGATTACAACCATGGATACGCATCGCTTCGCTTGAACTGACTAGCGTTGATTCTGATTCATGTGAAGGTGCAACTGATAGTGACCGATTTATTTTGTGATTGAAATATATAAATATGACACATGTCTTCTATTATTTTGATTAAGTTACTCTTTAATAGTCGATTATACTTTATTTATTGTCTCATGTGTGAATTTGAACAAACAAGACTACAGTGTTTCTTTTATCATCTGTTGCAGGTCGGGAGCGAGAATTGATTGGTTCGCAACTCGACCTGGAGAGCACACGAATTGAGAAGTCCTTGAGAATTGAACATGTTCATGGCAAGGCAACATCGTTGACTGCAACTAAGAATTGATTGGTTTAGTTGTTGATCACACGAATCGAGAAGTCCTTGAGAATTGAACATGTTCATGGCAAGGCAACAACGTTGACTACAACTAAGAATTGATTGGTTTAGTTGTTGATCACACGAATCGAGAAGTCCTTTAGAATTGAGAGTTCATGGCAAGGCAATATCTTTGACTGCAACTAAGAATTGATTGGTTTAGTTGTTGATCACACTAATTGAGAAGTTATTGAGAATTGGACATGTTCATGGCAAGGCAACATCGTTGACTGCAACCAAGAATTGATTGGTTTGGTTGTTGATCACACGAATTGAGAAGTCCTTGAGAATTGAATATGTTCATGGAAAGGCAACATCGTTGACTGCAACTAAGAATTGATTGGTTTGGTTGTTGTTCACACGAGTTGATTAACTGCAACTAAGAATTGATTGGTTTAGTTGCTGTTAATTATTTAGTCCTTGAAAAGTGATCAAGGTACTATAAGAGGTGTTATAAGAGACAGCTAAGAATTGATTGGTTAGCTGTGGTAATTCCTTGAGAATTGATCGGTTCAAGGTATATTTATAAGTAGCAGTTAAGAATTGATTGGTGTAAACCATGCGACCTGCGATAAACGTTGAAACTGTTTTAAGATATATTAGATTTGAATATTAGTGATAGACTGAAAGTTTAGTTATTCATTCTTAATTGTAACTATTTAAGATAAGTATTCAATTATTGACATAAGTATTGATACAATTATTTCATTTTGGTTTTTTTTTTCCGAAACAAATATATTATATTCTATTTTGTTGACTTAAAGTGACGACTGTTATTTTAATGCCGAATGTAAGGTTATCACTTGATTCGTGTATGAGGACATACACAGTGTCAGGATGGTCGAATGTAAGGTTACGTTAAAATTTAATACGTTAGTATGTTTTTTTAAATCGATTTTAATTAATTTTGTAAATAATTGGCTAAGATATGAATATTAACACTAAACAACTGGGGGTGGGGCAGTGATAAAAATGTGGGGGTAAATCATAAAAGGGCGCGAGGTCGGTTGACCGGGGGCATTCTAGTCGGAGTCTCGAGAGAGTGAACACGGAAATAAATTGTGAGCTATCGAATGTAACGCCGTCTGACATTTTGTAACTAGAAGTTATTGTATATTATAATCAAAAGTTAATTATTGAAGTTGGTGTTTTAATTCAATCCTGGAAGTAAGGTGAAGTCTACAATCGTATATGTGAAATTGTAGAATATAATTCGAGAATACAGTACGGGAAGCACTCCCTTTGAATACATTTGCAAGTGGTTTACATGATATGGGAAGGTGTTCTCTTAATGACACTTCTTTGAATTAAATGACATCGGAACTGTTTGGAAGTGCGACTTGTGTAAGTAATAGTTATTTAACTTAAAAACATCTAAGTTTAATCCTGTATATAGATTTTGTCTTGCTTCAGAAAGAAAACAAAAATAATTCTTTTCCACCAGTAAGAGTTAACCCAACAATCGTGTCTAGTTCTTCAGAGACTATCCTGCTATGCCACGGCGCCTTCAGATATCACAAAATTATTCTATAGTAGAAAAGAAAGTTATTAATTTTTATAAGCAAAATAAAAAACAAAAGTAATTCAATGATCCTCTTGTTTCATGCACGAGTGCCTCTACAGGAAAGGACAAGTTGCGCTTACTATTTATTAACTTTAGTTTACGTGATGGAAGCTTCAGAAGAGGGCGCGAACGAAACGATACGATATGAAAAGAAAACACCGTAATGTAAATAAACTTGTAATTACATATTTTAATGTATATATTAACGCTTCTCTTTCAGTTTACGGGAAGGCGGCGATCCTAGTGTTAAAGTTTAGAAAGACGCTAGTTATGACACATGAATTATTGCGTGTTGATTTTTATTATTCTCGAAAAATAATTACCTGAATTCAGTCACTTATGAGCCTATGATTTTCTTTAGGTTATGAAGCAAGTTCTAATTCTAAGTAACATTAATAACACAATATTACCCAAGGAAATTATTCGCTAGAATATTCAATTGATATCACATCAGTCTCCTGCCTAATTACAGTCTTGTCGGACTCGTAATTGAACGAATTACCTACTGTATAATATATTTACATATTTTACCATCAAGTGATAGGAAAGTAAACCACTTTTCTATAATTAGATAACCGTTTATGTAAAGTTTTAGTTTTAGTTAAATCTGTTTCTTTGTTTTCCGTTATTTTTACTGTGGTATATGCCAAGTTTCCACGGGTCGTGCGGGTCTCTTTACCAAAAAATTTTTTACGTGCAACAACCATGCGATTAAAATAAAAAGAACTTTTACTTTACACTCGTTTCTTTCTTCATATCTATCTCTCCGACGCTTTAAGAGATTATTTTTAAGTGTAATGTGTGAACTAGACAGTTAAAATATTCTTAATCGACTCCAAAGTTAAATCATACGTTTACATGCTTATATATATGTTTATGTAGTTCGTGTAGGTTGTGTATAGTATGTCATAAATACAGCAACTAGTGCTGGACTACTACATCAGGTTAGCTGTACATTTACAACACACTTTTGATACACAGAAGTCTGTCACTGACGCTGTTATACAACACTGATACATGACAATGATACGGAAAAACAATATATAAAAAAGCAAAGAATAATATGAAGATGAAGAAGAACATGTTTAGGTGGTTTGGGCAGGTTTATATAACCTTAATTCCTCAGTTCAAGAAGACTTAAGTTGATCTTTGTCAACGAGAACCTATGATACCAGTATTTAATATTCGTCTAAAGAAGGTTAATATTCGTCAAAAGCGACAAAAAGTTCCAGAAGGTAGGTATAATGATAATAAATTTATCCAAAGTTCTTCGCCGAGGAAGAGATTCTCCACTTTGGTAAGGCTAAAAAATTTTTTTTTGTAAAAAATTGAATGGAATCTATAGAACGGAGTGCTTTGATTCTACGTTTCCTGACAACCTGATAAATATTCAGCAATAGAGATGTTAAGCTAGAAATATTTATATTTTAGATGTTCCTATCTACTTGTAAGTATAGGTCAGGCAGAGTCAATGTGAGACGTGACAAACGTACAATTGATCGTTGGCCGCCTCCGATTCCAATATTCGCTTTTGTAGCTACTCTAATATCGTAACGTTATATTTCCTCCAACAATAACTTTCTTACTTTATAAATATTTTCGAAAACAGCCATGATTAATAAAATGTTTTCTTATAAAAAATAAACATACTAATTAGTTCACTTTTGTAACATAGTTAATTTGAACAATTGAATATTGTTTATATCTTTCCAGATCAGAGGAATATAAAAATACATAAATATATTCCACATATCTAGGCTAATCTGAAACACAGTGAAAGCGTCTTCCGTTTTTTGTGTACATTTAATGTGTACATTTAAATAGCATAATTTAATTTTAGACACTGATAATTTACAGAATTAATTTATCAACGATAGAAATAACTAACAAATAACGTAAATACATTTAAGAATATTATAATAATATTACGAACATTTCAATTGCACTCTGCTACGCTCTAGATATTAATTAAGTTAGTTTTACGTTTCTCTTTTCATCTATTATGTTATTCCAAAATATTGATAGTATAAATAATACAGTCAGAATTATATCAATATTCCAGTACTAATGAAATTCGTGTAACAGTATTTTTTACATATATAAATTAGATCTCATTTTACTAATGTATAATAGCCGTCGTCTAGTAATAATGCTAAGGGCGCATTTTCATTGGTCGATAAGTCGATAGTTAGCCCGAATGCGCGGAGTACCCGCATGCGAGCTAACAACCAATGAAATCCACTGGTCGATAACTCGGTCGATTAAACGTGTGCGGGTGATATCCACATTCGGAATAACGACCTTATTGCATGCATTATAGGAATCACCCGCACCCCGTATGCGGGCCCTGACGACCAATGAAAACGATAAACACTTTGCGGGCCCTATGGCATGCGTTACAGAAATCTCCCGCATCCCGAATCCGGGCCCTATCGACCAATGAAAATGCGCCCTAAGCGACTTTGATATTTTAATTTGTTGACGCCTTATCCTAGAGAGGAAACAGAATTAACCGAATATTAAGACACTTTCTTCCTATCGTTCTCCACTTTTCACCCGCATTCGAGCCTTTTAGATTGCGTGTTGAGTGGCGGAATTTAACGCCGCGCTTGCCTAGTTACCAGAGCGTAGAAAAAAGATACCTTCCCCGAGTGGGAATTGAACCGTCAAACGCGACGCTTTGTGGGTTCAATAGGTGAGAAAGCACCCAGATGACGACGGTCCTCAGTTATTTGCTTTCATTACAATACATTTCAAGGCTACACTTGCAATATTTCATTAACAACCATTTGTCTTGCCGATGTTGTTATGATAAGAGCGTCGATTTACGATCTGCTTTCCAGAAGTGATAAACAGTTTCCTGGTTTTGATAAACGCTAAAGCAAATTAAATTGTAAAGATCACTTTGTTGTCTCTCTGTCTGTTTATCCATCTATCAATATGTTTTTTTTAACTTTTATCACATGTAAAAATAATACATAATTACTAGTGAATATCGTTTTTATTACAAGTTTTAAAATCATTTTTTTATTTACATATTAGGGGGCAACGTTGTATAAATAAATAATAGCAAAGCTACTTTTTCTATTAGAATAATTAGAGTAAAAAGCGCGTACGAGTCGCCAGTAAATAAAAAAATTGACTTCGTACCTTAATACTCAACTACTAAATACTTACTGTAACTATTTAAACTTACAAATTTATTTGAACTCAATAAACATATAGATAGACCTCAGTTCCAATGTTATATCAGCATTAATCACTAAAGCCCAATTTATATATTTCATTTTGTTTTTAGATAGCAAAGTAATAAATTTATCAAAAGCCGTTTCAAAATCTAATAGCTAAACACAAATGGACGTATAGTTTTATATTGAAAATGATAAATGAAACATATTCCATATCATATGAACCCACAAAAAGATTGAAAAGTATAAAATATAACCGTATTATTCGATCGCGCTATATATCAAGAGAATGGGACAGATCGAAAAAACAAAGTCCGTCCAAATATCCAATGGAAAATCAATCCATCAAACTCAATAAAAAATGTTGGGTAAGGTTAATATCGTTTTATGGTATCTAAAGGGATTTTGTGCATATGTAACTTCTATATATCTTCAATTGAACGCTATATGACATATATATTGTCTTTTTTAATGTGTAAATTAGATTCGTGTTTTATGAATAGCCTGGATTTAAAAATATATATATATATATATATATATATATATATATATATATATATATATATATATATATATATATATATATATATATATATATATATATATATATATATATATATATATATATATATATATATATATATATATATATATATATATATATATATATATATATATATATATATATATATATATATATATATATATATATATATATATATATATATATATATATATATATATATATCATCAGATATATGTCATAAAACAAGCAAAATCTCCAGAACCTAATGCCATAATATATTTTCTACTCAGACCAAAAATATATATAAAAATATAAGCTATAGAATAAACACTTAAAATTTCCTTAACATATTTTGCAATTTTAATACAGACTTTAAACACAAATTTTAAGTCGCTTGATTTTTGTCAATTAGATTTACGAATTAATTTCCTTCATTTCATACTTTTTTTAATTAGTGGGCGACTGCAACTCGTTGGCTATGATCCATGTCATACTATGGTCTGCTAATTTTTTCACTGAGATATATGAGTTTGTTTTCCATGTGAAAATGATCATATTAATCAAATATCAATGGAAAATATCCATTTCCTAAAATAACTTATGCTAGTGTCATTTCCGTTTTAATGTACTTGACCTAGAGATAATACATCTTCGTGAATTATTATAGATTATAGCTTAATATTTTTTTCTAAAGAGACATTCAAATTTCTTATAGTTCACATCTATTGTGGCCCCATAACAAAAGTTCTAGGTCCTTTATTTTGTATATGATTAGAAAACGCTTTAACATATTAAACCAATTTTGTTAAGGCAGTATTATTTGTATGTCATTATTTGTTTATTATTGTTGTATATTATTCATCTAAATCTATAGCCTGTCCCAAACTAACAGAAAAAATATGATAAAAAAATATTAAAATTAAATACGAGCATGTACAAGCAGATAAATAGACAAATATATAGGCAAAATCTTTTAAAGATGGTTATTCCTAGCCTATTTTAGTTGAAGACATGAGTGGATGAAGGGGTTATGTAACATTTTTTGCAAAAATCGTTTTTTATGTTAAATGAAGGATTTACATGCATATAAACCATATTAAATTTTAAAATAACGTTTTTTAAGCTCAGTTATAGAAAAAAAATTGATGAAGGGGTTATGTACTAACATATAATTATAATCGCAATGAATGAAGGTGACATGGGCACATACAACAATCTTTAATTTAAAATTATTTAAATGTATGTATTTCTTGCGTGGACGAAGGAGGTAAGTGCTCGCGTACGCAGGCATGTATTGCGTTGTTCTGAATGAAGGTGTTATGTAATGTACTTGTCCCTTTCTTTCTTTTAAACACAAATTGGGATTGTGTGGTCTTTACCAAATAACTAGAAAGAAGATAGATATTATAATCCACAAAGTTAAGATTGGAGCTTCTGCTCTACTTTCTAATAGGAGAGGCAAACACAATAATCAGCCCCATAAAACGGAAGAAGGTTATACAATGTATTAAGCTTTCCAGTAGAACAGTCCAATACTCACGTAAAAGAAATATGTACAAAAATTGTTACCACTTTTAAATGTCGCTTAAATGCATGAACTTTATTTAGCGACACGAGAAGAGCAGAATTTGTGGGAAATATACAAAATGAAATGAATATTCGTATAACAAAGATTTTGTTTCTGAATTCACTCACTTTTTTGGATGCGCCAAGACCGATATATGTTCAACTGGTGATACCGTTTATTCTAATGAAGAGTATAAATCAAATGACATCGTCATCATCATGATTGAATCTATGGAATAAGCCCAAAGCAAAATTTGGGTTGTTATACCTCACAATAGTCTTGCAACAGACCATGCCACTTCTCAAAATATCAACTTCCGTCAGATTTGCTTTTATAAATAAAACATCAACTTATTAATCATACCAAACAGAAAGCTGTCTGCTGCACGTGGGCGGAATATGTAGCCGACAAAAGTAGTGTTGCAGTCGTTAGCTCGCTTCTAAGATTTGTTGATTTTGATCAATTTTGTCGCAATAAGCACCATTTAATCATATGATCGGACTCAGGCGCTGGTCAGAATACAAATTTTAATATTATTTGTCCTCTACCAATATATGATTTTGAACATTTATTTTAAAATCATTCACCACAAATTTCCCGAAGTAGGTCATTTATATATAAACTCTTATAGAGGTTTAGGTCGCATTGAAAGCGATCTATGCAACCGGGCAATATGGACACATTATATGCAAAGCATCTCGAAACATTGTTGTTATTGATATGAAGGATCAATTGCGTAATATGACTTGTAAAATGAACTTAATTTAAAAATATAGATAAAAATATGAAATCAAGCAGTAAGTTGGTATTAAAAGGATGATGAAAGAGATAGTATTAAATGGGAGTAGAAGAGTTCAGTGCCTCCTTAAATAAAGAAAGTTATGATGAAATGATAACATTAAAAAAAGTTTATATGTAGGTATATTAAAAAAAGAGTTCAAGTAAAAAAATTTGACATTGAACGTATTCGAGAAAATATTTTACGCCGCCTTTGCCTAGTCGAGAAAATATGGTAGTATTTAATGCATGTAAAAGAGAGCAAATATTAATTTGTCAGACTAGAATATCGATATTATTAAGAAAATAATGTAGGCCAAAATTAACTTGATTTAACTGTTATTTTTTCTCTTTTAGTACGTTATTTAATTAGTTGACCCATTCATCCTTAAATTAAGCATATCTATTTTTTATATTTAGGCGCTGAATGAAGGAGTTATGTACATATTTTATTCAATTAATAATTATTCGTATACTTTTATCTCATTTTTCTACTTCATATTAGTAGTTCATTACATAAACTACAATTTTACACAAACAGTTTGTTAATAATCAACAAGAAAAACTATTTATCTCGAAAACAAGTATCGAAACTTTGATGCCAATTATCTCCATTTTTTCAAATTGTATCATATCTCCTTCATCCACTCATGTCTTCAGTTTTTTACATTAACATTTATTTGTACTCTGTAACATTTTTTTCTTAAAATATTCAATATACACGCTTAATTTTCGCACTGTTGTTATAGTTATGATTATATCCAATCTTAGAAATATTTGTTTGGTATTTCCACTTGCTATGTTCGTGTAATTTTTTTCCTGCTTATAAATATACTTTAAATGTATAATAATGACATAATCTATTGAAATATAAAGATTTAAAGAAATTTATTTTAATATTTTTTTACATTTTTTTAAGCGAATCCAAAAGAACATAACCGAAAAATCTATTAATAGGCTACTTTCGTTGCGGCTTTTCATACAGATTTCAGAACGATAATCTGACATTTAAGTATTAATAAAACGTCAACTTCAAAATCAGCTGTTTTTCATTTACAAATAATTCAGCAAGTTATTATAAAGTACATTTATGTACAAATTACTTCATTTAGGTAATAAAATGTGTTAATTAATTAATTGTAAACGACTTCACTTACTAACTCAAAAATATTTCATTTTATAGGTCAATTTTTTAGCTCAAGATCAATGAGTACATCAGGGGTTATAGCAAATTCTATTAGAAGCAAATTGCAAAATGCCTTGCAAACCAAGCATTTAGAAATTATTAATGAATCTTACATGCATAACGTTCCAAAAGATGCAGAAACACACTTCAAAGTGGTAGTAGTGTCGGAAAAGTTTGATGGCTTAGCATTAATAAAGGTAAAAAATTAATGCTGTTTGAAAACTTGCT
Source organism: Dione vanillae (assembly GCA_037178615.1). NCBI lineage: Eukaryota > Metazoa > Arthropoda > Insecta > Lepidoptera > Nymphalidae > Dione > Dione vanillae. The sequence goes on from JAZFAU010000102.1 coordinate 651,046, forward strand.
AGTGTAGTACAATAATAAATACACTCTGGTCTTCCAAAGTGTATTTAAGTTTTCATATTCACCATAATTCTTATTTTTGCATTGCTAATCATAAAACAACTATAAATGCCTTATAAACTCACTAAATGTACTGAAAATAGCTAAATATACTGTTACTTTAGCTTATTTGTATCTCAATACTGTGTATTATATTTTCAGAGACATAGATTAGTTAATGACATATTAAAGGAAGAACTTCAGAATGGTGTGCATGCATTATCTATTGTAGCTAAAACACCTCAGCAATGGGAGGAGAGTGATAAAATTGTTGAAAGTAGTCCAAATTGCCGAGGGGGATTTGGAAAATAAAAAACAAGAAAAGTTAACCATATTCAAGAATATACATTCATGGTGAAAAATATAAGTGATAGGTACAATATATAATAAATTAAAGAAACTATTATAATTAGTGGTGTTATAACTTTGACTGTCATCATTTTCGCTTTCTTTTACATAGATGTTACATTTTTATAAGATAAAAGCTAAAACCTATATAACAACTTCTAATTTAGTAATACTTTACATTATTTAAATTAAAATATATTTTATTTTGGTACAAATGATGAGTCACAATGAAATTAAAAATATATATTTGATAATTAATATCAGGTTACCATCATATTAGAAAAAAGTAGGAAAATGTGGTTGTATGTATAATATAAAAGACAATTTGTTTTGTTATCATTGTTTATTACCTTATTAAATACCAATCTTGCAATAAAAAAACATTGTAGCTTACGCTTTCTACAAAGCTCATGAACTTCAAACATTAATTTAATACTTATTTTTCTTACAATTTGTAATTTATCATTAATCTTAAACTATTTTTTTAATCTTACACTTTTTTCCACACATATCAAGCAGAAGCTTAAAGGCTGTTCTCTTTTTTTCATTCAAATTGGAGACTTGAGTTATGACAGTCTAGACATTGAACTAAGTGGGGATAGAACACAGAACTATACTTTACATTCAGCTGCCGGCCCACTGCATATTTTTATGATTACAGTACAAATTTGGACTATATTAATTGCTTATTAAAGAACCAAAAGATACTCTAATAACATTATTTGCATTTATAACATTAGATATTATATCATTATTCTGGAAAGGCATTCAATTACCGAATTTTTAACCGAATTATTATTATACATTTTTTACAACCACTTTATAGGCGAAGGCCAATCATTGTAAAATATTATTACAACAAGCATCCGAACTTTAGTTTTTTTTAATAAATTCACTTTTTAGGCCAAAATTTGAAAAGATCCAAGAGTCACTTTATTTGTAAATTGTTCTATAATTTTAACTTTTCAGTCCAAAACATTTAAACACCGTACAAACGGTGTTAGTTGTATCAGAGATTGAACGTGTCGAGACGCAATTTGCCTTCATTCTCAGTAAGAAATAATAAATCAGCCATTGTTTGTTCGCATATCGCTTCTTCTGCTTTTTCTGACATCTGAAAAACAAAACTAGTATTTATCAATTCCATTATAAGCGGCTTATTTAAAGCAGATATACTTAAGTATTGTAAATGAAGTAGAGAAACCTAACTCTACCATACCATAGTATAGATATCATAATAATTAAATTTTATAAATATTATCATTTTTCATTTCATTTATATTATATATATTTTATTTTTAAAATAAAATATAAAAAGACAGTATTATAGAGTACGAGTATCAACGAGGTCTTTTACAGTACCTAATAAAATCCAGTCCAGTTACATTTGGACACTTAACTATTATTTTTTTGCTTTGCTTAAAGATATTTGAAAAATTAATTATTGAACTTTTTGTATGATGACCTATAATTTATTTAATTAAATACAACACCAAATTATCAAAGTCATATTACACTCATACTATATTATCACTATTATTATATATTTAACGTCTTAAAATGTCACCTACAGTCAATATATAAATAAAAAAATACCTACCGGCCTAAAACTACAATCAGTTGATGGCGGAAACTTGAAATTAGGTCCAAAATTAACGCTAACTGTAACATTTTTGTGCAACGACACAGTAGGATAATAGCAACCCTGATACACATCCAAAAATGCGTCGCCTTGACATTCGCCATTTTTAAAAAATACTATTTTACTTCCGGGCAACGGCTTGAGATTGTTGAGAGATTCTTGTATGTTATCCTTGTCTTCGTAGTAGAGGTGACTCTTGAATTTGACTAGGGGCTGAAAAAGAATATATAATATTAAATTTAGTTTTGAATTAATAAGTTATCGTTGTGGCGCTGAGGCATAGCGTTTTTCTTTAAATTCGATTCCCACTCGGGGAAGACGGATTTTTTCTAGGATAAGCGCAGCGTTGAGTTAAAATTAATAAGTTGGAGCGTATTGTGACGCTGGAAGCGTGATAGTCACAGATTATTTTTAATTTTTAAAGTGAAGTTTTAAAACATGATGGGACAAAAGTGTATTTAGGTATAATTGTAAATTTCAAACTGCAGTGGTCTACTTGGTCCATTACCAAGACACTCTTGACAGTTTGAAAAATATATAATTGATAGCAACAAAACAATTCAAAAGTGATAGCAAAGTTTATTTGAATACATTTAAAACTAATACTTTACACTATATATTTTTAATATATATTATGTGTGCTATAACTAATAATTTTTAATGTATAATTTAAATTTATACTTTTAGTTGTTTGAATTCACCAGATGTAGATATGCCTACATATAAATTTGTGACAAAATAGATATACTGTATTACTATACTACTATAGATATAATACATACTGTACTGTATACTATATGTCGTAAATATAAAAAATATATATATCGACCAAAAATACTATTTGTCCTAGCCCTTAAACTTCTTTCATTGTGTACTTATAATTGTATTATAAGTAACAAAAACAATATATTCTCACCCTGTCCTTATAAGTATTAGGTGTGTATTTAGTGGAACCGCTCTCGGGCAGTATTATTAAGAAACCCAATGTATCGCCTTCACCGTACCCGAAGCTGTAGTGCTTGCCGCGAGATTCGTGGAACCTACAAATATTATAAATATTAAAATTCATAAGAAAAATTATATAAATTATGTATCTATTACGACTTTAGGTGTCCAAAAATACAGATATGTTTGAACACCATATTTACATATTTATATATATATATAATCAAATTTTATACTTTATCTACATATTAATGCGTCAATTTTTCTATTTCCCTTTCGAATACCATTTTAGGAAGATTGCGCAAACACACAAGTTAGGGTCACTTGTACCTTATGTGTAGGAGAAGTGCAGAGTGCCAATATTTTTAACAATAATGCTTATAAACTAAATCCATAAATAAAACATTGCACACTGCCATATGTTCTTACACTTCTGTATCAAACTGAGGTAATGCTGTGTACATCGTAAACGTAATTTCTATGAAATATCCTAAAATATACAAAATTTGTGACAGCTAATACATTCAAATTAAATTTATTAACAACAAAGCTCACTCACCTAGTCCCCTTCCGACTGCGCCACGAGTAGCCAAACTTGTCGTACCCCAGCGGCGCCTGCAGGTTGGCGTAGCTGCGGCCCCAGCCCAGGCGCGTGGCGGCGCCCTCCGGCATCTCCTCCACTGTCGCCTCCCAGTACCAACTGCCGCGGGAAACACCTGAAAATACCGAGAACATAAGGGGAAGATGGATTTTTCAGTTTCCATTTTCTTCGCTCTGGAAACTAGCCAAAGCGCGGCGTTGAGTTCCGCCACTCGACACGCAATGTCTCGAAAAAGGCGGAAAGCGGGGACGAAAAAAGTAGATACTAAGGAACGGAGTGTCTTAACACTAAGTTCCTATGGTTCCTGCAGTTCCCTTTGCCTACCCTGCCACGTGCGGGATAAAGCGTAAAGCTATAACAAACTATAATTATATAAGATGGGTAGACTGTTCCCTACTTTCCCCACCTAATTTTAACATATTGTGTGTGAGGCGAAGATAGACGCCGCGTAAAATTGTTACTAGCTATGTTGTGCGAGGGCATAAAATAATTCCCCATCCTCAAATGGATTGAATGAATGAATAAAGAAAAGTGAGTATAGAATGAATGAGGAGATGTTGGTCAGTATATATGATAAGTAGAGGGACCAAGAGTACCAATGACAGAAGAAGCTTGTGTGAAAAGCGTGATTACTAACAAAATATATGAAGAGGTAAATGACAGTGGACGAGACGAGAAAGGTGTGCAGAGACTAGTGATTGACGCTCTGTCCTTCTCACTACCTCACTAGAAAAGGTAAAATCTTAAGCTAAAAAAATTATATATTACTGGCGCTTACATTATTTCCCCATTTTCCCTCTTTATAATTGCCTTAAGCAAATAAAATTTACTATTCAATTAGTAACAAGATATAGTTTGATCATATCGGAAAGCAATCAGATATTAATAAATTATTTAAAACACGTATATCACCTATATGATTATTTTTTAATAGATCAATTCCACAACATTATATATACATTTAAATAAAAAATAATAATAAAAACGTACCATGTGTAGCGCGCACCATGCAGTAGCCCTTCTCTCCAGTGACAGCTAAGCGATCCTCCGCTATCTTAAGCTGCGGCGCGCGATCGTGCAGCGCCAGCAGCACTATGCCGGGGCACAGGGACCGATAGAGCCACCCCGGTATTGGCTTGCCACTCCATTCGTTGCTTTCGTCAAATTCCTGAGGAGAAATGTGAGCTTTAGCATACTTTTAATATACTTTTTTAAACAGTAATAAAAATATTTTGATATACTCTTTTATACTCAAAAGTTAAAAAAGTAGTGATGAACTGAGGAAGGTTTTATTAAAATTGTAATATATAGCCAGCCGAGTTCGAACGCGTCTTCTTGAAAACGGTCAATCAACGCCGCCAATAATTGTTATGGTATATAATATAGAAAATTTGTTTAAATATCCCTATATAAAGATGCTCATAATAAAAATTACCTATAACAAGTACATAATAATGTCTAATACTTCTGACAAAAATTGTTTCCCGCTACATTAAATTTTAATACAAGATTATAGATCTTTATAAAACAAATGTATCGATAAACATAAGTTTATACATTTTAACAATGTTTCCTTTATCTTTACAGTAACTTCTCACTTCTTGCCAAATGCCATATATCCAGGTCAACGGGAAGCACTCTATAGGTTTTGATTACGCGGCAAATTACATAATATGAAATGGGGCATAAGCTCTCGTTTCTAATTGCGTTGACTTAGAAGTATGCTTGAATTAGCTACGCTCCATAGGATTTTAGATTTGGCTACTTTTTATTAAATTCAAGTGATACCTTATTATCAATCTTGAAAAAAATTGTCGTGACAGACGCAGCAACGTACAAACGAACGGACAAGAAAGTGATCCTATAAGAAACTCATATAGAAAAAAATACTTGAAAAATGCAAAGAAAATAAAAAAAATACCTGTCTAAACGGAGCGTGAGGGTCTGGTTCGGCAAGTATGTACCTATAGCCGTCTTTATTAAAGGGATGTTCCGTGGGATAGCCGTGGGAAGGTAGCTTTAACGCTCCCAGATCGGCCGACCGTCCCTTCTTGCCTGCTGGTGCACTGGTCTCCAGGCCTACTGCCGGACGTCGTTTACCCTGCCGCCCCTTTACGTTACCACCGAGTTGAACTTAAATGAAAATTAAAATTAAATAAATTTAATATTTCTTTGCAAGTCATATATCATAGTAATTTTTACAATGACATTATACTTTGTGTTTAATCAATCAGTTCCATACGTGAGGAACGTGGTGCAAGAGCGTAGCATCTGCCTGTAAACGCGACTGTTTGTAGGTTCGATTCCTACCCGGGGAAGATGAATATTTTCATTCCTATTTTCTTCGCTGTGGCAACTAGGCAAAGCGCAGCGTTGAGTTCCGCCATTCAACGCGCAATTTCTCCAAAATTTGGAAAGCAGGGAACGGAGCCTCTTAACACTAGGTTCCTATGGGCTCCTGCGATTCCCTTTGCCTTTGTGTAGCGGTAGATAACATAATAATCAACTTTTTACTGTCAAAATTTATGATCATTTTTCATACAACACAAAACATTTCAAATTTAAACAACGAAATTTTAAACTATTTTTAGTTTAACAGATTAGCTCACATTTTTACGACCTAGGCAATAAATGGACGTACTAAATCTAGATTAAGCGGATGTACACGAGACATTTTTAATTAATGTAAGTACATATATAAGTGCTTAGGAGAACTTTATTACATCTCTGCCAAAAAGATGAACAATCTCCATAAGTAGCAGCGGCTACTACATTAGGAAGAAAAACTATCTTGGGCTCCGAACTAGAATATGGATGATAGTGAAGAACAAGACTTTGAGGAACTAGGCGCTATCCAGTTTAATGAAGATAGTGAACATGATGAGTTGATGGACCACATGTCCACTCCTGACTTCTGATGTAGAATGTATTTTCTGTTCAAGACTTTTTCCCATAAAAGTGGAGAAAGCTGGATTAAAAGCTTGATGTGTAGGTTCTGGGTACATTATGATTGTGCTGGTCCAAAGTTTGATACTTGGATCTGTAACTTTTGCAAGTAATTGTATTACGTTTTTCATTTATCACAAGATATTAGATATTAATGACCATTTTGTTATTGTTATGTTGATTTATACTTATATTCCATATTTGGGGTCCTATTCCATATTTGGTTACTCATTTGTGATTTTGTTTTTTGTGTACATATAACAACACCGGTTAAATCTAATAAGGGTCTCACCAAATAGCTGTAGAGACATGTCTACAATTTTTTAATCATTTAAATATAAGAACGTAATATATCTTAGATGTATTACTACTGCTATCCTTAGTATATCAATCTTCTGCCACTTCTATCATATGAGCAATTTCTTTCAATTAACATATATTTCAAAAACATATAATACGCGGCTTCTTGGTCCCTAAATCAAGTCTAATCTATGCCAAATAGCATTATTCGCTTCAGTAGTACATAAAAACTGCCAACGTTTATTATAAAGTAAATTAAGCTATATCCATATTAAAATAATAGCTTTATATTCCGAGTACTTTTTACATTACTTTATAGCTCATTTACTATTAATAGTATAATGCTAGCAAACACATAAAAACATAAGTGCTGTAGAAATATTTTTTAAAGCGTTTAATGTACGAGCAATTGAATTGATTATAAATGATAGTGAAAATCCTGAACGGCACAATTTATTAATTATTAACGTATATTTAACACTTTTAATTGTAAATATTTAGCATTTTACGTAATAGTTAACGTATATTACGTAAAAGAATACAGGAAATAACTTTTACAATCACAAGTCTGTTAAAAGAAATAATGACATCTCATTGTATTACAAATCACTGTATTTTTTTCTGATAACTTCGTTAAAATTGTGCAAAAAGGTCGGACTTCTTTCTGTTTTTTTTAGAAATTCCCGTTTTTTATCTTATACCATCTTTGATATAAGATCAAAGAGAAAACTTGGAAACAAAATAGATGTTTGTTTACTTTTTAATTGGGTTTAATTTTGCCAATTATTGAGGCAAGGATATAAAAGTAAAATGAAAATAATACTGTCTTCAATTTCGCTTTTAGTTTATATAAATGCTTTCAATAAAGAAATTTTTATAAAAACAATATTTTATAGCCGGATAAAACTACACATTTAATAGTCAACATTATTACAAAGTAACGTGGTAAAGTACCCAATTATTATTCTACAGTATTTTATCCGTTTAAGTCCGCACAGAGTATATAAAATAAAGGCATTAAGGGACAGTTTCACCGGTTACAGATAAAGCTTGAGATAGTCAGCTGGTAATTAATACTATCTTCCAGATAAAAGATGCTTATATTTCTTTTTGTTTCACCATCTATATCTCCGATTACACATCTGGTAGGCAAATTTACTAGCTATTTAATAATGGATCGAACAGCAATAGCACAAAATTTTGACTTTGCGTTTGGTTACTACAACAAATTATAAAATAAAATATAAATTTCGAAACAATTTTTATAATTTAATTAATACAATGTTTTTATTTAAAATAATTCCACGTCAACTTTTTTAATATTTTCAAATATAATTTTATTATTGAAGAACGAAAATAGCAGTATTCGTAGGAATTGTTATATAAATGTCAAATTTAAATAAAGAAATAAAACACAAGTGTCCCTGTGTTCTTTTTCGTTTTTTTTTTATTTTTACGGAAAGAATAATGAAATGGAGAAAATAGAACGAAATGTAAAGTTCTCTCTAAAGGAGACTAAATTTAAAAGGCTAGTGGCCTTTAAATTTAAAGTAATTTTTGAATTAAAAAATAAAAAACAAAGAAAAGCGCGAACAAGATGCATAATGGGGGAATTGCCATGTTTGCATTTGCCTTTTACCTTCGTAAAAAGTAGCTAGTATACATAAGCGACATAATAGATTTAGTCAACAGTGTAGTACAGGGTACGAATCATAAAATTACTAAGTAATGTGGATCTTGCTCTAAGTACAGGTATATATGTTCGTGTATGAAAATAAATTATATTACGTAAAATAATATTGTAACATTTTTTATAGCTTCATGCTTAATCCCGCTTATATCAGGATAGGCAGAGGGATCGTGGAAACCTTGTGTTAAGTTAAGTAACCTTATTTTGAGGCGTTGCATGTTGAGTGGCGGAACTCAACGCCGCGTTTGCGAAGATGTCAGAGTAAAGAAAATGGAAATGAAAGAAATCCATTCTCCCCAAGCAGGAATCGAACCCTCAAACCATCGCGATTACAGGCTGACGTTGTACCTTTGCGCCACGACGGTCCTCATAGTTACATTTATAATGAGAATAGAAAATTATACCTTCATACTATACTTAGTATGAAATAACTCACTTTAAAACGATATTTAAAAATACAGATTTAATAGCAGTGGAGTTAATAGTTTAATACGGATTTAATAGTTTGAAGAGGTAAGTATATACGCTTGTGAGCTTTAAAGCCTAGAATATTAATATCGTAAAAACGTAATATTGTTTTATAAATAACGTCGAAATAGTTAAAGTGTCGTCTACATGGGAGGAGCCGCGAACTAAATATAAGTCTAAAATAAAATTTTATCAAATACTTCATTTATAATAATGCCTTACTTAGTAGTATTAATATAAGTTTTATTATTATTAGTAAAGCATTATTATTTTAATTATTATTAAAAAACATAATAAAGCATTTTTAAGTATTCCAGCAATTATTATTGAGCTTTCAAATAAACTCTTTATTTTACACTGCCCATAAAAATCACTAGTTCTATAAAATATTGTTGACAGATTTATACAGCGTATAAGTACGTTCATAAAAGTGTTTACCCCTAACACTGTAATAAGGGATGACTAATAGGGGATGGCAATATCTACTCCCTATCCCTTATCTATTTATCTATATGTATGAGATAATAAAATAAGAAAGTAGCCTTGATACGTTACATACACAAATGCCTCTAATTAGGTCAGTTGTATATCAAGTTTAGACATCAAGAAGAAAGCCTTCCCATTATTGTCATATTCTCAAGTTACAAATAAGAGAGTAGAAGACTCACACCTCTTGTAATTAATTAATTTTTTTTTTCATTTTTTTTATTTAGAACTATTACATATATATTTTCGCAATTTTTCCCGTACATAGTAGAGTAGTCCGACAAAACCCAGTGTTGAGACATTCCATCTCATTTTCCGCCCAATTTTCGAGACATTGCGTGTTAATTAACGAAACTCAACACTGCGCTTGTTACAAGAATAAGGAAATTAAATAATTTATCCTGCTAGGTGGGAATCCAACCCAAAATCAAGCCCTGTATCACGACGGCATTTTTATATTTTAACCATAAAGAGCATTAAAAAAAATAAAAACGTGAACTATTAAGGGAGAACACAGATGGCAAAAAAGTTTCAAAAATAATACCTAGAATTAATCTTGACCGACCGAGAGGACCGTTGTGGCGCAGAGGCGTAACGTCTGCCTGTAACGCGACGGTTTCTGGGTTCGATTCCCAGTCGGGGAAGATGGATTTTTCTATTTCCATTTTCTTCGCTCTGGCACCTAGGCAAAGCGCGGCGTTGAGTTCCGCCATTCAACACGCAATGCCTCGAAAAAAAGGCGGAAAGCGGGGACGGAGAAAGCAGGGACTAAGCAACGGTTCCAATAGTTCCTGCAGTTCCCTCTACCTACCCTGCCATGTGCGGGATAAAGCGTGAAGCTAAAAAAAAAATTAAAAAAAAAAATAAAAAATAAAAAAAAATTAATCTTGACACGGCTCTGGCAACACAAAAATGCATAGCAAAGAAATATAAAACTAGGTTCCCTTCATAACTCTCGTTATATATGGGATAAAGCGTGAAGCAAATAAAAAATAAGTAAACTGATAATAAAAATAAAAATAATTAAAAGCTAGCCATCATATAGGACGGATAAGCCTGCATCAATTATGTTCACAAATCCTTACAAACATTTTTTTTTTTTTTAGCTTCACGCTTTTTCCCGCACAAGGCAGGGTAGGCAGAGGGAACTGCAGGGACCGTGGGAACCTAGTGTTAAGACACTCCGTTGCTCAGTCCCTGCTTTCTCCGTCCCCGCTTTCCGCCATTTTCGAGGCATTGCGTGTTGAGTGGCGGAACTCAACGCCGCGCTTTGCCTAGTTTTACCAGAGCGAAGAAAATTGAAAGAGAAAAATCCATCTTCCCTGACTGGGGATCGAACCCAGTAACCGTCGCGTTACAGGCAGACGTTGCGCCTCTGCGCCACGACGGTCCTCTCCTTACAAACATTTATTTCGATAAAGAATTCTTTTATTATTCAATAAAGAATTCTTTTATTGAGGACCGTCGTGGCGCAGGAGCACAACGTCTGCCTGTAACGCGACGGTTTCTGGGTTCGATTCCCAGTCGGGGAAGATGGATTTTCTCTATTTCCATTTTCTTGCTCTGGTAAACTAGGCAAAGCGCGGCGTTGAGTTCCGCTACTCAACACGCGCGATGCGGAGTGTCCTAACACTAGATTCCCACGGTTCCTGCGGTTCCCTCTGCCTACCCTGCCATGTGCGGGATAAAGCGTGAAGCTATAACAAAATAACAAAAAAAAATATAGAAAATAAAAAACAAAAAAATCTTTTATTACGTTCAATTTACTTGACAGTGTAGAATTGTCTTTGACTACACAACATGAAATATTTCTTCGTAGAAACTTAAAAGTAACGAAAAGTACAGCGGCGCACGTTCGACGACGACGCTCATGAGTTCAATTCTCATTTGAGAGAAAGAGTTCCGCTAATTATTTCCGCCTTTATTTTAAAAACTAGATTCCTGTCTGCCTACTCTAAAAATACGACACAGCGTTCAATTTTGACCCTCAACATATGTAACTTCTAGATAAAATAAAAACAATTTAATATAATAATACATACAGATTGTACTTACATATATGTTCTTTAAGCATTATATAAACATAATAAAGAGCACAGAAGTTATGAAAACTTGCGACGCTATAAATAAAGAGATCGATGAAACAGCCAGTCGACTTGCTCGAATGGCGCAGGTAAATTAAAAATTACCTATAGCTATATTATTTTAAAATGCATAAGTATGTGCTGTTTAATATTAATTACTTTTTTACTTTTAATTCTATACTATATATTTGTTGTTGACATAAAAAATCTTTTATATGTATATTAATATATTATACTTTAGTATCAATTTAACAGAATTATTTTATCTGGAACTTAATTCACAAACCAGCTTTAACACTCTTAACATAAAATTTGAGATACTTAGACTTAACTAATGACGAACATTAATATGACAATTATTAATTTGTTTTTATTTTACGGTATCATAATATCAACAATAATAGGAAATATAAATATATCTATTAAATTTTAACCGATAATATGTCAAATAATACCGCAAACGAAAAAAAATCTTATGTATCTCATAAAAGAGGCTTTATTACAGGCACACGTTGGATTTCGGGGCTATTGTACACGAGCCATTGTTTACATAATCGACACTAAATGTATGCAAAATACACTCGTCAAATTAAATGAGCATATAAATAAATATACAACGGAGCGAAGAATGGACTCCTGTACGAATTAAGACTGAGCATTGCTAATTGAAATGCAATTTAACAGATGCAATTAAAACGTATAACATGTTAAAAACTTACAATCCATGTCCAATTTGTGTAATCACTGTCTTTCCAACGCTATATATGTATAGATAAGATAAGTATCGGTAGCGTCCCAAATATGGTATATTATGTTCGACTAATATATACAAACGGTGTAGTTTTCCTGTCGCTTGATAACGATGCCCGTTACCACGAGGTTATATATATATATATATATATATATATATATATATATATATATATATATATATATATATATATATATATATATATATATATATATATATATATATATATATATATATATATATATATATATATATATATATCTTGTTGAATTTTGAAATTGGAATGAAAGAAAAAATATTTAAAAAAAAATTCAAAACTTACCAGCCATGAAGTTCAAGGTGAACGAAATGAAAATAAAACAATAAATATGAAATCGATAGAGAAATCGCGGAGCAAACGCGACGCCTATGTGAGAGTTAACGTCGGAGTAGCGACACACGAGCGACGCGTGCATGTGTGCGTGACCGTCCGTGTACGTGTGTTTACAAACACCACCGTGTAGAGAACAATGTCATTATTCAATACTTGAGTCTAGAGTTTTATGTCACAGTGCATATCTTTTTTAAATGTGGATCATACGTACTTATACGCTAAAACCTGAATGCATTATGCTAAATTTATTAAATTGTTTGTATTTAATTTAAATGTGCAGTTTTATTTTTATCTTCACAACATATTATTATAATTTGAGTATAATCTACGTGCTTTTAAGTGAAGTGACTATTAATATGATTACATAAAACGTTTTTATCTCGTAATTATAATTTTCATTTTAACCATGACAAATCTATATAATTATACAATGTAATATAAACAACAAAACTAATAACTAATAGGTACATAGGGACACAAGTTAATTTCCTTATAACATCTAAAAAAGTAATTTACTTACATTAAAATCGATATCTTTTACCTACGTCATGATATAAAAAGAAATTATGAATATACTTTATATTGTAATAGTTTAACTATAATAGTTCCATATTGAATACCATGTTGTTACCGGTTTTTAATGGGTCAAGTAAAATACTATTTATTTGGGGTGTCACTTATTCGTCCAAGCTTAGAAATCATAATACGCATTAACGTATAAAGGCCGTGAGTACTTTACAACGGATTACGTCTCATTTATAAACAAGGTTAAAATTTTACTTGCGTTATGTAAAATATCATGTAGTATGATCAGTATGTGACTAAATAAATTAAGTATATGTAAAATGTTTTATGCATAAGAACTTATTAAGAAAATTATGTTATTATGTTAGAGTTAAGTTATTTTATTTTTTTATTTTACTAGGACATGTAATTTAGGTGGATAGAAATTCATTCATTTCTATAACATGTTGGTTAAAAATCAATTGTAATTTTGTAATGTTGTTGTTTCTATGGTAAGTACAGTTGGATACAACTTAAAAAATGTTAGCACCAAAAAAACACTTATCGTAAACATATAAATCATTTTAAGCTAAAATTAGATAACAAGATATAGTATGGTGGTGGGTGTCACTTTAAGAAATTATATATGATTGGATTTAAAGTGTCACAGACATATTCAGTCACGTACATACGTGTCGGTCACACGTAAATTTTGGGCTCCACTTCCAAAGTAAAACAAATTACGTTGTAGTTGCTTACGGTTCGCTTGGGATTCCTGTGGGCATAGGACCTTGGACATATCCGCGTGTGATAATATGATAATATGATAAAACCGGTAATGATAATATGTATAGTTTACTATTTCTTAAATAAATATACATATATACATATAAAATCAAAATCAAATAACTTTATTCAATATATTAAGTTACATGCTTCATTGTTGGAACGTCAAATAATTTATTTAATTTACCACTAGTTCGCTAGAGTTAGTCTCAGACCTAAAACCAGCGCAAAAAAATCAACGGAATTCTCTCTATACTTTTTTATTTCTCTCTTTTATTTGGCAAAAAATATATAGTTACAATTCTTTAACACCAATAGGCAAGGAAATATAAGTGTGTAAAAACACTCCGTTGGCAATTTTAAAGGCAGTACGTTACTATGTAACAAGTAACAGCATATAGCACTTAAATTCAAAATATGCGTTGTATGGCGAAAATCAACGCCGCATCTTGTCTTACCAGAGTGAGTATTTGAAAATATTTTAATGCCACAAGATGTTCTCATTTATTTATTCGTTTTTATCACAAACGTGATAAACGTATGTAACGGTATAAATTGCAAAACAACATATGTAGGTGTGTTATTGTAGTTTTATAGAAGTGGAACGCGAAAACCAGTTTTATATATATATATACACCTAATTGACGTTTAAAAATAACATTATGTACGGAAAAATCATCGATAAAAATAACAAAACTTTTTTTGTTTTTTTTATTTAAAAAATGTAGAATATTATTTAATTGAAGTATATTAAAATATATTAATTAATAAATTAATTATTATTAATATAAAACATCGCTCTATTTTTTTTTAATTTTCATTTTAATATATTTGTTAAGTAAATAAACAAGAGAAGTTATATCTGTAAGCCGTACGGTCGTGGGTTCGATTTGCATTCAGTGAATGAATTAGTTTAATTTCTCGTTAGTACAGCGAGCATCGTTGAATTAACTCCGTTGACTTGTCTTGACAATAAGTTCCCTCTGCCGACCCTACTCTATGTAGGATGTAGCGTAAAGCTATATTTTTTAAGTGGTAATGTAAGTTAATCTTTCACTTGCGTACTAAATGTTTCCAAAAATCTTAGTTCTTGTTTTGTTTAACCAAGACATCTTTTAAATATTACATTAATAATGCAATAAAAAATGTTGACAGGTGTTATGTTCCACTATCAACAAATACTGTAATAAATTATTTTAATTAGCCACTACAGTTAATAAATTGAATAAAAACTATCATAAAAATAATATGTTATTGAAAACAGAAAACAAAACAATTGAAGCATCGCGAATCCGTTCCGGTAGATGCAAATGAACTAGCCAGAGGCACTGACTACTACCTTGTATCTACAATCGACATAAATTCCTAGACGGCTGTACAATTTCCTGTGTGACTATTATCATTTTATGTATATATATATATATATATATATATATATATTTATATATATATATATATATATATATATATATATATATATATATATATATATATATATATATATATATATATATATATATATATATATATATATATATATATGTATATATATGTATATATATGTATATGTATGTATATGTATATATATGTATATGTATATATATGTATATGTATATATATATATATATATATATATATATATATATATATATATATATATATATATATATATATATATATATATATATATATGTAGAATTGACGATTTCTTAAAAGTTAATATCATTTTACGATATAATGGATATAATGTGAACGGAGTGGCGCAACTACATTATTAAATACTATTTGACCAAATTAGAAAAAACATGTAAAATTTTTGAACATAGCAGGGATTAAAGTCCTTTTGGTAACTGTCTAAATGCTCTGACCACAAATTTATTAGATGAATAACGTTCTCAATGTGCTACGTCTAAATTCTCATGTTCTTGTTACTTGTTCTTGTGTAGAAATTAAAAGAAGGTGGCTAAAATATCCTCTTTTTAACACTCTTTATTAGCTTTGACCGTTTGTATGTATGTATGTATGAATGTATCAATGAAATGGAACCATAAAAGATCATTTGACCATTTTATCGGCTTACATCCATTTTTTAATATAAATAATGATAAGAAAAATGGACACTACATACTTTAATAAAAATTAAACAAAAACAAAAAATAGTCAATAGTAAAACTAAGCTAACCAAGACTGCCCTCTTATGAAAAATAAGTTGACAAGCATAAAATAAAATTCTTTTTAATTTTGTTTAAATAAAATAATATTAATAACAGTTTAAAAAGGGCGGGATGCATGCTATCAATATATTACTTAAAAGACTTTCATAACATGTAAAATATATATGTAAGGAAACATATTATGTTTATATCAGTTCAAGTTGTACATTCATTTTTGTATAACTGACCAATTAAATACAAATATAAATATCATTTAAAAAATATTCTACCAATTTTACACTTAATTTCATAGAAATTATGTTTAATAAAATTAAATAATACTAAGCTTACCAGTGGCAATTCCCATGTCGGTGACTTTCAACTGTCCCTGTTTTATCATAGCTTCGTAATTTGGTTTGATGCTAGTTAACTCCATGTTGAATAAACCAAACATTGGACCTTGGTTAGGATCCTCTTCGTATGTAAATAATACTTGAATATCTTTTATAAGGGCTCTTTGTACTGTTGCATACCATGATTGGGTTACCCTACATTAAGTTTGATTTTTTAGAATTTTATAAATACTCTCTGTAGTCAATATATGTATAATAAGGGTAAATGTGTTAAAAGCTACCTTAGACTGTATTTTCTGCCTGTTATTTCAATTCTATGCGGAATAAGAATTTCAGAAAATAGTAATTAATTCAAAAGTTCTGTTTACAAATACTAATATATAATCTCAACATACAATGTAAAATATTCATGTATTTTTTATGTCTTCACACTTTATCACGCATGTGGCAGGGTAGGCAAAGGGAACCGCGGGAACCACAGGAACCTAGTGATAAGATACTCTATTGCTTAGTTCCTGCTTTTTATTTCCAAAATGCAGAAAATGGAACAGAAAATTCCATTTTCTCCAAGTAGGAATCGAACCCACAAACTATTGTATTTACAGGTAGACTTACACCTCTGCACCACTACAGTTCTTGTTAAAATATAATATAAAATCTGTCACAGGTTACCGAATAATACCTTCTAGGCATTGTGGTCATGGCCTCCCAATACTGATCAATATAAGGAATTATCTCTCGATCTTTACTAAACATTGATTTGTTAGTGCCATCTTTAATACTCTCCTGCCTTAAATTTGCTATTGTTGTTAAACACATCTGAGGAAAAGCTAAAATAAAGGAAAATATAGATTAATTCAACATATATATAATAATTTAACAATATAATGAACAGACTAGCTACATAAGTTAATGAAATATTTGATCCTATTGGACAAAATCATAAAAAATTTACATAATTTACTTATAAAGTTAGAGTATATAAAGGAGTTGGTCAAATATTTTAAGAAAATTATACAAAAATTGAAACTTAGCAGGATTTATGTCTCAGAAACTGTTTAAATGCTCTGACCACATAGCCAATTTAGGTATATTCTTATCAAGCTATACTTATTACAAATTATTTATGTTATTAACATCTCTATAGCATTGTCACAAAACATATGAATATTCTTTGTAATATTCTTAAGTATTGTAAATTTTGAAAAAATAAAATAGTAAAAAAGCTATAATCAAAATGTAATCAATCTAAAATCAATCCAAGTTAGGTAGATTTGTTTTCCTTTTTTCACTTTTTAAGGCAGAAAGAGGTGCACCATACAATGTGAAACATGAACTATACAATCTCAGTTTGCTCAACTTGCTATGTGGAATATAATGCAAAACAGAATAAAAATTATTAATTAGATTATAAATTTCGTTGAAAATATTTATATTATATATAATCGTTTCTTACGTGCTTGATTTTTTTTAAAGGTCTCCAAACCAGTTGGGGAGCAGTTTTTACAGATGAAAAGATAATTTGTCATGAAAGGTACAAGTTTGCCTAATTGATATCCTATACAAGACTCATGATACCATCTGTTGCATGACGCACACAATAATTCAGCTATGTTGAGATTCCGGTCTTTGCCACTGTAAACAAAATTTAATAATTGGTATACATAATCACAAATTATAACATATGACTAAAAACTTAATAAACATTAGTTAATTTTCAATAATTACCAGTAACAGTTTCCCTGCGAATCGGAAGAATGTTTATTTTTATGTTTATCATTATTTTCCCCCGCTTTTTGAGAGTCAGAATGCATGTTTTGACTATTGGAAGCGATATCCATATCGCTACATTTCCTGATTGAATCAACAGACAAAGAGGACATTCTTCATTATAATAGGCTTATACATTAAATAATGTTACTAAATTAATCTAAAGACCATGATTTATTACACTTTTTCATAAATAACTATAAATCTAAAAAAATATTGCGACTCTCACAACGACATTTACGACGCAAATTTGACATTTACGTTGATTTTGACATTAAAATTTCAATACAGATTCCATAATAAATATGAAAGTAATTCAACTATAAAGGTGTGATATTCTCAAATTTATTTTAAATTAAAATTTAAGATATATATTTTAACATTAAATTATTAACGTGATACATTTAGGGATTTATGGAAAAAAACTATACAATTTAGAGTAATACAAATTTTAAATAAATTTAATATTATAATCTGTGGATAAAGATAACCGTAAATATT
This sequence comes from Dione vanillae, assembly GCA_037178615.1. Taxonomy (NCBI): domain Eukaryota; kingdom Metazoa; phylum Arthropoda; class Insecta; order Lepidoptera; family Nymphalidae; genus Dione; species Dione vanillae. The sequence continues at coordinate 669,783 of JAZFAU010000102.1, forward strand.
TAAAAATGTTATGAAGCTTGTTTTGTCTTTTGCTGTGTACATTTTTGTTTTCATTCATATTTCAATTTTAGACTTCTTAATGTTTTGTGATTTTTATTAAATAATTGCTGTTGCTGATAATTGAGTAATACTCAACTTGAATGCTGTTACGTCGGTGATAAAGTTTACAAAATGGAAAATATAAAAAGCTGTAAAAATTCAAATGAGGATAATTTAAAAGAAAATATTCTTTTGAACATAATAAAAGAAATTTGTGCGGATTCTAAAAAAAAAATTGTCGCCTAAATTGGTAGGCAAAATTAACAGCATTATAGCAAACTGTGATCTTAGTTATTATTCTAGCTTGCACAAATTAAATACTGCAGATGAAAGTACTTCAACTATACTAGGTGTGATATTCAAAATCTATTTCAAATTAATATTTAAGATATATATTTTAATATTTCTGTATTACTTATTATGTATGTATTATTATACATATATGCTTTTCAGGCATTATGCATCAAACTACTGCAGAGTTAACTTTTGATGAGCAGACTGAATTAAATCAAGCTGTAATTAATAAAATTCAGAATAAATTACCTTACACTAACATCAGAGTTAGAAAAATTAAAACAAAACATTGGCCCTGGAAGCAAATCAAGAAAAGATCAAATAAAAGAACTCCAAAATGGCTTAAATGAAAAATTAAATATCTTGAGAGAACAAGAAGATGAAAAGGTTGAGTTAATGATGGAGTGGCTCAACCATAGATTGCATGATGTCTCTACTTTCAGTATAGATTCAAGTGAATTATTTTCTGTAAAAACAAGAATATTGGAATTAAAGTCTAAGTAAGTATAAATCAATCTATTATATAAATATGCCAATAAATATATGTAAACTGTAATAAATATTCAATTATGTTCAGCAATATGTTTAAAATATGTTAAATTATTACTACTATTTATTGCTATTATTATCTGATTTCAGAATACTTCATCTGCAAATCTTGCGGAGCATTTTCACTGAAACAAACCAATCAATAAAAGCTTATAATGAAGTACATAAGGATCTTAAAGATAGTATCAAAGAGACTGAACAGAAGATTAAACACTATAAGGAAATTATTGAAAGTGATTATAATTAAATTAGTATATTGATATTTTACATTGTGTTTTTTTACAAAACATTTTTTCTGGTATATAAAAAAATATTTTTTTATAAGTTTAATTTATTCTATCTTCACACAAAGATTCATAGTATTTTTCTAATTGAACACTGAACTGCTTTGTATTCCAGTATAAGATAATGGAAGTAATTAAAGCCTGTGAGAGATCAACACATGAACATATAATCTTGAAGATATTTAGTTTTCCTATCTCAATGCACCTTAATCATTCAATAAATTTAAGATTATAATTACATATATAATTATAAAAATAGTAATATAATATTACAGTTCTTTCTTTACTTAAGCCTACATTGTTAGCATTAATCTAAGGATTCATTGTAAGAGAAATAATAGGAACTAAATTGAAAACATCAAAAATATTTTGTCAATGAATAAGCATAAAATATTTATTGTGTACTTAATTTCATACTAAATAAATGCTTACGAAATTGGTATGTAACGATTGGTTAGTACAAGTGGCACTGGAATGATATAATATCATTCCAGTGCCACTTGTACTAACCAATCGTTACATACCAATTTCGTAAGCATTTATTTAGTATGAAATTAAGTAGCATGATTTCAAAGGTGCGTCGAATTTCTGTTTTCTAAAAAGAGCTTAGATAACCGATCATATGCTTTGGCTTGGCTTAAAATCCTTTTGATTTTGTATTAATCAAACAAATGTCTCAGATTGGTGAAGACCTTATATTTTGATACTAAGTGCTTTTTAAATGTGAAACGTTACAACTAAACGTTTTTAAAGTCGCCGTTGTTAAAAAATGAAACTTATTTTGAAGCGTATCTTCTTATTCTTAATAGAATTGTTTGACTAACAAAGGAAACAAAGAGTTAACACTATGTTCCTTTGTGGTGTCGTGCAAGATTCAGAAGTCAAAATGAGCTTAAACAAGGCAGTTTCGTTTAAAAATAGTTTTTTTTTTTGCTTTTTTGTAAGTAAGTATATGGACTTATTTATTCTGAGAATTGGAAAGAATTTTCTTTAGAATAAGAAAATATTGGATAAAATAAATCACACACATCCATTGTGATTTTAAGTACTGCAAGGACTTTAATAAAAATGTCCTAATAAAAGTCCCTGAGTTTTACATAATATAAAAGTTATAAATATTAAAATAATCTTAAATCAAATCTTACACGTCGAAATGTTTAATATTTTTCAAAAATAGCTCGTGATTTTATAATTTTAAATAAGATTAAAACATATTTAATCATTTTACCAGAAATTACATAGTACCACAGTTTATACTGCGCAAAATCACTATCTCAGTAATGTCAAAAAAACTAAGTGTTATTAAAAAGATAAGCAAAAAAGTATAATTTATAAATAATTATATTAAAAATAGTAGACGTTTTATAATAAGTGGCTTATATATAGCGATTAGTGAACTTCAGTCTTAGATACACTTTGCTTAAATCTAGTGAAACTAAGTTTCTAATATTTAATGTTAATAATTTTTAGTGTAATATGACACCCGTCGCGTCGCGTTTAGAATGTACCTTTATTCAATCATGGTTGTAATTTGACGAAAATTCGCTGCATCCCCGAAAATATAGTACAAAACTAGTAAATAAAAAACTATAAATAAATAAATAAAATATTATTTTTAATTAGACTTAAATGAAGTTTAAGTTATGTGTGATGTACTGTTTATTTCAATGTTCCAAACAAAAAAATACTAATTTTGACAGAATTAGACATTTATCTTTTAAATTATGCACATAATTATAGCCAAGGCCGCACTAAAATTGTGCTCTAGTTAACCCTTAGATGGTAACATCTGTCTGACTCACACTCCCAGTAACATCCGTCTCTGGGACTAAGTTTCATTTTTGAGCTTATTACTTTTAAAATTCTTGGATTGCAGCATTATATTTAGGGTATTACTGTTAAATATGAAACAAAGACACATTTTCATAATCCTTTTAATTATTTTATTAAGATCATGTCAATGATAATGAATAAAATCTACAAAATAAAGTCAAATTTTTAAGTATAATGAATTAAAATTAATGAATATAAACAAAACATTAACTAATGGCAAATATATACATGGTTCCATGGTTTAAAATTAACATTAGAACAATTTATAGATTTTCTACACAGATTTTACAAATTTTTTTGGAACACTCCAAGCAATTCGGTGTTTCACACTTCACGCACTTGTAGTTGGTCATCCTATTTTTTGTGTAAGGACAATAGCGGCAATTTTTTCTCTTCTCCAACTTGTCACTTTTCACTAATTTGTTACTTGAGCAACTTTGTTCCTGATGACCTTTTGGATGAACAGTTTCCAATATTATTTTTTTTAATTCGTCCGGCAAATTGGGAATTTTCAATCGCGTTTCCATGTGCTTTTTTGTTAGACTCATTCCAATGGCTTTCATGAAATCAAACCTTTCGATTTTTTGTGGTTGTATACTTGAGTATACAACATGACTGTTTGCACAGCTCAAAGATATGAGGTGGTAGAAAATTGCGTCTGAGGGGCGGATATAAATACAAACATTTACAGTAATATTAGTCTGATAGATGGATTAATTACATACCTTCAAAGTAACATCCGTCTCTAAGGCGGAGTGGTTTATCTTTAATTGGTTAATTTATGACGAAAAATACAACGAGTCTCACTGGAAAAAAAACACAACAAACGTAACTAACTGAATGAAGCATAACCAGAAGATGGAGGTTTCAAACCGACAATTACGCATCCTAGCGTAAAAAGTGTAAACGCTCTCCGTCCCGTAGACGGATATTACCATTTAAGGGTTAATAAACATTTTGAGGAGTAATTTATATATGTAGATGAAATTAAAAACGAAAAACGTACATTGTCCACTGACCACAGTTCATGTTGGACACATAGTTACATAGGTACTTACATATCTAGTTCAGTGACTAATTGACCAAATATAACAATATGATAATTACTGATTTTCTTTAATGTCGCAATGCAAATATTTAGACACATATGAGGAAGTTGTCGATTTTTTTTTATTTTAAGTAAATATTTTTTTTTATTTTATTATTAGACTTATTTATTGATTTGGAAGTAGACAGAATTTTGACATCATGATTTCTTGGTCTATAATCGTTATATGAGGTTTTAGAATTACAAATTCATATATAAAATATTTTATAATTGAAATTAATATATATTTTGAGGACCGTCGTGGCGCAGAGGCGTAACGTCTGCCTGTAACGCGACGGTTTCTGGGTTCGATCCCCAGTCGGAGAAGATGGGTTTTTCTATTTCCATTTTCTTCGCTCTGGCAAACTAGGCAAAAGCGCGGCGTTGAGTTCCGCCACTCAACACAAGTTAAGACATAAGTAGTAGGTACATAAGTAGTAGGTATGTAGGTATCTACATTACGTAATTTTTTAGCAATTAGTAGGAAAACGGGCAGCGATACTCTTCTCCGTTTTCAATCCGATTTCGAGACATTGTAAATGCGATGAGATTATTGTTTTACGTATTTGCTTAGATGTGTTTTTGCTATTTATTTCTGGTAATTTGTTCTTACCCATGTAACATAATAATTATACATCTTTATAATATAAATTAAAATTACAGATAGTTCTGAAAAATAACCCACAAATAGAATTGGCTTAATTTTATACTGTCGCTTTATAATATATATACGATATCGTTATAATCTCGTCTTATATGTACGTTGTATCATAATTTTTTCGTTATATATATAATCAACATAGCACAGTAAATAAACGTCTGAATGTTAACGGGTATAAATTATGTTTATTTTTCTGCTTGGAGAAGATAAAAAATAAGAAGTGCAGCTTTGAATTCCTAACGCTCGAATTCCAAGGACGGAGACGGAGAAGGACGGAGTATCTTGACACTTCCCTTTGGTATTTCTGGTGAAAATAATACGTGAAAGAAAAAAATCTATACAACTTTGCACAATATATTTGACATCTGTTACAATATTGCAAATTAATTATTTAAAACTAGCATCATTGAGTAGTGTTAATTGAAACGAACCACTGTAATTATGATTTATTACAATTCACATTAAATTTAAGTGACGTTCTCGGATGACTACCGTCCGTCAGATTATCTTGTTTAGTCGTTACTCGGACTTTGTGTTACGTGCCAGTTGTTTTCGTATTTGTTTTTAAATAATGCTCGCGATAATGTATCCTGTGTTAAAAATATTTAAGTAAGTTTACTTTATATTCTACATATTTTGTTTAATTATAATATACTATAGTGAAGTAAATAAACAACTTTAAAAAAATCTATTTGCCTTTTTAAAGCTATTTTTTGTCAAATTTCAGTTTATTTCTTTATATCGTTCGAAATACGTAATTATTTTACTCTATTAATTATTATTATAAAAATTAAAATAATAAAACGAATCTTAAGGTCAATATAAGATTAGGTTTATTTATAAGGTCAAGTTCTCGATAGACCTCAACAATATGACTATATAGTATATACATACTGCATATAAGAACTTCGTATTATCACTATATTACAAAGTAAAGTGATTTGCATGTTAATTATTTTTAAATGGATCTACATAGACTGATGTAAGGTGGTCTAAATTTTTAAATATCAGTCATTTTTTTATAATTTTATATATTTACTATATGTTAATTTTACATATGTACTAGATATATGTTGATATTTTCGTTCTCTTTTAATTTGTTAAAAGTTTAAGTTAAATATTATTATTATAATCGTATTGTTAATGCAATTTACCTTCCCCAAACATGAAGGTATATAAAGTAATATAAACTCTAAGTCCATAAGTAAGGACACTTTTGGTAGTTTAGTACTTGGCAGTCACGTTTAAAACTTAAACAAATGTTAGTATAAATGTGAATTTATGTCACGCACGATACGTGAAATAGGTATCTTAAAATTTTATAAGTTTAGTTCGGCTATGGAACAAGTTAAATTTCAATTTGAATATTTTTTATATGCGTATATTTTTCATTTTATATTTTGACTTTTTATTATTTTTCATTACATTTTCACAGGCAGTTCAATATTAATATTAAGTATAATGATAGAAAAAAAACATAGGTAGGTAGTACCGGCTGCAATTTCGTGAACGTTTTGAACTCGATGTTTATTTAGATCTCTTAATTTAAATATGGAAATTGAATCTAACATAGTAAATACTATTTCTAAGACATGGACTATTCTACTTTCAGTTACAACATAATTTAAAGCTATATTACTCTTCTCATAATTTCTCATAATTTGGCTGATGTCTCCGTGTATGTATAGTGGAGTTGAGAGGGTTGAGCTTTGGACCTTAATCTTTAACTTTTATAGGTACAGTAACAAAAACAGACAATTATATTTAAATAAATTTACTAAAGCGCGACCAATAATATATTTCGAGCCTTTAAATTCCAAATATCAACAAAGACGTCGCCTTGAAGAACTTTTTCGAGGCATTGCGTGTTGAGTGGCGTAACTTAACGTCGCACTTTGCCTAGTTTCCAGAGCAAAGAAAATGGAAATAGAAAAATCCATCTTCCCCGTGTGGGAATCGAACCCTCAAACTGTCGCGTTTACAGGCAGACGCTTACGCCTCTGCGCCGCGACGGTGCAGGGACGGAGAAAGCAGGGACTAAGCAATGGAGTGTCTACACATCACTAGGTTCAGATGGTCCCTGCAGTTCACTCTGCGTACCCTGCAACTAAAAAATAATATTTTTAGGCTTTAGTGGTCGCAGATATTTATATTAAATGTTCCAGACTTTAGATTTTTTATATATTGCCGGAAAATGTCTGTCATACATTTCTCTACTCTTTATACTTTAAGGGGAAAATTTGTACGGAAAGTGAGGTCTCATCTGCCGATACGCGGTAATACCATTAAAAGTATTTTTTTCAGTTTTTTATACTTTAATTCATCTATTAGAGTACCTATTAAATCAGATATTGCAAACTGAAGTTTTTATTTTATTTGAAAGTGCCTGACATTCTTTTTTTTTTTTTTTTATTTAAAAATAGTTAGCTCTACAGACACTTGGTCCGTACCCTTTTTTAACTTACACTATATGTTCTTATTACAAATATTAATTATATTAATACATATAATTAATATTTATCATAATGAACATCTATTATAATCTTTACATTTTTTTTTATATTTAATATTACTTAGAATCCTGACATTCTTGCACTATTTCATTTTCTTATTTCTTTTAGTTTAATTGGTCTATTGTGTTTCTACATGAGGTGTTTTAGTGTTCCAAATAAACACTAATAAGCACTACAATATAAACTAAAAAAAAATTCTGGAGTCACAAATACTGGGACTGGGAAAATTTATTTATATAATGTTTGTATATTGAAGATGTACAATGTGATTTTAAATAAGTTTTGAAACTGCGAGCAGATCGCTAGTTTTCATATGAAGCTTTTAAAAGCTTTATTTTACGGCTTCGCACTCGTGGTCGTTTAGAAATAACTAAGAATTATTATTGACACATGGCCCATTCTAAATGCTTCAGGGATGTATAATCTATTTCGTAAATAAAGTATCAAATACATAAATAACTTTTCGATTTACACCAATAAGTAATTAACTTGCTGGCTCAAATTGATGAATATGCCCTCTTTCTAATTGTAGTCGTCATAAATTAATTAAAATAAAGACAGACAAAACATTTGTTGTCATGAACTGTACGACTTATCCATTTAAACACCATGATTGTTCACAAAAGTTCTTATCAGTCAATAGCTTAGTTAAATATGATATCAATATTTTATCTGGTACAATTACAACATCAACTAAGGTTTAGTTGTTAAATATTTGTAACGATATGAAAAATATTACATTGTTACCCAATTTTTTAATCTTAATTCTAAAGGTAAGCCGGTGTCGAAAAACACACATGTATCTGCGTACTAAACGTGACGTGGTTAAAGTTACTTTTTAAAGAGAAAGACCCAAACACATACATTACAGTAAATACAGTTCCAAAGAAATTCATATATATATATATATATATATATATATATATATATATATATATATATATATATATATATATATATATATATATATATATATATATATATATATGTGTGTATACTGATATACAAGTATAGGTACGCTAGTCTTCAAGACACATTATAGCCCAGATCCTACCTTGGCCTAACAACAAAAAAGTTTTATTAAAATGCTTCTATATCCGAAGATGTACGGGTACAAATAAATAGACAGTAAAAAATAAAAAAAATCACAGATTCCTATTTTGATATTTTTACGGCGTCTTGTAATTTTTTTTCTTAAACATATCCATTGTATAAACATTGTGTAGGTACTGTATAATATTGTCAGGTTAATTATTACTTTTATTTTGTGAAACTACTATCCACTGTCAAACAGATAAATCTATATTTATTAAGACCAGCGTCACAAAATAGTGCCATTAATAAATACTTTTTCTTTTAATGTTTCAATGCCAGAATCGGCTGCTTCTTAAAATTAACTAAAATATAGGATATTTTAGAATAGATGTACTTCCGACTTGGGCATCACATAGGTAAAACCGATACATAACAAGGAAGCCATTTAGCCGTTTCCTTTTAAAATGTATCTACAAAATTTCCTTAATATCTACGTTCAAATAGTTAATGAAAATATATTTTTTATGCTCGCATTTTTCTTATTTTTATAAATATCGCACCTCAAGGTGAACATTGTATATTATTATTTCAAATTTAAACAATTAATTAGCTTTAATTGGACGTGTGCAATGTTTTTTAGTCTGTGAATATGAAATAAAAATATTAAATCGCAAAAAAACTTAATATCCTTCACATGAAATGCAAAATCATATGGAGTTTGGTCTTACCAATTTTTATTAACATATTATGCTAGCCTTAAGTTGTTACATACTACATATGACACAACAATATATTTATAAAAGTCCTGTACAGTGTACAACAATTATGCCTTAAAGCTTCTTCTTAATAAATAAAAATATATATTACTAAGTAATATACATTTTATTAATTAAAATATAGGTATATTAATTAAGTAAGTATATTTTATTTGTTCTAGAGAACCTTATTTTAAAAATTCGCGTATATATTCCTACATTTGACCTCGATATATTTATTAAAGTATTCGAAACTCATCTTTATATAATTTTAAATATAGGGATTGAGTATACTGAATATACCTACAACTTACGATGCCGGAGATTTGTTAGAAATCCAGATTTAGAAAAGCACGTAAGAAGACCTGTAAAATCACATTAATATCTATGTTATTATTATTTAAGTAATACAATCGAATGTGTCATGGTTATGAACAGATTTAGATAATTAATGTATGAAATATATTTACTTGTGTCGTACTAGCCTTAGTCCTGGCTTACCCTGTTTTCCCATGGGTTTAAATTTCGTCTATCTACATTTAATTATTTAAATTAATAAAATAAATGCTTATATAATTTTATCCACAATTAATGTGGATTGATATTTAATTAAAATAACAAATTTTCTTCTCAAATAATTGTTGTTTATAAAATCTTTGGGTAGTGGAAAATTGTAAAAATCTTCCTACAGATGTTAATCTCAGTATAAAAAATAAATTAGTTCTAATCTAAGCTAACGACGTAATAAGTTGTACAAATCGTATAAAAATTATGGCACCCGAGTGATGATTAAAGCATGATAATATATTGACCGAAGTGCTTGGCCGTTTCCATGAGTCGCGGGTTCAAATCCCGGTGTGTTAAGTTTATAACAAGTTTGAAGTTTTTTTTTAATTGTTCCAGACTTGTGTGTATTGATTTCTTGCGGCATAAAGCCTTTAGGGAAAACGTAATGTCAAGACACTTTGTTTTTCACTATGAAGGCTTAGCGTTGTAACGGTTGAGAGAAACCAAAAGACAAAATAGAGAACGTTTTGTCTCACAAATCGGAAAAATGAAAACAATTTAAATATAAATATTCTATTAAGTGGATTTCTAATTTACTCCCGCGACGTTTATAGTCTAACGACGTTTATAGTGCCTGTAAACGCGACGGTTTGAGCTATTTCCATTTTCTTCGCTCTGGCAACTAGGTAAAGCGCGGCGTTGAGTTCCGCCACTCAACACGCAATGCCTCGAAAAAGGCGGAAAGTGGGGACGGAGAAACCAGGAACTAAGCAACGGAGTGTCTTAACACTAGGTTCATATGGTTCCTGCAGTACCCTCTGCCTACCCTGCAATATGCGGGATAAAGCGTGAAGCTAGTTTATAGTCATAGAGCTACTCTTCTGCTCAACTATGAGCTTAATTTTACAATAAAATTAAGTATTCTAGTATTATAAAATCGATTTATTTTTTCAGCTTAATTTCAAGTGCGCTAGGTATAGAATGGGCACCCTTATATCTTCCTCTGGAACGTCGTCTTCAAACCCTAGCGGCAACGTTCTGGATATGCTTCATATTAGGTGGAGAAGCTATTTGCATTTTTCTATACATACAACTTTTATACTCCACTTACTGGTGGGTGGGATTGTTGTATGGTGTGTGGATGCTTAACGACTTGGAAGTGTGTTGCAAGGGTGGTAGAAGGTAGGATATTATATTTCAGTTTTTTTGTCCACTATTTAGTAACTTAAGGAATATATATAATAATAGGTTTCTTTAACGTTATGGCATAGTTCGATTGTGAATTTTAAAATCTTTTTGAGTAGCCTTTAGAATTTCATGACTAATTGGACAAAGTCCAAAATCAAAGAATTATTCCGCAAAATGAAATATATTTATACATATCATTACAGTTCTTGATATAACGTTCCTATATTTTTCGGAAGATTTTTTCTAATATGTAGTATATTAATATTTATGCTTTTGGTTTAATGGTCATAGTACGTACATAAGTGTACACAGCTTACTTAACATATATGTCATCGGCAGTTTTGTGTTTTATGTATATATATATATGTATATATATATGTATATATATATATATATATATATATATATATATATATATATATATATATATATATATATATATATATATATATATATATATATATATATATATATATATATATATATATATATATATATATATATATATATATATATATATATATATATATATATATATATATATATATATATATATATATATATATATCTGCCCAAGGAAATTAAGAACTATAGCTAACATAGTAAATTTATTTTTCAGGATAGAATGGGTAAGGAATTGGCCGGTATGGCGTTACTATCGCGATTATTTTCCTATGAAATTAGTGAAAACCACCGAATTGGATCCAACTAAGAACTACCTGTTCGCTTGCTTTCCTCACGGAGTGGTCTGCGCCGGGGCTTTTGGTGCATTCTGCACAAATGCTTTAAATTTTGATAAAGTATTTCCTGGCATGACCAGTAATATGATTACATTAGGAGGCCATTTTAGGGTGCCCTTCTTCAGAGATTTAATGCTGGGAACGGGCGCTTGTTCGTCTTCTTTAGAAAGCTTATTGCATCTTCTTGATAGAAGGAAATACCAAGGAAAGTGCGTTGCGTTGATAGTTGGTGGTGCAGCCGAGGCCTTGGACTCACATCCGGGTGAATATAAAGTTGTTTTGAATAGAAGAAAAGGATTTATAAGAGTCGCTATGATATCTGGGTAAATATTTATATTTATTTTTTCAATTTTTTATATCATTCTCTTAGCTGTTATACTTTATATCACTTATCCAGGTAGGCTGGGTATTTTGACAATTTTGGACAAATTGCTGGGTAGACTGACGCCACGGTTTTCAACCATAGTGGGTAATGTAAATAATAAAATTCGAGAGAGGGCTTGAACCCACACTCGACGTGTTTACAGTCACATAACATCCTACCACAGCACGACTGATGCTTCTATTACATTTTATAAATGCTTATTGTTTTTTATTTCTGCTAAAATATTATTTTCTTAATATGTTTATATAAGATGAGGATCTTTACTTGTTAAATTATTCAATAATTACCATATTTCGTTTATAATCTACAATTAATTCAATTTAAAACAGTAACAACATAACGTTAAGGAGATGTAATTAAATGTTTATAATATTTAATACATTTTTTCCTAATAGCGACTATCACCACATTTCCGTATTATTTTTAAAAAAGAAGCACTTTGTGGCTTCACTTAACAGAAATACAGAAGTAGCTTATAGTTAAGGCCCTTAAATTCCTTAACTTCAGATTGATTGGCTCAACGCAGCATTTTGTGATAAATGTTTGAACAGCGAAATTAATAATTTCCTGGGATCGAATCCGCAACCATCGTCCTAGGCTTTGTTATATTCACATTCTACCCCTACATGTAATTTGTACAGCACAATAATAATTGACATATTACGTACCAATCACGTACTACTATTTATTATGTGTTAGATGACCTTTTATTGACGCATATTATAATTATATACTTACTATTTTATTTGATTTATAATCTTGCGATAAATCACCGTTTTCTTGATGTTCTGCTCATTTTCTTTTAATATATTGTATGAAGACAGACCGAATTCAACTGATTTAAATGTATATATTTTAAAGAAATATGGTTCTGTTCTATCTTCCAGATCTCCACTAGTACCGGTTTTCTCTTTCGGAGAAACCGACGTATTCCGTCCAATAAATAATCCTTCTGAAAGCTTACTTCGAAAGATTCAAGAGAAGATCCGCCAAATAACGGGCATCTCACCGATGTTTCCTCTCGGAAGAGGCTTATTCCAATATTCCTTCGGAGTAGTGCCTTTAAGAAAACCTGTTACTACTGTTGGTAAGTGAATTCATATAGCTGTTATTAATTTAGTCGTTATTAAATAGATTTGATTTGATTTGAATACATTTTATTAGCTTCACGCTTTATCCCGCATATTGCAGGGTACGCAAAGTGAACTGCAGGAACCATATGAACCTAGTGTTAAAACACTCCGTTGCTTAGTCCCTGCTTTCTCTGTCTCCGCTTTCCGCCTTTTCTGAGGCATTGCGTGTCGAGTGGCGGAACTCAACGCCGTGCTTTGCCTAGTTTCCAGAGCGAAGAAAATGTAAATAGAAAAATCCATCTTCCCCGAGTGGGAATCGAACACATAAACCGTCGCGTTTACAGGCAGACGCTACGCCTCTGCGCCACGACGGTCCTCTATTATTATTTAGACTTATATTATATCCTATTTAATAATTATAAATTCATGGTTAAATTAATACTGCGTAATTGGCATTATGTTCACGCAAGCGAAAACGGTTGAACTAATTTTGACAAAATGTATATTTTATAAGTAGATAAAATAAAAAAAAAAATAAACTCCTCTCTCAGTCTCAAAGGAGGAGTTTTATAAGAATTTATTTCTTGGTACTCAAATATATGATTTATGTTATTAGCTATACAAATCCCTTCCCATGAAGGACGCGGTCATAATAATGGGCGGAAACAGAACTTAACTGGCAAAACGAAACCAAGCCCTAGACCCTTATCCTTGCCCTCCTCGGGAGTGTAGATTGAGACTACATCTATTATTATAAGAACTTTTTTGTTTCAGTCGGGGCGCCAATGGAAATAGAAAAGAACCTGAACCCATCCGAAGAAGAAGTAGATGCGATTCATGCAAAATTCACCAGCAAACTAGTGGAACTTTTCGAGACTGAGAAATCCAAATACTTGAAAAATTATGAAAATACACATCTGATTATAACTTAATCCAAGGACATATTTCCTTCAACTTGCCTCAAGTATTGAATATTTAATGATTTAAATTGTACATTTTAGTTTTGAATTTTTTTGCTATAAAATCAATTTATATTTTCTCTTGTAATTTCCAGTTGGAAATTTATATGGAGTATAGTAGTAATGTGTGTGAGTGAAGTGGGACAGCTTTGCTCTTTTATAAATGTGAATGCTTAAGTATAGTAACTTTTAAATGTTTACTTTTAATTATAATTAATTTAAAACATAATAAGAAATAAATATTTCAAATTACATTACTTCACGTGTTACCCGTAGCGGTGTGCAGTAAGAGAGAACAAAATGCCTAGCTGTATGGTTTATATACATTAACACATATAAATATATTTAAACGAATTAATTATTTTATTTGGTTATATAATTAACATAATAAAAGCTACGTTATGTATTTTTTGTTATTTAACTAAATTATATAACAGCATAAATTAAGCAAATATAACATTTTATTTTAATTTTATAAGGAACAGATTATTTCTACATATTTTGTAACAAAATATCGCTTACTTGGGGCAGTTATCCCATATCTAAGCGATATTTTGTTACAGAACCCATCTATACTAATTTAATGATCTCACATAAGAGTTACGGGTAAAATTAAAACATTCTAGATAAAGTGCTTTTATCTTTTGATAGCGTTGGCTTTTCTACCCATTCGGGAGCATAGAAATATTATTATTTCATTTAAAAAAACAGACCTACAGATACAAACAAATTAAACAGTTTACATACAAAAATAAACATGTAAAAACGCAGCGGGACTCGAACCGGCGCCCTCTTGCGAACCTTGCAACCTCACCACTGAGCATGCATGCGCTCAGTGGTGAGAGCTGTGTGGATTAACACTTTAAAAATCATAAAAATAGTTTACGTACATTTAAATTTTTTACATACAGCTCATTGGTGTTACTGTATTTTTTCTACTGTAAGTTAATTAAGGCTGATAAGTACATAGTGTATGATTGATTTTGAGAATCTGAAGCTAACTTTTTGCTGGCAACTATTGGTACTAAAATGAATTTCAATAAGATTTTTTTTAATTAAGCAGAACTATTTCTTTTTTGAAGTCCCTCGACAGACATGAAGACAGAAGTCTTCATACTTTATTGCGAGCAGGGTTCAGCGTGAAGCTAAAGTAATTTATATTTAATAAATGATATGAGTGGACTTATGGCAATTAAATTAGCTTATAAACCTTTTAAATGAAGTAAATCATATGTGAAATATCCATTTGGAATAACAATTTGATATTTAAGAAATAATAAATTCCTTAATAGCTGAAAACGATTAATAATTATTACTTGAAGTTGAAAATAATAAAAACACAAGTGCTATATTGAAAAGATTTTGCTGAATTTATTTTACTTATTTTACTTGGCTTACCAACAATTGTTGCAATACAATACATATATATGTAAAAAAACATCCAATAAAAACGATTATATAACTTTCAAATTAATAGAATTAAATGAAAACTAAATCCACTTCTTCTTCTTCTTTTAATTTATGGCGTTTCGAGCGTGCCTGTTGAGCACAATTCATTTCGCCAATGTCACGTTGATTGGAGAACACACAAAGGAGAATGTACGGTAAAAAGGAAAAAATATCACACATTAGAGGGATGCATGTTTATAAGAGATCCAGTTTTAATCCTTCACCTATAAACAAGATAAAAAAATATATATATTTACAAAATACACACTCGATATTGAGCTAAATCCACTTTATGGTTTTTTAAAAAAGATGTCAAATGTGAGTCGGACTCGTGAATAAACAACTAACATTATATGAAAGTTCATTAAGTTCATTACAACTATGGTTGATATTTTTGTTTTTTAGTTTTATACTTAGTACCTAAATGATGAATTGCAATCTAATTATATGTGAGGTAGGTAGCTAACAAGCTAATATATATTGTATTTGATAAGAAATATTTCCAAAAACAATCCCTTGAAGGTGATTTAGATGTTTATATATTGCAGAATACCGTTTAAATTTTTAAATTTGTAACATAATATAGGTAACACAAAAAATATGACAGTTTTATATTGTTTTATTATATAAATCATTTAAAAATAATATAGTAACTTTAAATCACAATTTAAAACACTAAGAAAATATTTAATAAAATTAATATGATATACAATTTTAATATCGTAAAATATAATGCTGGCCGAATGAGTAGTAGGCAATTTGAAAAAAAAAGAAAGAGGTGGGAATGGCGCGAGCGTCATGTGATGATTGGTGGCTTGTAGTTCTAGAAAGGTTAAGATATAATTTGTTAACTTCAATTGTATTTGTTATTTTGTATTAAAAAATTGTAACATAAGAGTAACGAAAGACAATGTATAATTATAATTGAAATAAATGACGCTGGAAAAACAAAACGTGAAACTGTTGTTTCTTGGTAAGTTTTTACCTATATTATCAATAATAAGTAGAATAATTTTATCGTATTTATTACTATAAAGGTATAGAGATGTTTCATGAGGTATGTTAAACTATAGTAATAGTTAACATAAAGCGTCTGCCGCCATAAAAATTTTTTACATTATTGTAAAAAAGCGGTAAAAATATTCTTTTATGTAATTAATATTATAGACAAATCTGCTTAACTGTAACTCTGAGGTAAATATAGAAATATCCTTTGGTGTATAATAATTAATATTTTAATATTATATACAAGTATAGTATAGTACTTAATATATGAATATGAGTATTCGTTTTCTGTATAGCGAGACTCGATTTTTCTTCGGTTTGTCTATATATCCCGTCCCCTTAGGACGGAACTTACTTTCAGGACCGTCGTGGCGCAGAGGCGCAACGTCTGCCTGTAACGCGGCTAACGCGACGGTTTCTGGGTTCGATCCCCAGTCGGGGAAGATGGATTTTTCTATTTCCATTTTCTTCGCTCTGGCAACTAAGGCAAAGCGCGGCGTTGAGTTCCGCCACTCAACACGCAATGCCTCGAAAACGGCGGAAAGTGGGGATGGAGTAAGCAGGGACTAAGTAACGGAGTGTCTTAACACTAGGTTCATATGGTTCCTGCGGTTCCCTCTGCCTACCCTGCCATGTGCGGGATAAAGCGTGAAGCTACTTTCAGAAAAAAGGATATAATGTCTCCTTCCTTTTCTGTGTTTATTTATTGTGTTTGATGGCCTGATTTGGATTTGGATGTTTTGTGTACGTGAAGTAGAAGATGAAGCATGTGGTGTTTGTATTTGTATTGACGCAGTTGGTAAGCTTTCAGATGTTTCTGGTGTGTCCTATTATAATTGGGATCACTGTGCTGTGTGTCTTCCAGAGACGTTGAATCTCTAACTTTAAATGGTGATATTTGCTGAATTTTTCTATCTCTTTAGCTCCTATGTTATAATCGGATGGTACTGAAATGTCTATTAAGTAAGTGTGATTGTTTGTTTTATTAATGTAAATTTGGCCTATTGTGTGTGATTGTGACGTCAGTGTGAATTGGTAATTGATTGATGATTGTTATAAAATGTATAATTATCATGAGTAATATGATTATAATGTTATTCTATTATATATTAACATAGCGTCACTTGACAATATTTATATTTTCCATGACAGGCAAAGTAAGATAAGTGGTAAGACTTTTGTTTATTAAAATTTGAGTCTTCCAGGGGCACACCTTGGGGGAGTTACAGCCAAAAATAGTTGATTTTTGAGAATTAAAAGGAAAACTAGAAAATTTTGAGGATATATTTATACAAATTTTGAAAATAGTAGAATTTTTGAAATAATATATTAAGGCTGGGTCCCTGAAAGGAAATATGTGCCTTGTCAGGCAACAAATTTTGGGTTTCACAAGCCTCAAATGTGGCAGATAAAGATCTATTTAATGTATTGACCTTTATCTATTAGACAATATTAACTACCAGCTTACTATCTGGAACTTTTTCCGTGACCGATGAAACCAGCCCCAAATATTTTGACTAATATTGCTGCCCCTTAATATAACAAATTGTAAGTAACATACGACTTACTGAATTTCGGGTGAGACTGTGATTTACTTATAACTGATGTCGATAAGCACTCTGATATTCCTTGGTGTCACTAAAGTTATACGTACAACTTAAATATAGCTTTCTTTTCGATTTGGCTACAAAACTCTAAAATGACACACGTCTTTTTATATCACAATTTTGAAGCTTACTGCTATTCTTGCAAAATGGACTACTTTGTCATTTACTTTTGTTAATGGCATATATCATTTCATAATTTCAATCGATAAAGCATAAAAATGCACCTAAATATTAATATCAATACGTTATACTATCTACGCTATCGTGGCAAGAAGCGCAGCGTCTGCCTATAAAAACCACGGCTTGTGGGTTCAATTCCTACTCGGGGAAATTGGCAACTTGGCAAGGGCAGGCGTTGCATTGCAATACTCAACACGCAATGCCTCGAAAAAGCAGAAAGTTGGGGACGGAGTGACTTGTCACTAGGTTCCCACGGTACCTTCTGCCTATCCTACTATATGGGATAAAGCCGGAATCTGCATATTAACAATGAACATAGGTATTTATAAAAATAAAAAGATCATTGGTATATTTTACTATTTTTATTTATTTTAAATATTTACATTTTATATACAAGTTTTAACAATTTCACACACGCCAGTACCGCGCGCGTTACTTTGAGCACAACACGTGACATTCGTACAGCACTAGCTGTTAGAAGAGAACTGTTTATTGAATATATTTATAGATTACGTATAACTGTTTTTTTCATTATACTTAGAGCGGAACATCCACATATGGATGCGAATGTTGTCATTTTTCCTTATATTGTCTTTTAGAAAAATCAAACCACTTAGTTTTATGAAGGTAGGCGAAAATAAATAAGAATTCAGTGGACCTGGGAATGACAAAGAAGTGACTGAAATTTGTAAGTTATTTAGAGAATACACGATACCTTACTTTCAACGGAAATAAACTTATATATGAAAATAATAATAACGATAAAACTTTACAAACGTCAACAAAAGAGGTCATAGCCTAGAATTAGTTAATAACTCAGAAAAAAGAGGAATTCAATAGAAAAAAATAGTATTGACAGTATGGAGAATTAGCGAACTTACACATGTTCAGTGCTGCCACGGAAATTATGACATTAAAATAGCAAACCGCATGCATATATAGGTAAGAAGACATCAAAAAAGTAAAAATGACAGTCTTGAATGAAATGAATTCAAAATGCCGGACAAGCTATACTAGCAGAATATAAAAGAACAAGGATAGGTTCACAGTATGTTGAACATTATATTATTTCGAACGACATTTCTCCTTCACTGATAAATAATTGTCTTCTGTATTTTAAGAATAAATATTCATAGTAGTTTACTAAAAGTAGCAATTTAAGCTCTAACTTTGTTTTAGTAGCTGTAACGTTTAACAAACTTGTAAAGTTACAAACGTTTAACAAACTTACAAATGTGTAAAGAGAAAAGAGAAACATGAATACAAAACGACGAATTAGTCCGTTAATTCATAAAGATATTTTCTCAAATCTATCAAAGTATATAAAAGTTTGATCCCATATTACTGTTAATCTGTATAGCGATACCTAGTCATAATTAAATATTATAAAAAACTTGAACGTTCCATGACTAAATTTTGCTGAATTATAGCAAATACTTAAGCTGAATCCTGTTTTCAAAGAAGTGTTGGAATATATTATATATATAAAGTGAAAAACATTAAATTACTTAATAAGCGCTGGGCTTAGCAGTCAATATTATAAGCTTATTTGTAAATAATTTCACGCTTGTTTCTGATGCTGTACAGTTTGAGAAGATAGTGGCTTAAAACACTGTAGGAGGAAAGCGGTATATATTACGAACGCTATCGATAATGCTATCAAAGCATACATAAATATGTTCAGCTCTGGCTGTCTAAATCTGTTCTTTCGTAGCCACTCCAATACTTCACCTTCCGCCATTACATCACCTGAAATAAATTATACCATTTTTAAATACATATATATTAGTAAAATTTTGACGATAATACGTTTTGGCACTGACACTATAAGTAATGTATCAAAAATTAAAAAAAATCAATTAGTTAATATTTGTACGTATCTTGAGGGATACACATAAAAAGTAGAAAAAATCGTGAAAAGTCATGTTATATTCTTAATCTTTCCAAATTATAGTGATAATTAAATGAACCAGAACACTGAAATTCCGTGTATGTTGAGTATCTTTCTCTTTATACGTGTATATGTAGAGGTAATTTTAATTTCAAATTAAAATTACCTCTATATATACTGGGGAACCGTTTTCTGAAATAGACGATAGCTGGCAATTTCGTAACACCCCATTTACGAGCGTAGCGAGTATCGTGCATCTTTACGAACGTTATGTCCAAGTTATCTGTTTCACTGTCGATATTTTCTAATTTATCTAATACCATACGACTCTCTGCCGAGTTTTCATCTGTGAAAATAAAAAAAATATTATTAACATATGTAATACAAATTTTATTATATTGAATATATATCTATTAAATAAATAAAAAGCTTCATGGTTTCTCCCGCATATAGCAGAGTAGACAGAGGAAACGTATAGCCGATTATCTATTGTAGTAGTAAGCGATGGAGCCTGCCACTGCTTTGTATCTACCCACTAGAGAGAGAGGAAAGAACATAAGTTCTCCTGAGTAGCAATCGAACTTACAACTGTCGCGTTAACTAAATGTAGCGTCAAATCATTAAGAATCAATGATTCAAACAACTTACAAAAATAAACAGCTAGAAATTCATTTTCCTCCAGTAGTTTATCTAACATTTTTCTATTTACTTCTTCAATTTCATTTTTCAATTCAAACACATCTTGTGAAGTCAACCATTGTAAAACTCTGTCAACTTGATGTAAGTCTCCATCGTAAAACATTGGTGTTCGCTTGCGGAAATACACAAGGGAGGGTATATTGATTATGTTATGTTTAGCAGCTGCTTCGTGACTTGCTATTTTAACAAAATCAATTCCAAATTGATCAACTTCACCATCAATTTGTTCGAGAGCTTCCAGAATATCTTGACAGTCTTGACAATCTTCTTCGTCATCTGTGAAATTTTATAAGACTTGTGTTAAACTACTATATGTTTTTGATTTTCATTATGCACTAAATAGCCTGTACGATCAAGAGTTTACAGCAAAACAAATTGTATATATAAATTGTACTTACAAAAGAAAACAGCAAGCAGGTGAGATTCATACAAAAGCCTATCAAGCATTCTGTCATTAACAGACTCTATCTCATCAGCCAATTCACGATTATCATCATCTATCAACCACTCAAGAATTGATTCTTCATTTTGCAAGTCGCCTTCAAAAAGTAGAGGATTCCCATTTCTACAACTGAGATTTTACATAAATACTAAAGCTTTTTAAAAACTTTTTTCTTCTAATATATTGATAATGATATTATATTTCTCACCTAAAATAGACCATTGCCGGGAATGTTTTTATAGAGTACCTCTTTGCAAGTTGCGGGTCTTGAATTTTAACCATATGAATACCATAGACATCACACTCGTCGTCTATTTTTTCTAATTCTTCTAGTATATGGTCACAAATATGGCAGTTTAATTTATCTTAAAGAAAATAAACAACCAATAATTTTATAAATAAATAAACATGTTAGATAAAAATATAAAATTTTGTTTTTATACACATGATAGTTTACATACAAAAATATACAGCTAAATATTGAGTTTCCTCCACCATTTTTTCAAGCATAACTCTTGTAATAAGTTCAATACGATCTTCAGTTTTTTGAGTAATAAGCCATTGAAGTACTTCCTCTTCTTCAGCTAAAGAATCTTCATAAACATTCGGTATATTGTTTTCAAAATAAACCAGAACTGGAAAGTCTGTGACGCCATATGCTTCTGCTATAGAATAATCTTGTGTCTTAACAAATTTTATTCCATGTCTATCACAATCATCGTCGATATTTTCCAGCTCCTCCAATATACCGGCACATTGCTCACAGTCAAGAGAGTCTAAAAGTAATATTTTTATTAGACGTATAATATTTTTTTTTATCTTAGAAACGCAAGGATGTCTATAAATGTTCTAGGATTAAATTGACTAATAGGGGTTCAAAAGTATATTTTTAAGTCGTCCAATATTTGTTGTTTATATCGTACAGGAAGAAAAGCAAAGTCTAATAGAGTTCTGGGTGTAACAAAACATAACTAAAAATACATTATGGACTACAATCAATTGCACATGATGATTTGGAACCGACTAAAGTGCAAACATACAGGGTCGAGTGCTTTTAAAAAACTAATGTGATGGCCATGCTGCATGCAACAGAGGACATGGTATTATCAAAACAAGACGGATCATTTGGATATCAGACACATATGTCTAAAGACAGGAGTACCCTCAGGCTCCAGTCCTTCGTCTTCGTCGTGGTCTCTAATACTCTTTTTCGGCTTTTTTGTTGTTTTTGCATTGCACAATTCGCACAATGTTTTATTCCCTAATAAAAAGTAAGAAATATCATATGTTATTGCTTCAATGTAATTTTTATTGCTTTATCGAATCCTTCTTCTTCACATTGATATATCTTTAATAATATATTTATTAATATGGTTACTTACAGAAATATACTGCTACAGCAGTAGATTCTTCTATTAAATCAAGTAACTCTTGCCCTTCGTAAGCTTCTATAACATCGCCTGCTGGATTCTTTTGAGTAAGTAACCAACTAAGTAGTTGCTGCCCGTCATATAAGTCCCCTGTACAATTAATGAAAAACATATATTTTAGTTCTACAACTCAAAAGAAGAAATGGATCCTACGGGACTTTTTTGTCGTTTGTCTGCGTGTCTTTCCGTCTATCAGTCAGTTGAGCTCAGTTCCATTTGAGTTTGGTCAATTTCTCAATATTTATAAGTTATTGTTTCAGGTAATCTACTATTATAAAATTGATACAAAATCAATTTGATCGATTTTAAAAATAGTCATCTGCCTTCTAAGATAGTTGTAGCTAGAGGAACCTTGTTTTGTAGCTGACGTTTCAACAGAGTTTTAAAAAAATATATTTTCAAAATCATATAAGGAACAATACCTGCAAATATGACAGGATCTTTTGAACCCAATTTAAAGAATAGTACAGCAGGTAGGGCAAATACTCCGAATTCCTTAGCCATTTGGCGGTCATCAATTTTCACAAAATTTATCCCAGCAGCATCGGCGTCGTCATCAATGTGTTCAATCTCAAGCAGCACCTTCGGGCACTGTTTGCAGTCATTACTGTCTAAAACATGTCATATATGGAATACAGATAGAATTTTAGTAAAGAAGGCATTGAACATAAATCTCTTAAAGCATTACTATAATTCATAAAATCTAATTAAACATTTGTTCATTTGAAACAAAAACTCACAAAAGAATACCGCCACGTAGTCTGATGTCTGCCTTATTTTTTGAAACATTTTCTTGTTCACCTTTTCTATGTGATCTGTTAGCTCCATGTTTTCCGGATTTGTGAGCCAATCCAATATTTCTTCCTCATCATCCATATCACCGTCATAATTAATATATTTCGTTTTCCTAAAGTATGTAATACCAGGAGGATTTCTAAATCCATATTTTTTTGCCATCAAACGGTCACTGCACTTAACTATTTTTATACCATATTCAGAAGCTTCATCATCTATAAGTTCTACGTATCTTAAAATTTTAGGACTTAGAGGATCTTCTTCTTTATCTAAAAGGTAAATAAAATTACTAATTAAAACAATACCTTTTGCATTATTAAAAAATAAACTATACTTACAAAACACAACAGCTAAAAACTCTTTAGTTTCAATATATTTGAATAATTTGTCTCTATTTATTTCTTCTATACTCTCGTCTTCTTTTTGGCTAACCATCCAATCTAGGACTTCAGTTTCATCCAATAAGTTTCCTAAAATTGTTTAAATGTTACTAGTTACTAAACAATTAGCCGCATAAATTTAAAACAATAAAGAAACCACATCCATTTTACTTTATTTGATAACTCACCAGGTTACATCCAATATATGGCATGCGCGACAATTACGGCAACACCATGCTGACACCATTTTAATTGATTTTGAATAATAATAAATAAATTATAGAAAAATGTATTTATTAAAAAATTAAATTATAGTAGATTCGATAATTTAACATAACAAATAAATAAGACATTCATGCGAATTTTCGGCCAAACAATACAACCTATAACATAAAATTGCTACGCCAGACTAGAGGCCATATGACATATTGTCTAAGTATTTTTGCGTGTATGTGATTTTAACAAAATAAAATTTTATTATAGTATCAACGAATGCACTGCATTTATGTTTTACTTTATTTATGCTTAAATCATTGATATTAATATTTTAAAATCTATAAATAAATTTATCAAATGTATTACAAACAAATGAGATTCCATGAAGACTAGAAAACTATATGAACATGAAATCCTTAAAACAATAAGTCTTTCAAGTGGCAAAACGAGTAAGTTAAATTAAAATGCCCCGTGCTGTTGCTTTACCATTTGGTATATTTCTAAATACTGGAATTAACATTCACTAATAACGATTTATACATCTTTTTACAACATCACTAGACATTCCAATATTTTGTCTCCAAAAGTTCTCAAAAAACAAAGATATCAAAAGCGTTACATTTTGATATAAATATACATATAATAAGTGCGGGCTGCATTCGCATTTTTGTTTTTATTTTATGTGAAATTACTGTTGGTTTATTAATACAGTCCGTGTGCAATACATAAATACAACCCTGGTAAGTGTTCGCAGGGATCAAGGGACACGAGGTTACTGAAGCTATTTAATGTTAATGTGATATGTGCTAGTCGATGCAGTTAGGCTGGATTAGAGTATTTCAGAGGAGAAACCGTACGGCGTTCAAAATAACTTTCGTGTCCGCTTGATGCTACGCACGTGAGCGTCTCTATTAATCGAATTTTGCGACATTTGTCACTTGTCTAACATTTACTTTTTACCACCACCAAATATTATCAGAGCCGAATAAACCTTTTTTCCCTTTTCCTCCTTTTTCAGGTTTAACCAGGGCCTTGTTTCTGCCCTTAGATGATTTCTCGGCTACAGCAGGTTTATCCTTGTCGAGTTTCTTGGCAGGAACCTTGGTTGGAGTCGCCTTCGCTACTTTTGTTGGGCTCTGAACTTTAGTGGGACAGCACTGGTAGGGTTCGTAAGTCATTTTTGGGACGGCCGGTTTCGCCCCCAATCCAATGTAGAAACAGCGATCGCCTGCAGTCAGTAAAAATTTGTTGTTTATACCCGTCAAAATTACTAAATAAACAAAGTTAACTGCGTTAATACTGTGCATATTTTTAATTTTTAACTTTTACGCGCGTACCGCAAGGCGTGCTATTAATCTAAATGTTATGTTAGTAATAAACACGTTTAAATCATTGGTAAGCGCTCGCGAATGACTGCAGGCAACAGCTGGTGTAAGGACCCATGCGGGTTCTTAATCGACCATGCAGATGTGTGATTGGGGTACATCTGTGCCTCCGTGCAGGGTCACATCTCAGGGTTCAATTTTACTAATTTACCTGTAAATGTTTTCTTTATCCTACTGAATATACTCTCTTCATTGTCGTTACTATCAGCATCATTACTGCTTAAATCAAGGTGACGGGATTTACCTATTTTTGTATTATATACTCTCCCATATTTACTTATAGTATCTATATTGTCCTCACTACCTTCGTCGTCATCCTCGTCATCATTGTCATCGTCGTCATCATCCTCGTTGTCTTCGTCGTCATTATTGTCATCGTCATCCTCATCGTCATCGTCATCGTCGTCGTCATCATCGTCATCGTCATCGTCATCGTCATTGTCGTCATCAATACTATTTTTATATTTTTTTATTTTACTGGTATATTTTGTTTCAAGTTTACCTTCATCTTTTTTACTAGGACTATTAAAAAATGAAAACTTTTGTTTTAAAAAACTTTTTATGCTATTGCCACTTGTTACTTCATCATTGTCATCATCGTCGTCGTCATTTTCAACATCATCGTCATCACCATTGTCGTCATCATCGTCGCCATCATCATCGTCATTATTATCTTCTTCATCGTCTTCGTCATCATCATCATCATCGTCGTCGTCATCATCATTTTCTTCATTATCATTATCATCTTCGCCGTTACTATTGATATTACCATTTCTGCTAGGTTTGTGGTCCTTGCCATCTTGGCGTTTTTTTGCATTCGTAACTGGAAAAACCACCTTCAAATTTCCAAGTTGCCTAATCACGGTTGACTTAGTATCTTTTTTGGGCAATAGTACTGTATTTCGACTTCGTGTGAACCCCATTTTTTTATTAACATCTGCATTGGCCTTTATTTTAGGGTTAGCTTTATTTTTTTGCTGGTGGCTATCTTCACCTGCAGGCATTAGTAACTGTCATGCAAAATGACATAGCTCAAACTCCAGTATTTTAGGCGTAGGTATAATAAACATTTTTTTAAAGAGATATCAAAAATGATGTCATGCACGTAATATTTTATAACTCGTTATTCGTAATATATTAACAAATCTTTAGACCTTTAACAGATATTACACTATAAAGATTTAAATGGATGTGGATTCTTACTTTTTTGATCTACTAGCCACTGGAGAACCTTATTTTCGTTCTTTAAGTCACCTATAAACAGGAAAAAGGTTATTCCTTTCAAAACAACTAATATATAATTTAAATTGCTTTAATTGGAAACCGAAAAATATTACAATAAATTTAATTAAATTGTGAAACATCAGAGATAGTGTCAAAATGTGTATGTGTATCACTTACCGTCATACATTATTGGTACTCCAGTTTCGTAGTATACTAACGCAGGAAAACTAAAAATACCAATATCAGAAGCCAGTTTAGCATCCTTTGATTTCACAAATTGTATACCATGCTTGTCTGTATCGTCATCGATTGTTTCTAATTCCTCTAAAATTTCGTCACAGCTATCACAGTTGTCACTATCTACAATTAATAATATATATTTTAAAATTATAAATCGGTATTTTAATATGCTTTAGTAATTAAAACACACAAAAGAAACGAAGAAAGGTACTATACGCATATTCTATTGAATCAACTTACAGAAAAATACTGCTAAATGTTCAACATCATCGATTAGATCTTTTAAAGTCTTTCTGTCTACATTTTCAATTACATCTGGCTGAGATTCATGTAACTCCAGCACCCACTTAAGAATAGCTTCTTCATGCATAAGATCACCATCGTAAATTGTTCTAAATTTATGCCTATAATAAGCCAATGCAGGTAAATCAGGAAGATCGTATTCTTTATCAACTCCTTCATCAGATGTTTTTACAAAGTCAATATCTTTTTCTTCACATTCATCGTCAATGTTTTCCAATTCACTTAAGATCTTTTGAGACTTTTTATCATTTTCTTTATCTTAAATAATAAATAAACATATTATGCCATAATAAAATTCAATTTAACAAAATAAATTTATACTTTTAGTGTGTGTGTTGAGAGACAACTCAATGCTGCGCTTTTATCTTGTTACTAGATCTAATAAAGTGTAAATATTTCATCCTCCGAATGAGAATCAAACCCACACACCGCAAAGTCTTCATATTTATTTTGTATAGTTTGTATTTATACAGATATAGATTGTATATATTCTTGTGAAACATATACTTCTTGTTATGCATATATTTATGCAATATGCGTTTTATAAATTATATGTTACAAACTAACCCTATCTTAATTTTCTATTTTAATGAGTCCGCCTTTTATATATTGTTTTTATAATATTTTTGTGATTTATTTTTTCTAGGTTTGATACCAAAAGATATTATTATTATTATTATTTATATAACTTACAAAAGAAAACTACAATGTGATCATTTTCATCTAAAATTTTTTCTAACATTTTAGAGTTGACTTCTTCAATTTTGCCGGGAATCTCAAGTGTATTTTCATCTGTTAACCAGGCCAAAACTTCGTCTTCGTCCTCAATATCACCTAAAAAAATTAAATTTTATTACTAAATAAATAAAAATATAAAATTACAAAAATAACAAATGAATTAGTATATTGTAATACCTTTGTAAATCAGAGGTTCCTTATTTCTAAAGAAAGCAAGGGTAGGGAAGTTTTTAATTCCATGCTTTTTAGCTAATGACATGTCTTCTGTTGTTACAAAGATAATGCCTGTTTCATCG
The DNA here is from genome assembly GCA_037178615.1 of Dione vanillae. Taxonomy (NCBI): domain Eukaryota; kingdom Metazoa; phylum Arthropoda; class Insecta; order Lepidoptera; family Nymphalidae; genus Dione; species Dione vanillae. The sequence goes on from JAZFAU010000102.1 coordinate 697,965, forward strand.
AGCTCGTCATCTATATTTTCTAATTCCTCTAAAATATTGTCACATTGTTCTCCTTCTTCACATTTTCCACCTGTATAAAAAAAATATTATTAGCACGACGAAAAGTTTTCAGAAGTATATTGTCTGTAAATCATTAAGTATTAGAAAGCATAGAAATATATAATAGTTTAAAATATTATGTATAAGAGTTTTAAAAGATTGACTTTAGTTCACTAGTACAGTACTTCTAAAGAGAATTTAATATTTATTTGATATTCTTAAAATTTACCTATGTATTATACTTACTAAAGTAGACAACAACATATTCATGTTCTTCAATAAGATCATCCAAAATTTCATCTGTTACTTCTTCGATAGTAGCACTATTTTTTTGTTCAATTAACCATTCTAATACTTCGTCTTCATTAAGTAGATCTCCTTCGTAAACAGCAGGGATATTTTCCTCAAAATAAATAAGTGTAGGAAGATGATCGATACCGTATTCTTTAGCTTCAGCTTCATTATCTATTCTTACAATGACAATACCTTCTTTCTCCAGTTCATCATCAATATTCTCTAGCTCATTTAAGATTCTTATGTCCTGTTTGTCATCTTTATCATCTATAAAAATAAATTCAATTCATAAAATGCGCAATGTTTCGTTAATAATATATAAAGTAATAATATAATATCTTAAAAATTTGAAAAATATATAAATAATTACTTACAAAAGATAACAGCCAAATATTGAGCTGTATCAATAAGTTTGTCCATCATTTCATCTGTGACTTCAGGTATTTCACTGTGACGTTTCTGATGTAGTAACCAGCCTAAAAGTTCTTCTTCTTTCATAAGATCACCTTCATATATATGAGGTATACCTTTTTCGAAAAACACCATTGTTGGTATAACTTCAATGCCATATTCTTTGGCTTCCTTGTCATCATCAATCTTAACAAAAGCGATATCATTTTGATCACACTCATCGTCAATATTTTCTAACTCAGCCAAAATTTTTTGACTCTTTTTTTGATCCTTATCATCTGTAAGAAAATGAAACGACTGTATCTCATTTTTATGTCAGTTCTTTAAATAATATAAAATTTATATTTTCTATGCAACCTAACGGAACGTTATATGTGGCAATACTTACAGAATAAAACTGCAACATATGGCATTTTTTCGATGATTAAGTCGAGCATTTCATCTGTAATATCTTCAATTTCATCGTTTTCTGTTTGGTGCCTTAGCCAACTTAAAACTTTTTCTTCTTCCTCTAAGTTTCCTTCATAGTATGTTGGTATGCCTTTTTCAAAGTATAGTAAAGTTGGTACTTTTTCAATGCCATACTCTTTAGCTTCATCATCATTGTCGATTTTTACAAATGCAATACCCAACTGATCACATTCATCGTCAATATTTTCTAACTCGTTAAGCACTTTTTGAGATTTACGGTCGTTGTTATCATCTGAAATAACAAAATATATTGTACATATGTACTTATCTTATAAAAATAAAATGTTTCATGTCATGTAACATAATACTTACAAAACAACACAGCAACAGTTTTTCCGTCCTTTATAAGGCGATCTAACATTTCATCGGTGACATCTTCGATTTCATCCTTTTCCAGTTGGTCTACTAGCCATTCTAAGATCTCTTCTTCATTCTCGAGGTCACCTATATACAATAATATATAATTAAGATGACCATGAAAAATATTTTTACTAAGTATTTGCACTTATGCACAGAAAATATCTCACCGTCGTAAACATTGGGGATTTGTTTCTCGAAGTAGACAATTGAGGGAACATCATCTATACCAAATTCTTGAGCAGCTTTCTTGTCATCAATTTTAACAAACTGAATGCCATGTCTGTCGCAATCGTCATCGATCTTTTCTAGTTCACCCAAGACTGTCATTGATTCTTCGTCGTCATTATCATCTGAAATATTACATTTAATCAAAATAATATACTTGTGTCACTTTTACATATTAAACGAGCTGTCTGACATGACAGCTGTATTTAGGTCTATTGATGAAATGGATGTCTATTATTTAATTTTTCTCGCTATAGTAAAAATTTTCCTCGCTCTAGTAACAGCGCGGCGTTAAGTTCTATTACATATATACATACACATATACATAACTTCACGCTCTATCCCTAGCGGGGTAGTCAGAGAGAACGAAGCGCTACACGCTGCGGTCCCTGCATACCTCTTTCGCTTCGTCCACTGTCATTAACCTCTTTATACATTCTCTCCGGGTTGTCCTCGTGCCTTTTTACGTGACCTTCCTCCAGTATCTTTAATACTGTGTTTTCGAAATTCAACCAAGGTCTCCCCTTACGTTAAGTTCTATACATAATATTTTTAAATTCCTTTTGCATACACTACATGCAATATACCGTATATTGCATGAAGCTAAGAAAACATAAAACCTAGTCCTCTCAATCAAAATCGTATTTGATTAGCATTGACTAGGATACTAACAGTAATACTATTACATAGTATTTAACCGTTCGATTGATTGATGTTGTTGAATTTACTTTGATATAATATCCATTTAGTGTACGTATTTTTTTATATTTTAAATTCTTATCCATGTCAATGAAAAAATCCAAACTATACTTTTATTTATGAAAATTATCGATAAGTCAATTCAGCGTTCGATCGATTCAGCACTAAGCTAAAAAATTGAAATGTGTTTAAATTTTATTTATTTCAGTAAAGTGTAAATGCAAAAAAAAAATACATGTATACTTATATAATAAATATAGATGGTAAATAAATGTGGATAGTATGAATAAAATTAACAAAAAAAGGGCAGAAAGTAGGGAACACAGTGTCATACACTAGAATCCCTCGGTTAAGATTAAATGAGTTAAGTTAAAAGAAAAAAAAAATGTTATTGATACTTACAAAACACTACTACGAGGTTATCAACGTTTCCAATAAGAGTGTTTAGGGTTTTAGCTGTCACATCCTCAATCACGTCTTCTTCATCCCCAGTCGACTTGTTCGCAATGAGCCATTCCAGAACGTCTTCTTCTTTGCTGAGTTCACCTTTAAAATCCGTTTTTGTTTTCATTATATGTATAAGTAACATTGTTTTTAAACGTAAATAAACACAAAACAACAGCTCAAATAAATATGTAAAGAAGGGTTTAATTTTATTAGACTTGATTTATTTTACCATCAATTCTATTATTAATAGTTTATACGAAAGAAAAATATTGTAACCTAAAACAAGGAAAGTATTGAAACATTAATTATATTTAGCATATTAGGCAAATTCATTCACGAACCTTCGTATATTACAGGTATTTGGTGTCTATAGTAGACTAATCGTGGCAAATCTCCTAGACTGTACTCTTCAGCTAATTCCTCGTCGTGGATCTTAACGAAGCCGATACCGAGCTGATCTGCCTCATCGTCAATATTTTCTAATTCTTGTAACGCTTTTGCACATTTCTTGCACTCCGGCTTATCTAAATAAAGTAATTATCCATATGAAAATGTGTAATTGTCACAAAAACAGTCACCTACTAAAATTCATGCTTCGTATAGGATTCGAAGCAGTGCTGTTAAGCGCATTGCTCGGATGATTGTGTGTTAAAAGAAAATTAATTGTAGTGTGTGCTATGGCAAGCGTTTTGTGTCGTGCAATGGTGGTGCAAGTGGTAGTAGTCCTCGTGTACTGGTGCCAGAGTATTTTGTCAATCAACACGAGTCTATGCTCCGATTACTAAAGGGTCAATAATTAGGATAGTGATGTGTCCTCATGTGTTTTAGGGGGAAGCAAAACTACTTTGTGTCTATTCAAGGGCAACCCTATAATCCACTACAACTTAGTCCATCTAGGGTTCAAAGTCAGACGCCACAAGGCTATATATTAAAATATTCTATATAAAAATCTTGTTAGTGGAAAATTTTATTGTTTAATTTTAAATCGGACTGCAATTTTTATTTAACGATATTCATATTCAAAGATTGCTTTATTTAGACTATTTTTATTTAAAAAAAAATAGGTCAAGGTCACTATATTATTCGTGATAAACATATGTAAAATAAATTTCCTTGTCTGCAGACTTTTAATAGATCGTAATCGTTAAGCGCAGAGAATGTAACCGATGTCTTGTTCGTGACACGTCGGTCCGTCAATCCGAGCTTGCTGGCAAGACAGAAATAGGACTGCCGAAATAGCTCACCGCACGCTCCGATAGTGCAAACGCGTTTTTGATTCTGCTATTCACTTTACTAGACAAATCGACCTACCAACATAAATTATAAAGAAAAATTCTCTTGAAATTAAGATAAAAATTTAAATAAGCAGTGAAATTTGACTATGTTTTACCATAAAAAATGTTAAATTGATAACACCGAAAGACCATCGATACAATTTGTCAAATGATTCATGCTTTTGTGATATGTTGCATCCGAGCCAAATAATTAATTGGCCAAAACATTAATGAATGTTCGCTTAGCCTGTACTGAGTCTCAAATTCTCAGTTCAATATCTTATAAGTAACCGAAATTGCCAACCGCCGCCGCGTACTGAAAGCGGAAAGCACGTCGGACTCATTGAATTACGCTAAACTAAAAAGCTAGAAGTAACAGCCACAACGACATAAATATAAAACATACCGCCAGCAGAAAACCTTACTTACTGTTCATCGGGCCGCAATTTTTGTGATCAGGACCTACGTGAAAAACACTGTCAAACACACGGCACAGTTTACTCCTTTACAAACAGTTTAGATTAATACTAAACAGTAGAAGCGATAGAAAATTATCTACTTAATAGTTCTACATTTGATCAATTCTAAATATAATTGCTTTTGTTAGTTAAGAAGATGGCTTGATTTTTACCACATTAAGTCCTCGAACAAACCCCCTCAATAGCAATTAAATACGTACAGAAGAGAACGGCCACATATTCTGTATCTTCGATGATTTTGTCGAGAATTTTCTGGTTAACTTCTTCTATCCGATCAGGAAGGTCCATTGCTTCTAAGCTCGTCAGGAAATCCAAAACGCTCTCCTCGTCCATGAGATCTCCTAAAATGTAATAATACAAATAATTTGTAATTGCTCCTTACCACTGTGTTATATTCAGTTGTTATGTAAATTTACCAGTAAATTAGTTAAAAAAAGATATTATAAGGAAAGACTAGCCATCGTTTTTCATGAAGCTAAGCTATTTTTTATCTAATATAGCATTAATAATATAACCTATCCTAGCGTATTTTTAAATATTACGCCTCTGAAGTATTTAAAATGTTAGTTTGTTAATTAAATCTGATCAGCTGCCAAAAAGATCAACCTCGCAGACATATCTATTTGTTTCATCTATACCTACAGCATCAGTGTCAGTCATTAAAATTTGTTCCTATGTAATATAATATATTCTGTTATAACCCTAACCTTTACAGATTAGGTATGTTCAGTATTTATATAAATATTATATAATTTACTTGTCTTATGTAGTAAATTCAAAAGACTGACACTAACATATGTATATTACTCCTAAAGACGGATTCATACATTTTCGAGCCAAATGTCAATGGAACTCACAAGAAATTGAAGACCTTCACCTGTAAGACAGCAGAACATTGTTATATATATATATATTTATGAGATAACAACAAAGAATTGCCACATCTGCTGCCATAGGTGTCTAAAATTCCCGACCTTAGTCACAAGTTATAAAAATTATTGATGGGATTAGATCAATAATTTTTATAACTTTACATGTGACTTTCCCGGTTTTTTTCTTTAAGTCTTAAATTTAATTTAAATATTATTATTCTATTATTTTTGTTTATCTAATTATATTCAAAGTATACTTTAAATAATATATTAATTTATATAACATCAATAATTCATGAACAATAAAACCAAAAAAATATATGATAGACTTAGCTGATATAATTGCCTACGTTTTTCACATTGTAGAAGCGAACCTATATCGCAACAACACAATATTACTTTATTTTTATATATATTACCTTCGTATATAATCGGTTCACTCTCACGGAAGTACGTGAGGGCGGGAAATTTCGTAATGCCATACTGCTTAGCGAGCCTCTTGTCGTTGATTTTCACGAAGTCGACGCCAAATGTGTCCGTGTCATCGTCAATCTTTTCTAGCTCCTCTAGAACTTTATCGCACGTGACACAACTCCTGGCATCTGTTAGGGATAATAATACCGTTTAACAAGTTATATATTAGATTTGGTGATTTAAAACTAAAATTACGGCACGACATGGGATTTCATTAAAAAATTCCTACGTGAATATTACGTACGTTCATCATTGAAATATCTCGAAATTTTTAGTTAAATTTGCCGTAATATAACTTTTTACTTTTTAAAAATTTAGAAGTAAAAAAATTTATTGTGGTAAATTTTATATTATTTGTTTAATTCATACTGTAGGCAGTTGTAAATAAATATAAAGAAACTGCGTTCTTTACATTTCACCTTGTATCCTACAAGGTGAAATGTAAAGAACGCAGTTTCTTTATATTTATTTGGAAGAAAGGCGAGAGTGACGGAAGTCAAAAGAAAATTAAAATAGGTGTATTTCCCTGAGTGCGAATTGACACCGCAGCTTCTATCCCTTTCTTATTTTTGTATGGATAAATTTACACACACTGTATAGGAGCTCAAAAATGATTTATAAATCTTTACACCATAAAGATGCAAAGTATTTTACAAAGAATATCGGTCAAGTGCGAGTACTTGTGTATGAAGGGTACCATGCCAATTTTGATTTTCAGAAACTTAAAATTACGGTCGTATCGATAAATTACAGTAATTTTGAAATGAACTATAAAACCTTGCAATGGTTTCTTTCTGTGTGAAACTTATAAATTATCAATACAATTGTTTTTCTTTATGTATACTGTTAGTTCTTCTTGTCACATTTGATAAGTCTATGTCAACTCATACGATTTGGCAAACCTTAATTTGCGGTTACACACGTTTTGTAAGGTACATGGTTAGTTGATAATGGTATCTACTTTTCTAGTATATATATAAACAAATTTCAAATTTTACAAGTATTTTCCTCTGTTTCCAATCTTATTTTAATTATATAGTACAATAAATCAATTCAATCTATTGATTTCGTCCATGTGGTTTGAAGAAATTTTTCTTGACAGACAGGCAAACAGACATACAACAAATTACAAAGTGATCCTATCAGGGTTCCGTTATTTTTGTATTAAGGTATGGAACCCTAAAAATAGGTAGTAAAAAGACTTTACTTAGGTTTGAAAAGACTTTTTTGACCTTTTTACGACCTTAAACAATTAAAATCTCTCCTAAACGATCCAAGTTTAAACAAATAACTAAATCTAACTATAAGCACACAAAACAAAAACTCAAAATGATACAAGTTAAAGTGTTTCAACATAAAACACCTACAGTGTATATTTTTGGCATAACACTGACCTTTACAGTTATGTAGACTAAAGATCTTTTACATACTGTACTGAGAAAATAAACTCATAAACATACAAATGAAGAAATTACAGGCACTGCGAAGTTTACGAGGCAATATTACCCGCGCTACCCACGTTCTTTAATATGTGGTTGAACGCTTAATTGTATAGGCTGAATTTACTACTAAACCTATTTCTTAGTCAATTTATATTTTCTTCATCTGCGAATGTACACAGATGAAGAATTTTGTTACTCACTTTTGGCTAAAGATGTTTAATTTAGGTGTAAAATCAAGGAATGCGATTAAAATTCATAAAATTAATAATCTTACTTCTCTTTTAAACGGTGTTTTCTGTCTGTAATGTAATGAAAATCTAGTTTCAGTTCGAAAGAATCAAATAACGCGTTGACAAATTAAATAAATAAAGTACATACGGATCTTCGATCTTCTACGGAGTTCCTTTTTCTTCGTAAACGTCAAACAGGAAGTCCATGTCATAAAATACCACAGCTGTTTTTGGCATTCATAACTTTGATGCAAAGCATGCATTATATGTACTTATAGCATACGGTAGCGTATTAGTGTAGTATTAGTATTTCATTGAGTTGTTTTTTTTATACCAAGCTTTGTTTCCAGTAGACAAGTTAGAGAACGTTTCACACCAATTTCTACAGTTCTTGTATACCTCTCGATCTCTGTATCGAAATACATCCACTGTATTGCCCACACACATTTTTGCGGAAGCTTTAAACGTACCTCAACTATTCCTTTTGCATCACTCTACATCATTTTTATATTCAATCTTTTGATCATTCATCCTTTCTATAAGCCAAAACACGTAACCACTTTTTTGTATTGTAATTCTCACCTTCTACTATTATATGTACTAGACTTATCGTAATTGTAAATTTAATATAAGCTAAGTCCGTCAACTGGCTCCGTTCTACGGAGCTTCGGAGGATCTCATGAAAAGATTACTTTTCTACTGCAACAATCAATTTACTAATATAGTGACCTATTTTTCACTAAATATTAATATTTTGTCATAATATATTTCACGTGTAATAGCCACGTTTAATAGTAGATACTTATTGACGAATTTGTGAATAAATTGATCTAAGTATCCAAAAATTGGAAATGTTATATGAATTAACAGCTTATTAATACAAAACGTCCAAATATTTATGTTTATTGGTTCTGTTTCTGCAGAAAATGTATCGTAGTAAACACTTAGCCGACGGATGGACAACCTCACTTTAAATTTATTAAACACGGCGTTAAAACTAAATGTTAATAGTCAATTCTTTATACAAATACGTCTAAATCCGTTCAAATACAAAAATATACTGGTATTTAAATTAGTACACTAATATTAGTATCTGGTTAACATTAATTGTTACGGTATGTTCAATGATTTTTGTTTAGATTCCTTACAGTTACTTATAGATCTTATAGATGATAAAAAGCGAGGAATAGTGCCCTTATTCTAGGTTCCTTTGCTCCTGGAGGATATCCTAAAAGTGCAATGTAGTAAAAACTGACAAAGACCTGTTTAAATTGGTAAATTGTAATATCCTAGGAATACAATTGTTGAAGTTCAATTTACTTCAATTCTATAATTGGTGACTTTTATTATGTTCTTATATCATTTAGAAAACAGAAAAAAGTAAATTATCTTAAGCAAAATGTACCAAATTCCACTTTCGGTACGTTACTAATAGACTTTTATTTAAAAAATCTTAGTAAACAACTTACTGAATTGTTTACGGTATTGTTAAATCATCTACTTCAAAGTAGATAACTAGTTTTTAAATATTATTGTAATCCAGTTTTGAACTAACATTGTCAGTGTACTCATTATCTTTGTGCATAATAAAGACTTTTAAAAGAAAAATATTTTAATATTTAACTTAAACTTTTATATTATGGAAGTTACAGTTAGTTAGGAAATACACAAATAGTTTAACTATTGATAGTAATAATGATCATCGAGCACACAAATAAGTAATGTTATTAAACTACTGGCTCAGTAGGACAACGTGTGACTGTAAAATATGATGGTTGTGGGATCAACCCCACTCCGGGGAATTAACTCATTTTAATTACCCCTCTCTGACAAGACTAAGAGAAAACGATGCGTTAATTCCCGCCACTCTAGAATAAATCGGTAATTTGGATAAAAATTGGAAAATGAACTGCCTAAATCGCTATCTGTATCTTCCCCTGCAAAGTGACAAATGGGAACGTTTCAAATTATCATTTTAAAAGTTAAGTTTGTCGTCTTAAGTAAGAATTAAGTACGACACATTATACTAGGCTCATCTTCTTTTTGACAGGCATTGAGTTATTTTTTAAAAAAATATAATATTTATTACCTAAATTTTAGAAATCTAAGCATATGAATTCTTCTCAGTGTTGTTAGTTCTGATAATTATTAAGAAATAACGTTTTTAACACTATATTCCTATTATTAACGAAGGATTTTTACTGCAGAAGGATTTTTTTACTACTGAACTATGAACGAAGGATTTTTACTGCAGAAGGATATGCAGTAACCGTTCTAAAGCATGTATTACGAAATTACCCTTAAAACAAAAAAAATGGATACACATACAATCTAATTTTTTAGATATAGGTACCTTTAAATTTTTAGATATACGATAACATAAATAATGTTATCGTATATCTAAAAATTTAATGGTGAGCGATGGCAGCCGTACTAGTGTAAACTGTGTCACAGCTGCCAAAATCTTTGTCTCTTAACAATAATTATGTTGATAATACTAAATGATAATATTCATAAGTACACCATGTATTAAGAGAAATTTATTCAAAACACCAAATATCATTAAATAGTCTCGATTATTTTGATTTTTTTACTTTATATAAGCTAAGCTATAAGCTCAATAATCATTCAGATAATTTCACAATGATAGTCACATACTACAATTTGTAGCTAGCATTGTGGCGCAGAGGCGTAACGTCTGCCTGTAACGCGACGGTTTGTGGGTTCGATTCTCACTCGGGACAGTTTTTTCGCTTTGGCAACTAGGCAAAACGCAGCGTTGAACTCCGTCGCTCAACACGCTATGCCTGGAAAAAAAGCGGACAGCGGGGAACGGAGTGTCTTAAAGTTCCCACGGTTCCTATTGTTCCCGCTGCCTACCCTGCTATGTGCGGGATAAAGCGTGAAACTATAGTATAATTTCTAGTTAATGTTACTAATAGTGTTCAAAGATTAACCCAGTTAAACCAAGTCAAATATTCGGCTAGATCTGATTCATGGTTAGAAAAGCGTTGTCTACGTCAAACGTACGTAAAACGAGATTTCTTCTCATATAAAAATAGAACGGTGTATTATATTAAGCGCTTGGTTGTATTTATTCACAAATCGTAAATTGAGCGTTAGATAAATATTTTACTTATTATTTTCTTATAGATTGTACAAATTATGATTGCCATGTCTCATTGTTGTGTTAGAAACGGATATAATCATTTACAATTTAAAATTTGAATGAGTAATTGAAATATAAATTTTGCTTTTTCAAGTCTAGCAAAGACAACTTAAAGAGAATAATAACGCGACCAGTGGGTCTACTACGCAAGTGATACAATTTTCATGAACAAAAACGAAAATATTTTCTATGAAGTTAACTATACTTATAACTTTTTAATGATTTTTTCTATTATTCATTATATTAATTTTTAGATTTACCCCATTAAATAAAGGATTTTTAAATTCACTTAGGATTTCTGTTTTCTTCGTTATTTGTACTATAACTTCTAATACGTTTTCCCCTTTGAAAGTCCCCTACGGAACACTAAAAAAAGAAGGAATTGACTTACAAGAACCTTTTGTTGTATAGAAATAACTATATAATATATGTACTAAGTTATATTACCGATATAGATATTAGTGCATGTGAAAACTTTATATCAAAAACTTGTTGAGCTGGAAACAAATGAGATATTATATTTATAATGATATTTTTTTTTTAATTTACCAAGCATTTGAGAGACAGCTGGTTTGGTAAGTATCAATGCAGCTCATTTGTTTTACATTTTGCAACAAATCATTATTATCATCTGCAAGGCAGTAATGAAATAAGTGCTACAATGAAATCTCAGGCACCACGTGTAATTAGACGAATACCAGGAACCGAAGTCTACTCGGTTCAGTTACATCTAAACTAATAAATGCTTTTTCTTGATTAATTTACTTACGTAAAATAGTTGTACGATATAATTATATATATACTACGTTATTCGTTGGTCTTATTTCAGGAGAATGAGTCAAGAATTTTATTACTTACATCGTAAAATATCAAAGACACAAAATAAAAACGTATATATAATTAATAATTTTGTTGACAAGTTCGTCGAATTCCAGCGGTGTTTAAAGTTTGTATGTTTATTTCATGCTTCAGAGGACATATATCTACTCGAAGGTACTTGTATTATTATCGTTTATATAAGTGCTTGTTCTTACTTATGTACGAGAGACATATTTCCTATATACATAATATAAAAATATATAAATCCTATGACGACGATAACTAGAGCGTTTTTATTCCGTTTGTTATATTTTATAATTTCATTGATAAAAAATGTCCAAATAATTACTTGTATTTTTTTATAAAATAATCATTTAGAATCTTCTGTTAATCTTTTTTGATAATATATTACGAGTAAACCTATTAAAATTTATTAATTTTATTAAAATACATATATACATCAAACGTAATGAGTGTCATAAATACCTACTGCCAAATGCCAATTTTAGACCCCATGTAAATTAAAGTAATAAGTTAATTATTATTTATCGTTTTATAGGTATCCATATATTTATTTATTTTTACTTATAATAGTTTATATTTTTTTCTCTACCTACTTGTTTATAACATCAATTGTTTCTTTTCACCCTAAAGGTTATATGGAAGAGATGGCTATGGCTCGTATTATTTATTTCATTTGCATGTGTAGTGATTTCATATATAAATAAAGAAATAAAATAAATAAATATTAAACATAAGCAAGCAGTCACATCGTAAATGTTCTAACATTTTAACAATTATTGCATTTAAAAAGAATTTTTGGATTAACTCTTATTAATATGAATGTATTGTACATATTTATTTTTGTAAAAAAGTAAAAATGTGAATAAATGTAATTATCATTTTTAAGCGCGAATGCTTGGAAATGAAATACTCTAATAAAAAGTTGGCCTATACATTGCCCTATAACTTTTCCTGTATTCCGGTTATATTCTCTAAAGATTAGTCCAAATAAACGGAGAGACAGAAACATTTTAAAATGTTTGTATTTTTGTTACGTTCAAATAACTATCGTATCTCCGCTTTAGCGAAAAATTAAAGCGGCGTTGAGCTCTACCACTCAACCCTCAATGACTCAAGACGCAGAATGCAGAGAAACTGAGTGTCTTTAGCTCTAGGTTTTTTGAGCCTACTCTGATTTGCGCCAGATAAAGCGTGAAGCTAAAAAATTGACACTGACGCAGGCACTATTTTATTGAATAAGTCGAAGTGTGGGAAGTTACTCTTACATGTGTATCGTATTTTGTTTAATAATTTAAATAACTGTCAGCGATATTATCAATACTTTAATAAAATTCTAGTTTCAGACTTAATTTGATCTTTGTTTAGACACTGAAATTAAATTTATATAAATCAAATCTCTGAGATTTGCCTAAAGGAGCCCAGTATTTTTTAAAATTTGAGTAACTCATAACGCACTTAGTTATAGGTATAATTAAAACTGTTAATAAATCTAAAAATGTCAATAAGGCAGGGCAATCAGGATTGTCAATAGGGCAAGATTCAGATTGTAACATGCGTCTACATAAAAATATAGATTAGCCAACTAAACTAAACTTGAACATCCCACCACAACTAGCTTTAAGATTTTAATCTCAATTCTATTTCAAATAATATGCATATTGGTAGGCATATTAATATATATGTTGCTACTTTCCATATGCTAGTGTAGTAAAAAAATAAAAATGACCTAATGGATTGTATTTAAAATAATAATAAAATTTCATGATCACTATCAATAAATCTCAGTCTAATTTCGTAATTACTTTTAGCAAAAATTAAAAGACCTCGTTATTTTTATTAAACGTCGCAAGTTCTATTAATCCGGTAAATAGATTGATAATGTACGATGATCTTGGAAGAACTCCAAACGAAACATTTGTACCATCGCGTTTTCATAATTATGTCTTTTCTCAAGCACATTATGCTGAGCAACTGACTATTTTTAAGCCGCTTAGTTTTTTCTAAAGAAAATAATGTTTTAACCATCTTTCCTACATAGATTTTATGTAATATACTACAATTTACTAGTTTTATGTACTACTAACTTTAAAAATAAATGTAATATTATCCATAACACAGTTTAATTTTAACTATCAAATGAAAATCAAAAAGCTCTATCAGATTAGAAACTGTACTATAAGTCCACTTGCGGTGTGTTGTCGTTTGAACAACCATAAAAATAAAACTTGTAAAGCTATTAAATGTAGCATCAAAAGCTTTATCTCCCGAACGACCATAAAACTAAATATGAGCTTTAAAATTAAGAATCCGTAGCTGCTACGCCTTTTTGTGTAGTGTTCTGTGTGATTATACAGTTAGGTTATTGTTTTAATAGGTTTATAATTAAATCATGATTTACAAGTGTTCAGTAAATATACTGGAGTTATGATTAGAGTTCCGTTTTGTTTATGTTTATGTTGATGTAACCTCGACCAAGCTTCATAGTATGTAGAACACAAGGTATGAAATAATATGTCTTCTGACGTGGCTTTAAAGGCTAATGTTAGCCGCTCCCATTACACTGTTGCTCATATAGCATCGATCATCAGCCAAGAAACGACCTAGCCTTCAGCTGAGTTTTGACGTTGATTTATCACACTTTTTGTGTCTAGACCAGAGCGTCTTTAGAGCGGAACGGGACCATTGCAAAGGGTTGTTCTGTATGATTCGCAACATTCACAGAATGCTACATCACAAGCGTTTCAGCTAAACACTTATAATTTTATATAAAAAAATATTGAAGCTGGCGACAAGTAAAAAAATTCAGAATGCCAATATCACGTAATGAAAATCTATTTCAGCTAAACGTGCGGCACACACTGGTATAGTTTTAGCCGGGCAAGCGTAGGCGCCCGGCGGCGACCTTGGGGAGACGGGACCTGAGCGACTCGACGCCATTTTAGGTGCCGCGGACGGTCGGCTCGGATTTTATTGTCTCCGTTGCATAACGTGGCGCGGCGGGCCGAGGATCTCGAGTGATACGATTGGACGGTCGCGTCGCGTTGGCGGCGGGCCAAGGCACTTACACCAGAACACCGCGACGTAGTCCTTGTCTTCCAGCACCCGCTCGAGCTGCTTGGCGGTGACCTCCTCGATCTGGGGTTCGGTTCGCGGTGGGTTCTTGCGCGCGGATGCGACGGCGACGAGCAGCAGGGCCAAAAAGGCCACCCACCGAGCCATGGCGAGGGCGCGCGCTTACTGACGCTCGCCGGCGCCCGCCTTAGCCGCGCCACCGACGCACGCGCATCTCGCGAACGCGCATGCGCGAGCCGCCCTAGCCGAAAGCTCACGGAAACGCCCGAATTTCAGTTATTGTTTACACTTTTTAATTCATATGCTATGTGTGTAATTTTCTAAGTCTGCTTCAAGGGTGATTTGTTTTATTTTGAAGATCTAAAATCATTCAAAATGGAATATTTATATAGTTATAGTTTAAACTTTGCTCAACTCCTTTAAAAATACAAATCTAGTTAACACAGGATAAAGGCGCATTCTGATGATTACACATCTGCAGATCGAGGAATTAAATAATAGCATGGAAATATTTACTGATTTAGTATTTATCAATGTAATACATTTTAATTTAAATTATTTTTGTCTTCAACTTGCTCTGAAACTGAAAGATTGTACTTATTAATAAATAAATGTTTTTTTAAAAAGCCTTTTTCTCACCTGCGTAATTTCACTATTTACCTACACACATTTTTTTTGTTGAATACAACCTGTACTTACTTATATATAAATAATATCGCAATAAAACGCAACATATACATCAGTAATACATGTATTAAATAATTTGAAACTAAAGCATAGTAATTAAAAAAACAAGTCATCATATGTAGTATTCATGATGTGCATTATCTTTTACTCAGAAATCGTAGCACATTAAATAAGCGCCGAGAGTTTTATTTTCCGAAGTCTTAATTTTTTGAATTTAAGCTAAAGTAAAATATTTATTGAAGAACATTTATAACCAAAAAACCAAGTCTAAGTATTTTATTTTTTTTATACAGCTATTCTAATCTGAACAAACACGATTGAAATCATTTCATAATCGATAATAATAATAGCAGATTATATGATTTTTTGTGTGTAATGTAGTTTTATTTAGTAGTGTTCCTGTAACTTTATTTGTCTTTGGCTGACACCGTACCTAAAATGAAACATACAAAATTCACTCTAGGTCAACATAAATACATATGTAGGTACATATATACCATAAACATATTATATACAATACCTACACATTGACTTACACATTACAGATTTTCGTGAGAGACTTCGGTGTATGACTTTTGAGACTTCCCATCCGAATTGCGTTGTATCAAAAGTTAGAGCCAAATTCTTTCCATTTTCTTCATTTTTTAAATGTTTATGGTAATTTCATATATAATGTAGTTATAATAATATTAAGCAGCTATTAATTAACTAATTTATTTTTTTATATTTAATTGATTTCCGTGAAACGTCTTAATTTATATGTGTACTCGTATAAATTATTCATTGTTGACTTATAATTATGAAATTTGGCAAGAACTATAAAAAAACATTAGAAACTTATTTCAGTACTTCATTTCATACAAAATTTGTGAATATGGATGAAAACTTAAACTAGTAATTTTTTGTAAATTGAACGTTTTGGTGTTTTCTAACACGAAAATAACACGAAGCCTCAATATACGAACTCTTTACTGATATTTAATTTTCTTGAATGTGTGTTAAATCGTAAAAGTAAGTAAAATGCATAATCAGATGTAATCTATATCTATTTATATACATTTTATATACAATAAAAGTGTAACTGTCC
The DNA here is from genome assembly GCA_037178615.1 of Dione vanillae. Classification (NCBI taxonomy): domain Eukaryota; kingdom Metazoa; phylum Arthropoda; class Insecta; order Lepidoptera; family Nymphalidae; genus Dione; species Dione vanillae. The sequence continues at coordinate 714,540 of JAZFAU010000102.1, forward strand.
TCTGACTATGTATAAAGAAAACAAACAAATATTAGTACGAATTACGAATACCTACTTATACATGTTATTACTCAAATGTAACCCTTGACATTAGTGCACGCTATTCTCAGGAACAGCTTAACCATTAATTTATCCATGAGTAGGAATGGAACCAACAAACTGTCGCATAAAGAGGCAGAAATCTTCCAGGTTCAAAGATTGCTATTCTAGTAATCGAGAGCTTAAATAGTAGTATGGGCTTTTCTTTCTTGGTTCTATTGTCTGTTAATTAATCAAAAAACCATAAGGTCTTGTGCTATGTTTATATTATGCTAGCTGTAGTAGATTTCGATACAAGATGTTTGCTCTGTGTGGGATTCCATGTTAGCAATGCAATATTGAGATATTTCAGTTTTCTATCACAGCGTGATCAAAAATTTGTGAAAATATAATATAATATATAATATTGGGAATGTAACAAAGCCTAGGTAACGTATAATAATGGATTGTATTATGGTGAAAAACTCTTAACTCCGCTGCTGTCTGATAATTGGATGTGACTGAGAAGCTACTTACCTTAGATACCTGAATTAAAATGACATCATACCCACCATAATAAGCTTTGTTTACGGCCTACGTAAATAGTTTATGTTTATCAATTTTAAGTGTAACATAATTGGCTCTCAATCCAATTTTGACATAATATGCACTTTTAATATTTCTTTTTAATTATTATAATTATTTTCGTACGCACGTACATACCTATGAGCAAAAATTATTTTCTGTGTGCGCCGAATCTCTATGAAATTCATTTTGGATATGATAGGATCATCATAATCCTCTGGTTAGTTATCCAAAGAAATCCTTCCATAAAGAGACCCATCATAATTACAAAAATAATTTATTCAACAGTGTAAAGAAATAACTTTTTAATTTCATTCTTGATCTTAGATTTCATTCTTGATCTATGATAGTTATATACATATAAACGTCAGTGAGAAATTTCTAATTATATATTAAAGTCTTATTATTTTTGTGATGCACACGCGTGTAACTTGATTTTCATTTAGTGTCGTGAAGTTTATATATTTGTTACCTATTAGTGAATAGCATAGCTTTTTATTTGCAAGAAAAAAGTGAAATTCATTTTGAATTTTGTTTATTACATGTCTATTACATGCAAACATAATTGAATACTTATTATAATTCGTTAATTATAAAATTATCTCTTAAGTTTATATAAATTGTATTCTTTAAAAGTTTCCGAACGGTGTACAACTGTCAAAATCGACGTATTATATTAAAGTGATGTCAACAACAAATCGAGATGACATCGATATTATGGATAATTAAAATGTAAAAATCCAGGCGATATCAACAATATTAATTTTTTTACAATTAGTGATATAGTAAATAATGTTATAAGACGATTAGTAATAGATAATATTTTATTTTTAGAATAATACTGTGATATCTCTCTGAATAATAATTACGATACTATTTTTTTATATATCCATACTATTAAAATATGTTTATTTATTATTAATAGTGTATTATCAATGCTTGTAACGTTATTTTAATTAAAATGTTGTAGGTAAATATAATGCGATATTATATCGACAATCTATTACGGCACAGACAACACTCAACACCACACGGCCAATCGGAACGCAACGCTAATGTCACATGCTGGTCGAGAGAAGGGGAGGGAGTGAAATGAAGATTTGTGAATGGCATTACAGAAACAATCGTTTCCGAACGAACAGCTAAGTGGAGTCCGTACTTCGTTGTGTCAACAAATATTCGCCGCGCGGACGGTTCAACGTTGGCAGGTACAAACTTTATCTCGTGAAAGTGAGGTGTTGTGAAGTAATAAAATGGATATTGTTTATTAATTCTACTGCTGTTTGTGTTGTGTTTAATTTACAAGATTCGTTATACGCTGTTACAAAGTAAGTAATAATTTTCTGTCATTTTTGTATATTCTAATAGAAGTTTATAAAACTACCTTACGATATCGTTGCTTATCATTATCTATTGTCGAAACTATCTAATATGATTACATTAGCGTTAGATATAATGAAGTCATGACATTTTTTTCGTTGTAGTTTGCTAAATGAAATTTAAATAGATGCCTAATTTAAATGTTTGTTGTAGTTCTTTAATTTATGCAAAGCCAACTGAACCGCTTAACCATTAGGTTATTATAATTATGATTCATAAATACGGTACAACTATATTAGCTCGGTAAGCCTACGTAAATACAGGTACGCTATATAAATCCTACCTATTAAATATATACATATATGTACAAAAAACTTGTCAGGATCGTGCTAACGAAATGTATTCGTTATTTTTAATAAAATAAGATTTTTACATTCTTTCTACAATCTGTAAGAAAACAAAAATAAGATCATATATTTTAATTTTTTTTTATGAAATTAAATATAGTTTAAGATACTTATTGGATTTGAAATTGTGACTGATTAAAAAAAGACTTTTTCGTAACTAAAATTTTTCTAATCAGATTTTTTGAGTAGTTAAAGAGTTAAAATATTGTGGTGAAGCTAATTTTAAATGTATAAAAGACAGAATGGTGTGATGAAAAAAACAGTGCATACTATTTGATTCCTATCGGTTCATTACCTATTCACATTAAAGTTACTGCATATCAGCCTTAAAGATCCATATCTGCACCTAATTTTATCTATACCTGATAAGCTCTTTGTTTCAAATCGGCAATGGTCCTTTCATTGTTTTATTTAATAAAACAATAAAATAATGCAATACAGTGAGATTTAGGAAGGTCACATTGCGCAAGAAATCCATTGTCTAAAAATCAAAGCTACTTCTATTAAACTAGCTAACAATTAGTCATAAAAAATGATAAGAAGATGCAAAATTAATATTTTGTTAAATTTCAGTAAATTATTTTAGGAACATTTTTATAAATTCACTCTTTTCATTATTAATAATAACTGCAATATCTTACCATATAGACATATTCTAAATGAGATAATTTAATAAAACTAGTAAATAAATTATGTTAATCAAAATAAAATATTATATTACATAGTTACAGGACATACATATATACATAAATTAATATTTAAAAAATATATTTTAATTACTCCAAGCACTTAAACCTTAATATATCAAAATTTAATTTTATAAAGTAACTAATTCACGATTATATTTTATATACAATATTAATTATTATAATTATATATGAAATTATAGATACAGCATATTGTTACACAATTTTTGTTTCACTAGATGACTATTTATTCCAGTAATATCACTGACTATCAATAAATCTGATAATACATAAATATCTAAGTAATAATAAAGATAAGATCAGTTTTTGTTCTAGAATATTCTAAGGTGCTTTAAAAACTATATTATTATAATTAAATAGTAATCCTACCACTTTATACTTGTGAGTGAAGCATTTCTTATTGATATTGTACATATATCTCAATTAATAATAATATTTGTAAGTAATAAACATAATTACACTCAATCTAGGTAGATAAGTTTTCCTATTTTTAATGTGAACTTTCTACTAATTTCACACTTTGTGCAATAATTGATCGTCAGAATAGATAGATTTTTATATTGATAGATCATTCAGTTTCTATCTGCCTATTATAATAAAAAAATACAACACATATAGTAAGTGGCTTTGTTTTTTCCTGCATCAACATAATTTTTAACCAATATCAAATACAAAGGAAAATTTTGACATTACTCATTGATATATTTACTTGCAAAAGTCAATTAAAATCATAAAATTTAATTATATTTTTGATAATAAACGCGATAAAATATGTAATGATTACTTTTATGTAGAGATAGGCGCTATCAATTGTATGTGTCATGTAACTGATATTGGGAGCTTACTTATCATAAGGAGCTCAGTGGCTACGTGTCCGTAAAGGTGTCAACACAAAAAATGGCAGAAAATCGCGCAGGCAAAGCTGGTATTAACGCTGAGGCCCAGGCCAGGATTAACAGCAAATACAACGACGCTATTGCCCAAGAGACCCTCGAATGGATCAGAAAAATCGTCGGACAACCGGCCAATACTTCCGGAGACGCGGAAAACCTTTACGAAGTACTTAAAGATGGCACCCTCTTGTGCCACCTCGTGAACAAGTTCCAAGAGGGATCAGTTAAGAAAATCAACCAATCCACCATGGCCTTCAAGTGTATGGAAAATATAAACGCTTTTCTTGAAGCTGTGAAGAAATTGGGTGTGCCCGCGCAGGAAACGTTCCAAACTATTGATCTTTGGGAGAAGCAGAACTTATACTCTGTGGTAGTATGTCTCCAGTCCCTTGGTAGAAAAGCAGGTAACTTTGGCCTACCATCTATCGGTCCTAAGGAAGCTGACAAAAACGTACGAGAGTTTAGCGAGGAACAGCTTAAAGCCGGCCAGAACGTCATTTCTCTGCAATACGGTACCAACAAAGGCCAGCAATCTGGAATTTCATTTGGTAACCGACGTCAAATGTAATTTAAAACCATAATTATAATTATTTTTGTAATAAATATATTTTTTAACTTTTTAAATTTCTTTTTTTTTTCTCTTTATTAAGGTGTGGCGATTGGTAAGCCTTAAAAGAATGCGTAACCGCGATTAGATAACGGTTAATGTACTTCATTTGTGTATTTCTACAATGATATTGTAATGCAATTTCATATCTTTTCATTAATCTTTATATTGTCATTTTCTTTACCGTATTTCACAAAGTATGCTTGTTATTTTCGTCTATCATTAGTTCATTTAATAGGCAAAAGTATTAGGGTTCCAGACCATAAAGACGTTAGGGAGTCCTAAAGTGCAGATCGCCCTCGTAACCTTTATGAAGACTAAGTGACAAACGCCTCCCTAATGGTCTACTTGACGTCACCACACCACATATTGATCTAACCTCGACGCGAATCTGTTGCCTAGCAAGGTAAAGGTTTCGTTTTCTGCTAAGGTTTATTTTGTCTATTTCAAAATGACAATTTATCCTGACTCCATAATACGATTTGAATATCTTAAACATACTGGAATATGGTTATGATTTGTATTTTTTCTTTATTTTGCGTTGTAATATTGTTATCATTATTTAAACCAAAAATTTTAGTAGACCTAATTTATTTAATATAATTATATTCTGACAAAACAGTGTTGCTTACTACTAGTAAATTATTTAGTATCTTGTTGTAAGTATTAATCATTAGAATAGAATTTATCCTGTTAGCGATTTATAGTAGTGTTTAGCTTTCACGCAGTTTCCTGCAGATAGCAGGATAGGTAGCCCTAATCTAGCATAAAAACACTCGTTAATAATTACTCATTTTCGATTTTAATAACGAAACTCAACGCTGCAATTTGTCTTTTTATAAAAAAAAAAATTCTGTCCCGTTATTAGATTTCTACACAGACACATTACCCCACGACGGTTCTAATACAATAATAATAATATTACTTTGTATATTCGATATCGTTAATCCGTCTACCATTTATTGGAATGATATCATCGTAGATTAGACGAGTATGTATTATGTGCAAACCGTCGCGCATCAACATTTATTTTCCACTTTTTTTATCTCTGATGGCAACATTTTGCTTGCTTCCTTTATAAAACTTACCTAATAATAATAATACTTGTCTATTTCTTAGATTTAATATTACGCAGTCACAACCGTAAAAAGTATGTCATTACTAGGTATATTATTATACGTTAATACATCATTTTCCCTGATATTTTATTTTTCTATTGATAATTTCTTGTTTTATTTTTATTAAATGATATTATAGTTTAAATTCTAAAGCAATTTCTATTATAGACAATATGTAGATTAAGATTACACCGTTAATTATACATACATATATAACGTAGTAACTCAGTCTTACTTAACGTTTAAAATAAAATTATGATAGTAAATCAGCCCAACTAATTAGTAATAAGGGTGTTAATAAGCGTAAAACTAAAACAAAATATGTATGTGATTGTAGCTCACCTACCGGAAGGTGTGGTCACGCGCTGGCAATTACCGGAAGCACGGATGTTCCTGCGCTAGCGCATTTCAATTTTGTATGTTTTCAAGTTTAAACACCCCTCCATTTAACATTTAATATGTTATAAGTAAATGCAGTAACTTTAATTTGTGTTAATGTAAATAGTGGAATATATAGAACAGCCACGTATTAGCATTCGGACAGTTCATTAGGAATTAATTACTAAATTTTAATATTTAACATTAACTTATTGCCATTGTAGGACAACGTCTGTATACGTTGTTACTGTGACTTTGATCACTCGGGACAGTGAATTATTTTAATTTCCTTTTTTGTTTGAGATTTTCAGTTTCAAAGAATATGTAATTCACAAACCCATTTCTCAGCTCATTAACACTGAGTCAATAATAGTAGAAATAGTAGAATATACATATTACGCTTAAGTAATGTCAGATTTTTTTACAAACCAATTTAATGAAAACTAATTGAATTATTGTAAGTCCTATACTGTGTTTATTAAGTTATACTCACTAGAGAATTGTATCTAATTTTGAAGACAATTTTCACTTCAAAAAAAAAGAAATTAGAATACAAATAAAAATGTGAATATAAAATATTGAAACGGTTTTCCTAAGTATATTTGACAGAATTAATTCAGTCCTGACCGGGTTTTAAAAGCCTTGAGAAGGCTAAGCCTGGATTACATCGGTGACCTAACTTTCTTAATGTCTTGCGTTACGTTTTTATCGCATTATTTAATTATATAATCATTATAAATTAAAATGATAGTAAACTTTATATCAGTGTATAAAATATTGTAAAAATATTTGATTGAAAGCTATTATATCGTAAATATGTGTTCAAAATTTTTTTATAGTAAACAGTAATTTTAAACACTGTTGAAGCGGCAAGCACATACATATATGTATGTGTTATTATAAATAATATTGTACACAACAAACGTGGTCTATAATCGATTATATAAAATATATTTATTCCTTCTGTCTGACTTTCACATAGTATGATTTAGTATTTAGTCTTTCATTTATAATAATAAGGTAACAGAGCGAAAGTTTCTTATACTTGTGTCAAGCATGAGTAGAGAGACTTCAGTGATTTGGCAATTTTGTCTTCAGCTTTCGAAAGCGACTGATTTCCACAAATCATGTTGGTTATGTAATTTACTATCGACATTACGTTAAGAAAAGTTATTGTTAGAATCTAAGTATTCTTTATTGTAAATAACTATAGTAAAAAGACATCTTATTTAGAAATAAGCAGATACTATATTGTTGCTTGTTCTTTGAGGAAGAATCACATTGATATAACAATATAATCAACTACTTAAGATAATGCAATTATAGTTGTATAATACTTACATATACTTTAATAAATATAAATATACATTTTTCTCATATATCTGTAACAGAAGGAGAAATAGAGAAACTTTAACATACATACCTTAATATGAATATATAGTTCGAAATATATATAGAAAGAACCTATAGAACTTTGCTAACTATTCGATTATGCCAAACTTCATGTACCTATATAATATTAGTATATATTTAATAAGCGATAATATCGTTATATTCTAAGCATATTCCCAGGTTACACGATATCGATCGTGCTTGCAAGGCTTCTCGACACGGTACGCTGGTTACTTCTATACTACTATACTACGCCTCAAGTACATTACGTACGTAAATCACCACGTAAATCACTATAGCACTATACGATAGATGAATTCTTGATATAAATATTTTGTATGTGATAATTATTCAATAGCTGTTTACGTATTGAAACAGTCAATACTAATTAAATTTTTTACCATATCTTATATATAATTAAAATGTAGCAGGGCAGATGTGAGTTGAAGAACTTTCAGAAACTAATTGCTAATTAAGTTAAAAATTATATATTTCATTCGCGAAAAGCTAAGAAATTAAATTGAAAAATATATAGGAAATTTAAATGTAAACAAATACTTTTATATTTCACTACATGTACTCTAATAGTTATGATATTAAATATTTACATTCCTACATATATGCATATTAATAGTTTTTAACCAAACAACCGACTTGTTTGTCATCTCCTTTGCAGATTAGCCTGTTCTTTAAGCTTACATAAAAGTGTTGAACATCGCTCTTTCATTATAATACTGTATAGAAGTCATAAAAGTATCTTCACAATAACATTATACTAACATATTACTTTGTACTATCAATATTTCAAAGAGGCAATGTTTTTCTAAATCTTTTGCTAATACAACTTTGTAACAAAATTTATTATTCTTTCACCAATGAGATTATTTTTGTAGTACTCTACTGATTATATGATTTTAAAGTGTTAAAAGAAAAAAAGGTAGAAAAATATTAAAAAAACATAAAAATTTGAATGCAGCGGGATTTAAACTCGCGATTCATGCAAACTGTGCGCTCTGACCACCAAGCCATACATTCTTTCATCCGCAGCGTTGAAATTCCTATAGAGGCGTAAACGTCTGCCTGTAAATGGATTTTTCAATTTCCATTTTTTTCGCTCTGGAAACTAGGCAAAGCGCGGCGTTAAGTTCCGCCACTCAATACGCAATGCCTTGAAAAAGGCGGAAAGCGGAGACGGCGAAAGCAGGGACTAAGCAACGGAGTGTCTTAACACTATGTTCATATGGTTCCTGCAGTTCCCTCTGCCTACCCTGCAATTTTTATTTTTTTCAAAGTGTTAATCTACCCTTAGGATACAAAAATATTTCAAGAAAACATAACAATTTGAACCCGCGTCTCTTGCAAACCGCTCTACTTTACGCTGAAGCTAATATTTGTTTATGTTAATAAACAAATATTTGAATGTAAAAATGTCCGTAAATTATAATTTATAAGTTTATTTACTCATAGATTCTAATTTCTAATAAGTAGTTCTCAGACGTAATTATATGAGTTGGTTTAATGCCTTATATGTAATAGTCTGCTATTTAATACTTCACAGTACTCGTTTACAATTATTTCTTACAAGATCTTGTTTTAATAACTATTTATAACCATCGTTTAAACCGTACCGTTATAGGCAGTCAATCGGCCGGAGATTATCTCTGTAACGGAGTGACATCCGCTACGAAGCTCGTCGCAATTTTCATAATCATACTTCGTTAACATGTGAAATACCATTGTTGAGTTGTACTATTGTAGTCTTTCTAAACTATATTCCAATTATCTTTGGAAATTCGCATCTTTTAACAAAATCAAAATTTCGTTTTTCATTAGTTTTGGCTGTATCCAGTTTACACGAGGGTAAGCAGAAGGAATCGTTTTAAAATACTTCATTCTCAGACTTCCTCATCAAAACATTTCGTGTCAAGTGGCGGAAATCAACGAGCAGCGTTTCCCCGAGTGGGAATCGACCTTATTACCGCTGCGTTTAGGTATATTTATATAGCCGTAAGCCTTCAACATCGGTATGAATATATAGGTAATATCATAGAAAACTGAGTGAGCTTCAATTCTTGTTTTGATAATTGTTATGAAACTTGTAAAAAAAGCTTGCTTATACACCTACCTGTCGTCTTAAGTCTTTGTCGTCTTTGTAGCTACAGTAAATTTACGAATATTATCTACGAAAATATGTCCAATAATCCATTATCTCGTGGTATCTGGGGTTAGATGACAGTAAAAGTGTGATATGAAAATGCTATTAATTTGTTGCCAGCACTTAGTTTGACAAAGTGCTGACACATACTAGAAAGCTGATGCTTGGGACGTTACGACGGACAAGTGATCTTTTTAATAGTATGCTCATATAATTTACCTCACTGACTTGCTATATGAAGTATTAAACGCTTTGCAGGAAGTGAAATATCGAAGTGTTTTGATTACATACTTATGCTTCTAAAAAATGACTTCGAAAAAGACCTAATCAATGACTGACATGAATTATATTAAAATATTTTTGTAGACTTTTAAATTTGTTCTTTGAATAAGTAATTTATAACAGGTTAATGTTAAACAAAGGAAAAAAAGAAAGGTAAAATAAGGTTCTTTTAAAAACCGTTTGTTTTCTTGACGAAAACGCTTTGAATTACCCTTATTACCTTTATAAGTTATGATACAAAGACCATCCAATAAATACGCGGTAACTTGTAAATCTGTATGCAAATATAGTCGAAGCAGAAAGCTTTTTTTGAAACTACTACATAAAAAGAGACACGTATATCGGTCACTTGGTTTGGAAGTATACCAACATCTTTGCTTTTGCTTTATAATGGCGCCTTTATATTCTTCACACCTATTAATATATTTATTTTTATATAAATTATATTTATATGTTCATTAAAATCCTCAGATTTAAATTATTACCTATTATTCTTTAGTAGGGGACAATAGCTTTAACAAGCTATTGTCCCCTACTTTGCTAGGCAGTAGCGGGCACGTATAGTATTTGCTAGTTTACTACTAGTAATTTATCAGTTTTACATTTAGCATATAATAAAGGTTTGACATCAAATGTTCCAGACCTTATATTTTTATGTCATTGGTGCTCGCCACGCTGCACGACCCTTACTTAATAATTGTTTCTTTATTTCTTACAATTTAGCTGATGTACGATGTTTCACATCAGATATCCCAATGACCAAAACATTTATAATGTATGCAGATTGAAATTATAAACATCACATTGTCAGTCCAACGCAATATATATATATATATATATATATATATATATATATATATATATATATATATATATATATATATATATATATATATATATATATATATATATATATATATATATATATATATATATATATATATATATATATATATATATATATATATATATATATATTGCGTGTATGTGCCTGTCAATTAATAAAATATAATTTATCACGAGGTTTCGTAAATGACTTATAAAACAATGTCAAGGTATTCTTATTCTCCTATTATTAAGTATCAAAGACGTTTACTATTAAATAAACGACACTCGAGTACACAATTGTTAATATAATTTACTGAGGCTTATCCTTAGATACTACATAGAAATGTAGAAAAAACTGTTAAAAAAGCTTTTCCCCTTTTCTCCAGTAGTAAAACAGTGTAACTCTCTTCCGCTTATGCAATATTTTATATATATATATATATATATATATATATATATATATATATATATATATATATATATATATATATATATATATATATATATATATATATATATATATATATATATATGTATACATATATATATATATATATATATATATATATATATATATATATATATATATATATATATATTAATTTTCAATAAAATATTTAATTAGTTAAAAAGAAAAATCTATTCTTGTATATCAATATTATAAAGCTTTAAGCTTTATAATATTGATATACAAGAATAGATTAAATTGTAATTGTAAATTATAATTCTATTTATAGTAACGTTTGATCATTAACATACTTATTCAACGAATTCGATTATAGGTACCCTTTGTACCTACCATTCTGTGTAAAGTTAAGAGTGATAAAGAAATGATGCTTCTGCCCAAAATTGTTTAATAGAGTGCGGTGTGAAAATAAAATTATAAAAAAACTTGTGCGCAGTAGACCTATCTGTTGACCATTACCAACAATTAGCGATGCACTCATTGTTTTAATAACACTATAAACACCAACACTTTAAAATTCCTAGGTAATACTCCATGCCTTTCAAAAACTTAATAATGAGCATCTAACACCCAGTGCTTGAGTTGGCAGGGATATTATAACTACGCCACTATGGCGTAAATGTCATAAATTTGTTCTCAATATTAATGTACATATTTAGAATAAGTAGTTTAATAACTCTTGTACATTAATACCTTACATGTACCAGTTTCAGACCATTAAAATAGAATGAAGTCGTTGTTTTATTAATTAAATATCATGTTTAATGTCACTCGTTTTTATATTGAGTATTTGTTGAATGAAATAAAACATACCGCTTGTTCATTTAAAGACAGGCATCTGGATATTAAGTGAGTCATATACCACCATTCTTTAGTTTAATATTATTAATATAAATAAGTTTATAGAGCTAAATTTACTTTAATAAGTTTATTTTTTTTATTATTATTGCAAGCTCGATAGTTTCGTTCTGTATTTTGACATTTTAAAATAAAAAACTCTATTTTACATTATATTTATAGTCTATGGTGAATGCTTATTTATAATCTATTTTTATATGTTTCACCTGCATCTGCGTCATTCCCGTCACATCCGTACAGGGGGATCAATTGATATGGCCCTGTGCCCCTCGTGATGATTTATTCGTTAACCCACAATATACAGATATAGATTGAAGTAATTGATGCTTTAATTGGTATTGCTATCTATTCCACTATGTTAATCCCTATTACGTATTACTTTAATTTTGTTCTACCATCTCATCTGCAGTTCTGATAATTTCACTTTATAAGTAGGTATATCTAATATATATGCAATAAAATACTCTTTAAATCGTTACTTTATAAGAAAAATGTTATTAAAAAAATATATTATTAAAATAAAAGAACAGCATTTTAAATACTAAATACTATATTTTTAAATTCTTACGTTTTTCTTTTCATAATTAAGTAATTATATGACTTGACTTTGTCAACTGCCTTTATTAAAGTGTAGTTTTTAATCGTTCATATGTGGGATTCGTTGCCTTTAAGATTACGTTACGATTTATAAAAATAAATAGTTTCTATTAATTATTACTAAAAACAAGATATCCAAACTTGAAGCTATCGTAACATTATTTCACGGTATTGTTATAAAATAAAACTTTATAGCTTTACTTTAACATAATAATACAGTAAAAACTGAATATTTGTAAATGCGCATAACACGCGAAATAATGGACGGATTTTGATGAAAATTTTTTTGTCTCCTGCAGTTATTAAGCCTGGAAAGGGCATTAGGGATAATGAAGAATTCATTATCCTTATATCCTTTTAAAGCATCAATAAGAAATAAGGCCAAACTATGAGAAAAAAGTAAAAAGCTCCATAATATATTATGTCGTTCAACAAGATGAGTAGTTTACGGTAATTTGTAAAAAACCAAGGTCTGGGATATCTTAGAGCTTATAAAATCCACGCAAACTAACTTGCAACCGCGACAATCTACTTAGTAAATAGTAATACTGTAACAAAAAAAATCTAAAGACGATTTATTCACGTACCGCAAACATTTTATAGAAAATTTGCTGACAGCTTTGAGCTTAGAAGTCTTACTTTTATGATTTTTAGTCTTAAAGAACATATGGCTTAGTGGTCAGAGCGCTTGCACGGCGTGCAAGAGGCGCAGATGCGAATCCCGCTGCGTACAATGTCTTTTCTTTTCATTTATATATTTCTAAGTATCTATATACTTAGTAACGGGAACAAATAGTAAATTTTGTATGCTTTGAATTTGGATTTCCGCATTTATGCATGTGCCTAATATATAGTGCAAAGAAATGTAAAAATATAACATATTTGTCCGAACGGTGTATCCAACAATGGTGTATAGGTATTTCTATAACAACTTGTTTTGCATACATTAAAAATGCATCGTTTCAATGGAACACAACGGCACTTAGGTTTTGAAAGTATACCACAGTGGTCTGTTGCAAACCAGTTTACTTCAAACTTAGCTCTGCTATATCAACGTCTTTAAATATATTCTGAGTGCGATATTAAAATTAAACGCCTTGAGTCCAGACAAGGCAAAAATATCGTACACTATCAACAATTTTTAACTTTTAACTAGTTTTATAGAGAAAAACTTTTTTGTTTATATAATAATTAATAATTTTGTTTATATGTATATTATGATTATATTTGTTTACTCGAAGGGCTTCAAAATATTATGGCATATTTAATTCAAATACACACATAAATGGAATTGTTCCAATTTAGCTCTGTATTAGTAGAAGTACTAGTAGTGTATTTAAGCTGACCTACATTTTCAAGTAACGTCGTTTCTATCGATACGGCCAATTGTTACTAAGATAATGCTTGTAGTACTGTAAGCATATAAATACAATAAGCGGTTTATGATTAAGGTAAAATTAATTATACACATAAATATTATAATGTAGTTGTTTACATATTGTTTTGAGGTACATTTTTGCTGACGTCAATAATAAAGGTATAAGTAAGGAATCCATGTATATTAAATAATTTTTAAGCGTTTTAGAAAATTGTTCTCGAGCATATTTCACATGTAACTTGCGGCGTTGAATTCCGCCACTCAACACGCATTGCCTCGAAAAAAACGGACGAGGACGGAGAAAGCAGGGACTAAAGCAACGGAGTGTCTTAATACTAGGTTCGTATGGTTCCTGAAGTTCCTTCTGCCTACCCTGCCATGTGCGGGATAAAGCGTGAAGTTAAAAAAAAACTTGTAAGACAAAAATATATTAGTGAATATGTACTTTTATGTGAATATCAAAGATGGCGTCAAATAATAATTGTTCGATTTATAAAAAAATAATAATTAATAAAATTATACGATTCTTATCCTTTTTCTCATTTGTTTTTTGTTTATTCAACAAGTTTCGATAATGATTTTTCCTATCTTCAATTCTCAATGAATAATATTTTCTTACGGAGGATAACTGTGATTGACTTCGTTTTAAATCTTAATTTAAGTTTAAAATTGTAGTCTACGTAAATATATCAACTATTATTCATAAAATAATATTTCTATATCGCTACCAATGCTAAAACACCTTATACTGCATTAGCGAGTACCGCTTGCGCAAAGGACCGTTGGACCATTCAACGGACAGCTATACTGACGACCGACATAAAAACAAGTTTAACTGCACCGAATACGAAGCCTTGGCATTGATAAATATGACTAATACAGTTCCCAGGACGTGTTGCTGTAACCGTATTTGTATAACTGATATAACAATATATATATATATATATATATATATATATATATATATATATATATATATATATATATATATATATATATATATATATATATATATATATATATATATATATATATATATATATATATATATATATATATATATATATATATATATATATATATATATATATATATATATATATATATATATATATATATATATATATATATATATATATATATATATATATATATATATATATATATATATATATATATATATATATATATATATATATATATATATAAGTATTTATGTATATCCTAGCCACTTGGGATACAAACTCAAATCATTAGAAAATAATGTAATTGTTGTTATAATTCAAAGCTTTTCTTATTATTCAAGATGTCTGCTATTATTTAGAAATATTTAAAATTATCTCTGAGAAATTAATTGAAGCATCATTTTAAAAAGCTGTTGTTGGTATCTTTTTTGTATAGCTGTATTTAACGCTTGAGGTGTCATGTTTTTTTGGAACTCGACGACTGTAGTGTCTGTGATTAAATTAAATGGCTTTTTTGTAATTAACTTATTATTAGAACCAGCTTTAGTATTGAATCTTAAGATTTATTAAATTTTATAATCACATTGACAAAAGTCATACAAATTTATCCTATGAATAATTTAAAAAAAATAACTAAGAACACCCTTTCACAGTATGTAATGATAATTTATAAATGATAATATGATAATTTATAAACATAATAATTGTATATCATTTCTAAACATATATTACTACCACTATATAACATAGTCTAAAAAGAAATCGCTTCCTGCCGTCTGTCCCTATCTATTTATTTTGTGTAAAGGCATTCTGTATAATATACAGCATTGCACCCGTGCAAAGCCGAGGTACGTATAACAGGCTAGTACAATATCACAAAATGCAATTTAATTACTGTAACAGTTATGAATGATGAAACTAAATATATATCAACTTAGTAGTCGACTTTATCTGCACTAATTACAATTATAACCATTTATTTTCATCAAAATTAAAAAAAAAACTTAATTGGCGTATACTGGTATTAGTCATTTTGTATTTATTTTTATTTTTGTATAATATTATTGAATTGAGAGCTTTATTTAGTCAAACACCAGAATTCGAGCAATTTAAAACGGTAATATTATTTTCATTCCGAATAAAATTATCTCCATTATAAAATTAACTTATACAATAAAAAAATTGTTAAATAAAATACTCTTAATACAAAACCTTAATCAATATATTGTTTTCGACCCACATCTTGATGCTTAAGTGTCTTAATAAATTGCGTGTATCTGGACGCTTCGCCCGTATAAGAAAATTACAACAAACGCTACATATACTATATACATACTGTGGTCTCTATACTATAGTAATTCATATACCAAATATTTTTTCTTGTATAGTTTAAAAGGCACTACTTAACGTGGGCGCATCGCAGGTCACATAACGCCTACACGTGATTCATATAAGACTATGTGTGTGTTGATCTATTGAACAACAAACTAGTAGTAACTAGTCAATTATCTTAAGAGAAAAACTTGAAAATTTTGACATAATAAACTTTTAATAGCTTAACTTTTCTATATCCTCGTGTAGGTCGATTGTAGTCGAAATGTAAATAACAAATATTTTCTTGTAAACATTGCTGTATTTAATAATATTTGCAATGTTAAATAGATTTTCCTCGTCATTCTTATCTCACTTTCAATATATCTGTGGCAGATCCTCGCCTCAGGGAAATTTTTCATATTTTTAAAATATTAATACATATATATATATATATATATATATATATATATATATATATATATATATATATATATATATATATATATATATATATATATATATATATATATATATATATATATATATATATATATATATATATATATATATATATATATATATATATATATATATAATAAAATAAACCCTAATTAATTATTTTTGGACTCTACTTATACAGAACACTTGTTGTAATTTATATATATATATATATATATATATATATATATATATATATATATATATATATATATATATATATATATATATATATATATATATATATATATATATATATATATATATATATATATATATATATATATATATATATATATATATATATATATATATATATATTATATATATATATATATATATATATATATATATATATATATATATATATATATATATATATATATATATATTTAAATTACAACAAGTGTTATGTATAAGTAGAGTCCAAAAACAATTAATTAGGGTTATCATGTCCTTCATCATTCTAACTATGCATTAATTTAATCACTTATTGCAAGTTGCAACTATTGGCGATTTAAACATAAAACACTTAATGTCTATTATAAAAAAATACCTAATTATTTTTCATAATAAGGAGTTATAGAATGTATGATACATGTATATTAATGTGTTAAAAACAGCCATAAATCTGTTTAATATTTTCTGCAGCACAATATGTACATATTGTTCTCTATTTTTCTTGAAGTTCAAACAAAAGTGAGCAATACTTTGAAATACTCACCTAAGAATTTTCATTGTTTGTGAGCCTTGGCGCGATAAGATAATAGTATGAATAAAGTCTGTAATTTATTCTGACGTAAAATAAAATGCTAGTTTCAATGAGTACTTATGATTAATTATGTTACATATTGTGTCTGTCACTACGCTGATGCTTGTCCTAAGTAAGTTGAACTAGCTATACCCATATATCTACATACCTACCTATCTACGTTCACATCTACCTATCATGTAGATGGGTAAGTAGGTAGGTACCTACTTACCTACTTCTTTGCCATTTACCATTTATATGTGCAATTGTGAAACGTAATGCAGCTAATAGTAATTAGTACTTATAACGAGTCAATTATGTTTTTTATTCACCAACTTGACTTTCCGGTATATACACCATTAATTCTTTTTAACAGCGTTTCCCGCTTTTATACTTCCCATTTATATTTAGATAAAGACTAAAAACGATACGGGTTCACAAATACAAATATTTTTGTATTTTGAAGCGAATCGCTGTGGTAGAAAATATATATATAGTAAACATATTTATAATAACAATGAAAATATACTTATTTCATTTGAAGAAGCCTCAGTAATAAAAAGTAATTCGACATCGTTTTATTCATTCAAGCTGCGCAAATCGCAACCCGACCCCGGAGGTCGGTTCAACAAATTAGACGCTTTCTGAGTCATGAGAAGTCGCGCCGCCGCCATTTGTCAGTTTTATCTCTTCAATGTCTTTGTTTATCTAACATCAGCTGTTGTATTAATATTAAATTTATAGTGAAAATATGAAAATAATTTTATAATGTTATGTAGAATTTACGTTTGTATAAAACGTAAGCAAATGGCTACTTTAAAGCGTTCTTTTTAGCGTATTAGCGTTCTTTTTTAAATAATATTATAAATGTATGATAAAGTATTAGGTATATAAAGAATTAAAAAACTGCTTTTATCAATTACTTTATAAATATTAGAGAAAGTTATTGATCTATGAGTTCAGAATTAAGGAAGTTGCGTCTTATAGAGTTTAATCGCCATAAAATAAATCGACGTCTTCGAGGTTACCAGGTCAGCTCTAAATTGTAGCAAATGATTTTACGTGACTTTCTTTCTGTCTTAAGTTTAAGCTTTCCCTACAACTGGTAAGGTATAAAATGCTTTGTGTGTCTATAAAGGCCGAGACTAGCATTGTTGTCTAACACGCTCTAAAAATGTCAGAGGCCGAGACATGATTGATATAAGTACTTATACTTCTAGTATAAGCAGTCTTTGATTCTAGGATGACTAAATATAATTTTGATTATTAACGTTTAAGGTAGATTTTATGATTTTATTCGATCAATTAATATAATAAAAGTAAATAGCAGAAAGTATATGCTTTTAGGGTTCCACACTTCTAGCGGATCATAAGATCAGTTTGTTGTCTGCTTTGGACGAGCTTCTGTCCGTTGGCGTTGTGTATTTTTCTCGCGACCGTGTGAGGTGTCAAGCAGAATAAATAATTAATTAATATCATAGTCCCTTGAGGTACAGAAATTGTTAAACTTGTAGTGAAAACCTTACTTACGGGGTACTTCCCATTGACCTTAAACGTTTAATGGTAAAATTTGGCAATAGTTAAAACGTACAGTACAAATAAAGACACACCCGACGATTATTATTGATAATTTATACGTTAATATAACAGACATAACTTTGATATGTGAAGGAATTACAGTTGTTATCTCTCACGACAGTATCTGTTTAGTGGTGGATCTCAACGCCACGTCTGCCTGGTAACCAGAGCGACTTCCCCGAGTAAAAATGGAACCCAGTACCGTCGCTGCTTTCAAATGCAGACGCTGTGCTATTGTACAACAACGACAGCCTTAGTTAAATTCTGCAATGAGTAACGAAATCGAAACTCAAGCGTCCTTTGGGACGAAGATATATAATAAATGAAAGTGTTCTCTAGAGATACCAAGTTTTCTTTTACACGTAATGCTTACCGATTCTAATACTAATTTGGACTCCTGAACGCTTTCGCAATGCTTATTCGTTTCAATCTGATTCTTACTATTCGTGCCCACTTATTTCCGCCAGTACATTGTTTATTCATAATTTTATCCGTATAATGATAGTAATCAATCTTTGTATACAACTTCTCTTATATATTGTATTATTTATGATGATTACGCAAAAAAATCATTTCAATTTTCTCTACAAACTACATAAGATCGACTAACTGTGATAGTTGGGTATTACGCTTTAGAATGTGTGTTTTATTTAATTAAAAATAAACCAAAACTTTCCTTTTTCCTTTTGTTTGTGTATTAAGAGGCTGTTGGACACCTTTTTTACACAGTTGACACAGTTTGAGGTATAAATAATTATAATTAATCGTATATAAATATTTTTTATTACCATATATGTATGAGTATTAATTAACAGTGCCTACGTATAGGTACTCATATCACATACATTTTATTGTATATAATATATTTTTTTTGTCATGTTGTACTCGTAAATATAACTTACTTGACTAAGCAAATATTCCTGGTATTAAAATGTCTCAACTATTGAATCGTTTTGCTAACATTCAGGTTAATCTTTTGGGGCCGCTGCCACCACCTTTCCGCCTTAAACACTTCTAAGGTACCGCGATTGTAAACATTTTACAAAAATAATTTACCAAAACCTCAATTGCTCGACTTATCAAGGCAAATATAGAAGCGTAGTGACTCTAAGTGATATATGTATATCATTACTTCGTTTACAAAGACGAGTCTAAATTTTATTTCTATAATGAAAACATCGTTTAAGTACGTGTTTACATTTACACTTATAGTTGTAAGTTCTAATCAAAATTTATAATGTTAGTCAGCGGACTTACTCCATAGGGGTTGATTACGCAGAGTTTTTGTTCTATTAAAGACCGTAGACTATAAATTGCTTTGTTTTAAATTTAGCTCGATAGTTCCGATATAATTTTGGACGTACAGACCAGTAGACAAAAAGTGATCCTATAGGGGTTCAGTGGCTTTCTTTTAAGAGATCCATTACTAAAAAAATATAATGGTCACGCGAAATTGAACTTTATGCTTAACAGGTATTCTGTACAATTTTTAACAGCTCGTCCGTTGATAATTCGATCGTCTGACCTGAATCTACGCTCTATTCCACTTAAGATAGCATGTGTGTGATTTCCTATTATACAACAGTTTTGTAAGATTTCGTTTTCATTTGTATCGCTCAATTAAAAATAATATTTTTTACTGTTACGGAGTGCACAACTAAAGTTACGGTACGTGATAATAGTTCAGTGGGCAATTTGTGTTTAATGTCGCGTTTTATAATTTTAGTGACTTTCACTAAAAATAGACGTTAGGCAGTTATTTTGTAAGTATATTAACGAAAGTGTTTTTAAGTAAGTAATATAGTTTAATGGCTTTTGCACAATATGACTTTAAAACTTGACAATATTAGGTATATTGTTAAAAAACAGAAGTGGTTAGAGTTTACTTTATAATAATATCGAAACATATGTACACCATATCTTTCGAGGGTCTTTGAAAGGGATTCTGCGTAATTGCAATAAGTAACTTAAATCACTTAACAATAATCTTTCAGAGTACGTTTCCTATACGAACCGTTGTCTGCATGCCATAGTCCTGGATTGACTTAATTTCATCGCTTTTATAGTCTTTTGATTTTTAAGAGATTTCTACATATTTTCGTATTTCAAATGAGCTCAATGATTACACCTTAATTTTCAAGCAACGCTACGCCCTGCTAGTTATTTTAAGGTAAATGTAAACAACTAAGGTATGATGTTTACAGGACGGGATGTAAAAAGTAATTAGAAAATAAGCTACATGTCTACACGCCATAATAAAACTGAGCCTATGAACTCGTAAAGCTATTTATCTTTACTTAATAATTTTTATAGTTCTTCCGCATCTTTTCACGAAGCAATGTAGAGAGAAAATTGTATATAGATTTTTCCCCCTTTAGAAACTAAAAAAAGGTTTTGTTTTTGATAGGGAACTGTTAGAATCTGCTATGTCATGGTGTGGGCTATTTAGTTAGCATTTTGTTTCCGGAAGCACCCACCGGAACGACAGCTGAACCATACCAGTACTAACATTAGGGTTCAACGTTGATATTTAAAGTTCACCCGCATACCTATATGTGTGCATGTGGTGCCGTGACTCACTTTTAATAGAATAAATTTGTTCAAACCACAATATATAACCTTGAAATAAAATATTTATATAGGTATAGTAATTACGAGGCTAATTGTTTTTAAATACAAAATTATTTAAAATAATCCTTTTGTGCACACATGAATAATATCTAATCATATAAATATTTAAATCATCACATGTTTTTTATGAAGTTACTCAGATTTTTTTTTCGCAGTACTATATTCATATATACTCAGTATTATATTCTTTTTTATATTACTTCTTAACGCTCTCACATTCAAGGCTAACTAATAAAGTATTGACATAAATATTAATTTAGTATAACTTTAAACGATTATGCCTTCTTTTATTAACTCAGCCGTTTTTCTCACATTATTTAATCAAACCACGAATAAATTAATAAATAAAGCAATTAAGATACAAACATTCCATTTTAAAATAGAAACAAAGAATTTAATAATCCGAGATAATTATATAACGCATGAAAGTATACTACACATGTTCGTAACGAAAGTGAAATATGCCTTTCGGCCGTTAGCTTTGAGAATGGCGTTACAGTTGTTCATTATAACCGTTTTGTTGTTATATTTTATAGCGTTACACAATTCGGAAAACAACAATTTTTGCGTTGATCTTTATGCATGCCTGCATTCTGCTCTTGTTCAGTTTTTATATGGCTATGCAACTGTGACTCGTGTTTTTAATGCAGCCACGTTTCCTACGTGACTAGTAATTAGTATTCAAACTGAATTTATGTAGACTCAAATGCATCGTGAACTATTTACAATGTACGTATGTACATCCATTTTTGTATATATTGATTTAATTTAGAGATATAAATATAAAACGACGTCTACTAACAACTATTTCACTTTAAGTAGCTAATTACACGAGGTCATAATTGTAAAAAAAAATCAATCGGATCGGATTATACAAGATAATCTTCTAATTATTATGTTTTAAATGAAATTATCTTTGTTTCAGTAAAAAATGACGATGGACAAACAGCTGGTATGGGTGCGGGACCCCAACGAGGGGTTCGTACTAGCACGGTTGCAGGAGCTGATGGGTGAAGAGGCTGACGTATTTCCGGTCGATAATAAATATCCGAGACGCGTGTGCAGCTTTGACGATATCTTCCCAGCTGGTGATCCTACTAAGGATGTTGATGATAATTGTAAGTTTTAAATATTGTAATGTTATGTTGAGTTTATGACTAATGTTTTGGCGTAGGAAGCGCGTGGAAATTATATTTATTTAAAATGCCTTAAAGTTATCAGAAAATGAAAAAAGAAACGTTTTTAATAATTTGTTTTATTAGTATAACATTTGTTTATTTAAATTATTGATTTTGTTTTAACTTTTAAAATATATTATTATTTAAGCATTTACAAGCTGTGACTCTGACACTGATTCAGTCGTAAAACCGGTAAGGACAATGTTATTGTTAGTAACATTTTGTTATTACATTTTTTCTTTACGACTCTCACAGACAGATCTTGAAAAGTAAATGCATATTGCAGTTATTTTTTTCGTATTTGACGCTGATATTGAAAGTTGTTACAATGACTGAGATCCTTGAAGAGTTCACGTGTAAAGATGTACAAGTTGCCCTTGAGTCTCTATGACCGGTTTAATGATATGTTTTGTTCTATTTTCTTCTAGACATATCCAAGATGGAAGATTAAGGAAGATTCCTGTAGTATATATATACTAATTAAAATCTCAACCTAAAAAATTAACTAAATTATCTTAAATAAAAAAAATTCTCACTATATATTATAAATTATATTTTTATATTAGAGTATTAGGTAAAAAAAATAACTAGCTTCACGCTTTATCCCGCACATGGCAGGGTAGGCAGAGGGAACTGCAGGAACCATACGAACCTAGTGTTAAGACACTCCGTTGCTTAGTCCCTGCTTTCTCCATTGTGCATTGTGTGTTGAGAGGCGGAACTCAACGCCACGCTTTGCCTAGTTTTCCAGAGCGAAGAAAAAGGAAACTGAAAAATCTATCTTCTCCGAGTGGGAATCGAACCCAGAAACCGTCGCGTGTACAAGCAGACGCTACGCCTCTGCGCCACGACGGTCCTCTAACTAAATCTAAAAAATAACAGAGTATAAAAATTTGTCTTATGAAAGTAATAAAAAATAAAATGTTATGTTTACAGGCGAACTAATGTTTCTCAACGAGGCGACGCTACTGAACAACATATTAACACGCTACAAGAAGAAAAAGATTTACGTAAGTACTGATATGACTCACGTTACCTTGAAGTCGCTATCGATTCTACAATTTGAGCAAATATAGACCGTTTATGTTTCTTGATAGATCTCCATTTTAGATATGAAAATATAAGGAAATTTCAGCTTCATAATACTAAATAATCATCACCATCGCGTAATGTTACGTATATAGATATGGCATTGCGATATTATTTTCAATTATATATAATCACTTTATCTTGCATTTTTATATTATTTAAGTAAAAAAAACCAATATATATATATATATATATATATATATATATATATATATATATATATATATATATATATATATATATATATATATATATATATATATATATATATATATATATATATATATATATATATATATATATATATATATATATATATATATATTTGTTGAAAACGTAATTATATAATACTATTGCTGGAAAATTGTTAATTTGAGGAATTTAATTAACAAAATAGGTTTTAAATAGGTAAAATTTAAACTTACACGTATATAATCTTAATTAGTAAATTAATAAGAACGTTAACCCCTACAGATTGCCTAACACAGTTCAATATACTACGGTATTGAATAAAATATCAGTGTACCTTTACATATCCTCACCTTGAACGTTCACACTTCGCAGTCCGCACGCAATGCTATCGATTATAACATTAGTTTATTGTTACGTATAAATGAGGTGGATGCATTAGAGATTCATAAAATAAATATGTATTTTGTGCGGTCTTCAATACAATGTAGGCTAAAACATCGCTTGATATTGTTTGTTGATATTTTATGTAGTCTAGCGCCTAGGTTAGTGTAGTTTGTAATGAGCTTGGAAAATTATTATGAATGTTTTATATTACAAGGTTTCATGATGGGAGAATATTATTTTATTTTATTTTTATATAAATATCACGAATATATTGATAACAAATGATGAGAAAACCAACTAAATATATTTTTTACAATATTATAAAATTGTTGCCTTTAAAAGTTTAATAAATATATCCGGTTTTTGATATATTAATGACAAGCGAGCAATTCGCAGCATTACCATCTTGATCGAAGTAATGTATTTTCATAATTTTTAAAGTGTAAATCTGCAATAGGAAAAATACTTAGAGAAAGTATTTTTTAAAGTAAAGTAGTTTCTTTCGATTAAAGTCCCATAGAATAAAATTTAGCTGTTTAGGAGATTGGCCTTGGCAAAGCGCGGCGTTGAGTTCCGCCACTCAACACGCAATGCCTCGAAAACGGCGGAAAGTGGGGACGGAGTAAGCAGGGACTAAGTAACGGAGTGTCTTAACACTAGGTTCTTATGGTTCCTGCAGTTCCCTCTGCCTACCCTGCCATGTGCGGGATAAAGCGTGAAGCTAAAAAAAAAAAAAAAACTAATAATTTTTAAATAAAAATAAATTATAACAATATGAAAAACTTTTACGAAAAATTATATTTTTAAAATAGTCTGTTTATCGCAAATTGAGTTTAATTATGAATTGTTAATAGAATTTAAATAAATTAGTTAGTTAACTTTTATGAATTTAATCTTTTCAGACATATGTAGCCAACATTCTACTCGCAGTAAACCCTTACGAGGAAATTCCAGACATGTACTCTTCTAATACCATTAAGAAATACCAAGGCAGGTCATTGGGAGAACTGCCGCCTCATGTATTTGCTATAGGTATATTTTGTTTTAATATATCTTTCAAACTGCCTTCAAACAAAGATTCGAAACTAAATTGGTTAAATATACAGAGTTTATTACTTAGAATTTTAATATAATTTAAAGCAAAGTTAAGAAACTCATGGCCACTCGTTTTTTCCCCATAAAAATAATTCATTTCCCCAATATGAATTGAACCTAAACTCGATAGCATTTTTAGTTTACTATTATATTAAGCATAAAGGTAAAGAACTACAAAATGACATTAAAAAGTAAATAATTCAATAATTTGGTATTAATGATTGTTACTAATCGAAATCAGTATAGTTCGATTTGCAATACCTATTAGTATTTTTTATATTGAATTTTTCAATAGTCGTCACTGCATTTAAAACGTTTACAATCATCGATAATTTTTTATTATGATAACATTTATATTTATTGCTACGAAATTAACGCTATTTGTTCTTTATAACATTATTATTGATAAAAATACCAAATCAACCCGGCTTACTATCTTTTTTCAATTTTATGTAAAAAATAATATTAAATGATTTATAATTTTAATACAAATATCATTATTTACTGTCATTAAAAGCATTTTGCAGTGTGCACTTTTTACTGCTTTTATGTGGAAGTAGAAAGTGCACACTAGAAAATATTTATTTCATAGGTGAATAAACTCGGGACTTCAAGACAACAATTTATCTTATACTTAATAACTTAATATATATTTCATACAATATAACGCAGTCCAAAACTTATCTTACATACATGTTGATTTTAAAATAACGTTACTTTTTTATATTAAACAGCACAAAAACAATTAAATACTAGAATACTAGACTTTTAAAGCTTTACTTTGAAACCTTTAATCTTAAAATGGCAATATTTTCTTTGTTTTCTCAGACTATGTCCCCAATTATTTAACTTTTATGGCAGAAAATTTATTAAATTAAAATTAATTAATTTTAAAAGTAAAAACGACATTATTTTCTTTCAGCCGACAAAGCATTCCGCGATATGAAATCCTTCAAACAATCTCAATCTATAATAGTATCAGGAGAGTCTGGTGCCGGTAAAACCGAATCAACTAAATACATACTTAAATATTTATGCGATTTGTGGGCTAAAGGCGCTGGTCCTGTAGAACAGAAGATTTTGGATGGTGAGTCTTTTAAATTGTTTGTGTGTGTGTGTGTGTGTGTGTGCGTGCGTATACATATCTGTGCGTATGTGTGTTGGTATATGTGGTAATGTTGTATTGGTGTATGTGATTTTTTAAGTGAAGAAAGATGTATCTTTATAATCAACCCTTTTTGTTTACCTTTTATTGAAATATTATAAAAGTTTAGTGGAATGTTCAATTTGATCTAAATAGGGCAAGTAAAAAGTATCATAAATAAATAACATAAATATCTATAAAATATACTAAAAATTAAACACATACGTTTAATGAAGAAAAGGCGCTATTTTTGTGTAAAATTTTCGATAGTCAATAATCCTGAAATACACTAGAATTTTAACCAAAGTGTTATTTGACCAAGTATATTGTATATAATTGGTCAAATAACACTTTAGTTAAAATGGTTACATAATATATTGTATATTTCATTCTATTTTTTTAGCGAACCCCATCCTCGAAGCGTTCGGTAACGCTAAAACAACGCGTAACAACAACAGTTCACGTTTCGGCAAATTCATGGAAGTGCATTTCTCCAACAAATATCAAGTAGTGGGCGGTCACATATCGCATTATTTACTGGAAAAATCTAGAATATGCACTCAAAGTTCGGAAGAGAGAAATTATCACGTGTTCTATTTATTATGTGCCGGCGCACCGCCGGAGTTGCGAGCCGCTTTGAAGATTACTAAACCTGATGATTATTTGGTAAGTTTTTCTTATATGCATTAAAAGGCATATAATATATGATATGCAGATGGTAACATATAAAGAATAAGTAAATATTAACTATAACAATAGAAAATTAGTATTTCGATTTCTTCGCTCTGGCAACTAAGGCAAAGCGCGGCGTTGAGCTCCGCCACTCAACACGCAATGCCTCGAAAACGGCGGAAAGCAGGGACAGAGTAAGCAGGGACTAAGTAACGGAGTGTCTTAACACTAGGTTCGTATGGTTCCTGCAGTTCCCTCTGCCTACCCTGCCATGTGCGGGATAAAGCGTGAAGCTAAAAAAGAATACACAAATTGTGTCTCTATTGTACTGTCCCAGTTTCAGCAATGAATGTCTGTACACTTAGAATGTTTTAAACAATTAAGTAAGAATTTGTATTAAAAGAAAGCGCCCATTTTGTTTTCGTGTTAATGTTTTGCAGTAAATATTTTATTTTATTATTCTTATAGTACCTTAAAAATGGCTGTACACAATACTTCACGTCACCCCAATCCGAAAAGAAGATACATGCTAATCAAAAAAGTCAACAGCAACAAGCCAAAGGTGGTCTGCGCGATCCTATTTTAGATGACGTTGAAGATTTTCAAAGGTTACATCAAGTAAGTAACGAAACAAATAATAAGAAAAATTCTAAATAAATTGTTTTATTTTATGAATAAAGCATTAAAATAATATATTTTAGCATATCACTTTATTTTATTATTCTTTTAGCATATACTCTTATTTGCGTCTCACTATGAGCTAGTGAGTTATTTATAAATTCTAATAATTATTTTATACATAGATAATAAATATTTTAAATATAATTTACATCAAAATAAATTTCATTTTCTTCTAGCGTTATAACAGTTCTTAGATTGTTAAGTGATTTAAAGGAGAAAGCTCCAATATATTTATTTTACTGGCAAAATTAGATAAAACTGAAGGAATCTTTACTTTGCTTAAATTTAATTTAATTTTTACAATAGTTTTACACATACTCAATAAATAATTAATTATACATTTTATATCAAAATAAATTTCATCTGGCGTTATAACAATTCTCAAATTAAAAAGTATTTATTGGCAAAATTAGACAAAACCCTTAAAATTCCATAAATCGTCCGTCACTAGTCCCGTCTTGCTATACACCCTTATTATGTACGAACTGCGCCCGACAGGCGTTATCACGCGTGGGCCTCACAGAGGAGGAGAAGACGTCGATCTACGGCGTGGTGGCGGCCGTGCTGCACCTGGGCAACGTGCAGTTCGAGGAGGAGGGCGGCGCGCGCGGCGGCGGCCGCGTGAGCCCGCAGTCGGAGGCGCCGCTGGCCGCCGCCGCCGCGCTGCTCGGCGTCGACGCCAGCGAGCTGCGCATGGCGCTCGTGTCGCGCCTCATGCAGAGCTCGCGCGGCGGCGTCAAGGGCACCGCCATCATGTGAGGCCGCCTCTTGTTTATATATGTTCTTTCTTTTTTTTGCTTCACGCTTTAGGCGAGTGAGGTAGACAGAGGGAATTGCTGGCATAGGAACCTAGGTTTTTTTCGTGGCGTGGTTTTCGTGCGTGTTGAGTGGCGGAACTCAACGCCACGCTTTGCCTAATTTCTTGTGAAAAAAAAAACCGTCGAGTTTACATAGGCCACGCCTGTGCGCCAAGACGGTCCTCAACGGTCTTATTTATATGTTCGTGATAGACATAATTTGTGAAAAAATGTCATACTTACTGCACCGCCCATGTATTATGCAACTCAGACATCGAAATGTTACCTAGATGATATAGTTCTAAACGATAAGGCTATCTTAATGTACCTTTATTCTTTTTTTAGCTCTAGCATATTTGTATTGTATGTGATAATATCGACTTATCTTTTATTTTACTTTCATACAAACCTTAAACGTAATATTGATAAACACAGGGTGCCACTAAAGACCTACGAAGCGTGCAACGCGCGCGACGCGCTCGCCAAAGCGGTGTACAGCCGACTGTTCGACTACATAGTGCGGCGGATCAACGAGAGCATACCGTCTTCAGCCTCCGCTTATTACATTGGAGTTCTTGATATTGCTGGATTTGGTAAATTGACATATATTTTTCTTATATTTATATGATATAAAGTCTAACTGTACTAGCTGTAAACTATTAATAAATTGTAGATTCCATCTTCAGCAGGGAAAATAATAATAACACATTTCTCAGGTAATATAGAAAGTACGGTGTTAAGTTTCTGTAAGGTCCCTATCTTGAATTTAGACAGGAAATGTAAAACGTAGAGATTTAACATTAAATTCTATCGTGTTACCCTGCTATATGAAACAAAAAAATGATATAATTAATGTTTGCAAAATATCTAAAGATATATGTTTTTATATAGTGCTATAATGTTCTTTTTTTTTTCATTTTAGAATACTTCCAACAAAATAGTTTTGAACAATTTTGCATAAACTACTGCAATGAGAAACTACAACAATTTTTCAATGAACGTATCCTCAAAAACGAACAGGAACTTTACAAACGGGAAGGATTAAACGTTCCCGAAATAAGATTTGTAGATAACCAGGATTGTATCGGTAAGTATATCCTTACAATTATTCATATAAAAAGTTAAGATTTCCTGTTAGTACGACACCTGAGAGACATTGTGTGTATTTGTGTGATAGAGAGAAAGAGAGAGAGAGAGGGAAAGCTAAGATCTTTGTTTTTTTTTTCAATTTTATACATTTTAAATAAAATATTTTTAACCCATTATTCGCGTATATTGAGATTTTAGAAAACCCGACGTTTCGAACACTTAGTAGAATGGACTGGAGTATTGCAAAGTGCTGGAAACGTCGAGTTTCCGAAAAATGTATACAATATACGTGATTATCCGTTTCAAATATTGTATTTAAAAATAGTAAGAGTTTATTTTATAATGTATATATGTCAACATTTATAATCAACACCTATTTATAAAAGCGT
The DNA here is from genome assembly GCA_037178615.1 of Dione vanillae. Taxonomy (NCBI): domain Eukaryota; kingdom Metazoa; phylum Arthropoda; class Insecta; order Lepidoptera; family Nymphalidae; genus Dione; species Dione vanillae. The sequence goes on from JAZFAU010000102.1 coordinate 744,976, forward strand.
GACTCATACTCCTCATGTTTATCGTCCCAGCCTAGTTAAAATTATATTATAGTTTTATAAATGTACTTTTCATGTCACTTTAAGTTATTATTATTGTTATAAATTATAATTAAATCTTTTAAAATATTCATTTATATAAAATTTCAGATCTCATTGAAAGTAGAAATCACGGCATCTTCCATATCCTAGACGAAGAAACTAAACTACCAAAACCGGATTTTGGGCATTTCACTAGTGCCGTGCATAAGGAACTCGGCAGCACTAATGCAAGGTGAATTATTTATTTATTTTTAAGCAGATATTAATTTACATAATACTGTTATTTGCCATATTTGCTTTACAGTTCCAGAGTACGAAAACTATATTTTCAGAAATTAATTTAAAAAAAATAAAAAATATCACATTTAATTAAAAAGAAGTTACTAAGCGTGTATATAAGCTGTTGCTATTGAGTTTAGTTGAACTTAAAGTGCAATAGAAGGAAAGGCGCTTCAGTCCAAAAATACATTTTTTCAAAACTAAAACCGATTGAATTTCTCTATTTATATATAATTATATTTGAAGATAGTTTACTTATTTTGTAAGATTAGATAATTATTTTTATAATTTAAAAATAGATTTAGAATAAACAGATTCACTTGATTTCTGAGAGAAATGACATTTTATACGACATAGTAGAAATTTCCAGTTCACCAACTCTTTCTATATAATTTATCAATCAGTTCAATTATCTATAACATTGAAATAATATAAGTTAATTGTGTTGTTGCCCCAGCTCCCGCCTGCAAGTCCCGCGCGCGTCTCGCCTCAAGGCGCACCGCACTTTGCGGGAACATGAGGGCTTCTTGCTAAGACATTTTGCTGGCTCCGTCTGTTATAATACTGTGAGTATTAATGAGATCTTTGTTATTCGTTCGTCTATTTTTATAACTTTTAAATACAATTTAAACGGATTATTAAGTGTTCGAAATGTCGGGTTTCCAAAAATTGTCAATATACGCGATTAGATTCGTTTAAATTGTTCTTATTTACAACTATGAGTGTTGTTTTTTATTTGTTATATATTAAATATTTTCTTCATATGACTGTGACTTTTATTGTAACAGTAGTCAGTAGTATACGAGGTCAATTTCTGATTTTTTTATAGTTATATACAGAATAAAGGCAGACACTTAAAAAAAACCTAACCATCCTGCGAAGATAAATAAAGCAAAATTAATTAAAATTTTTCATCAACAAAATGTACCGATGACATCGAAATATTTTTTTACAGACTCAATTTTTAGAGAAGAACAACGATGCCTTACACGCCTCCCTAGAGTTCCTCGTACAGGAGTCCCGGAACCCGCTCGTACAGCAGCTATTTGAAACTGTGGATAACAATAATGCTAAAGGAAAATTGAACTTTATATCTGTGGGCGCTAAGTTCCAAAGTCAATTGTCTCAACTGATGGACAAATTGAAAGAGAACGTGAGATTTTTTTTTAATAATTTTTAATGCATAATTTAATTCGCAATTCTTTAGGTAATTAGATGTAGTGCATTTATAAAATTTTGCGTTAGTTTTATCAAAATTTGGATATAAAAAGAATTGTACATACAGAAATATAAATTGAGGACCGTCGTGGCGCAGAGGCGTAGCGTCTATCTGTAAACACGAAGGTTAGTGAGTTCTATCTCAGTCGGGGGAGGTGGATTTTTCTATTTTCTTTGCTCTGGAAACTAGGCAAAGCACGGCGTTGAGTTCCGCCACTCTTAAGGCGGAAAGCAGCGACTAAGCAACGGAGTGTCTTAACACTAGGTTCTTACGGTTCCCTTTGCCCACCCTGCAGTGTGCGGGATGAAACGTTAAAAAAAAATAATAAAAAAAAATGAAATTTAAATAATATAATAATATAATTTAACCAACAAACGTTCAGAGTGTTCAGCGTTCCATATTCAAATAACCATATGAACAGGGCACGAACTTCATCCGCTGCATCAAGCCGAACTCGCGCATGGTGGGGCGCGCGGCGGAGGGCGCGCTGGTGCTGGCGCAGCTGCAGTGCAGCGGCACGGCGGCCGTGCTGGCGCTCATGGAGCACGGCTACCCCTCGCGCGCGCCCTTCGCCGCGCTCTGCGACATGTACCGCGACTACCTGCCCGACAAGCTGCGACACCTGCAGCCCAAGACCTTCTGCCAGGTGACTGTTCGGATATGCACGTTTCCGTTCCTTTATACCAGTTTTTGTTATATAATACTGATTTTTGAAGTTTAAAGCAGATGTTAGTATATTATGAAAATTTTCTATTTGTGTTAATTTGTAAGTTGAGAACTTTATGTGACACTTTGATGTTTTACGATTATTACTGTATGTTTTATTCAAGATTTATGTAGAAGTTGTCTTATGTCGATTCATAGTGTTATTTCACACAAAAGAATGAATTGAATAATAGTATACACATAAATAACCTGTTGCTAATTAACTACTAAGCATGTTGCAAATTATTTACTATGTTAGTATCTATAACAACGAACAGTTCCGAACGCCCAGTTGCCCGACGCCCAACTTATTAACTCGGTTTTCTAATTGTACCTTATAAGGGGTTTTCCATTAAGGGCGCTTGCTCGTGTAGAACTTCCATCGCAGCGTGTGCTGTGTCGCACGTAGCGCCGTCCTGTTGAAACCACATGTTGTCCAGATCCATATTCTCAATTTCAGGCCAAAAGAAGTTGGTTATCATCAACCGGTATTGCTCACCATTGACGGTGACGGCCACTCCATTATTGTTTTCAAAAAAATACGGACCAATCACGCCTCCGGCCCAAAATCCGCACCAAACAATCACTTTCTGCGGGTGCAATGCCACTTGGTGAACCTCGTGTGGATTGGTCTCGTCCCAAATACGGCAATTTTGCTTGTTGACATAGCCATTCATCCAAAAATGCGCCTCGTCGCTGAAGATGATTTTTTTGCCTAAATCGGCGTCAACTTCCAACTGCTCTAATGCCCAGTCAGCGAACACACGGCGCTGTCTATGGTCATTAACCTTGAGCTCTTGGGTCAGCTGGATCTTGTACGGATGCAGGCTCAAATTACAACGCAAAATTCGCCAAGTTGTCGTCTGCGAAATTTATTCTCGGCAGATCTCGCGTTACGTTGACGCACGGGGACCGGCTGATTGTTAACTGACCCGGTTGACTCGAATTTGTCCACCAATCGACGGACGATCATCGCGACCGTAAAACGGACGGACACGGACTGAAGACCCATTTTCATAAAACAATTTTATGATTTGCACGTGCTGCTCGACACTGTAACCTGCCATGGTGGTTTGGGAGGACGGAACGAATATAACACACTGCATTTGACAGCTGTCACTCAAACAACATGGCCGCAATCAGCTGTCAAAGTTCAAGCATCCCGATTGGAAAACCCTATAGTTCCCTACTACTAAAATTACTAACCTACTAAAATTTTTTAATTTAAAACAACACTTTAAAACGACACAAAATAAACTGAACCTGGTCTAACAGGCGATGGTGCACAGCCTGGGGCTGTCCAGCCGCGACTACAAGCTGGGCGTGACGCGCGTGTTCTTCCGGCCCGGCAAGTACAGCGAGTTCGACACCATCATGCGCTCCGAGCCCGCCAGCCTGCGCGCCGTCGTGGACGCCGTGCTCGCCTGGCTCGTCAAGAACCGCTGGAAGCGCGGCATCTTCTCCGTGCTGTCCATCATTAAGTGTGAGCTGACTTGTTATACATTTTTTTTTATTATTATTTATGTCTTCACGCTTTATTCCGCACATGGCAGGATAAGAGGGAACTGCAGGAAACATAGCAATCTAGTGTTAAGACACTCCGTTGCTAACCCTGCTTTCCACCTTTTTCGAGATATTGCGTGTTGAGTGGTGCAACTCCACACCGTGAATGCAATGAATCTTGTGTTCCTATTTTAAATTATAAAACCAATTATAGGTCCGCAGGTTGTTTTAGTGTTCGAAAATTTTTTTTTTCTTTTTTAGCTTCACGCTTTATCCCGCACATGGCAGGGTAGGCAGAGGAAACTGCAGGAACCATAAGAACCTAGTGTTAAGACACTCCGTTACTTAGTCCCTGCTTACTCCGTCCCCACTTTCCGCCGTTTTCGAGGCATTGCGTGTTGAGTGGCGGAACTCAACGCCGCGCTTTGCCTTAGTTGCCAGAAAGAAAATGGAAATAGAAAAATCCATCTTCCCCGACTAGAGATCGAACCCAGAAACCGTCGCGTTAGTCGCGTTACAGGCAGACGTTGCGCCTCTGCGCCACGACGGTCCTCAAAAAATAAATCTTTTGTTCTTATTTTAAATTATAGGTCCGCCAGTTCTTGTTTTAGTGTTCGAAAAATAATCGTATGTTCTTATGGTCTGCATATATGGTATGCGGTCTGATATAGCAAAAAGAGAAGACGATAGCGAGTTCTTAGATAGAGTACCCCCTTCCCCACCCACCCTGTGTTACTATTGAGGACACGGAAAATTTAAATTTTTTTTTATAAAAATTTATTTTTAAAATTTACTTAATATTCGTTAAATTATACATTTGTAACTTTATATTTATTGTTATCTCAGACAACAATTATTAGTTATTTATAAAAAAATGTGACAGTACTAACGTAGTGAAAATGCAAAATTTCTATATAAACAAATATTTTGTATATTTCTAGTAAAGAACAAAATCGCATTCCGACGCAAATGTCTACTCATACTTCAAAAGAACATACGAGGTTATTTAGTGCGGCGTCAACATCGTCCGAGATACCAAGGAATAGCCAAGATCAAGCTTTTAGAGAACAATTTGTCGCAAATGGACTCGGTCGTAGCACAATTGAAGAAGGAAAAGGACAGTGCTAAGAAGAATATAGAGAACTTGAGGAAGTCCATACAGAGCGCTTGCAGCACTATTAAGGTTTGTGGTCGCCTGGGATTTTGCGAGGCATATAATATTCCGTTTTTTAAAAAAAAACAATATTTAACAAATATTTCTTTAACTATGCTTGATATTAACTAAGAAATGAAGTGTGTTATAACTATAGGTTATTAATTACAATGGCTGTGATATAGAACTAAATTTTTCAAACCAGATTGTTCTAATTTTAATGGTTTTATATACGTTATATTTATTCTATTCATTGTATAATATGTAAATTATATCGGAGTCTATTATAGGTATTTCAAAAAAGAAAAAAAATTAAAAGTACAAATGTTTGATATGTATATTATACTCTTATTGTATTTTCTTGTTAATATGTATATTATGTTATAGGGTAACGAAAAAATAAGTCGAGCGGAAATAGACCAGCTCTATACAAAACTCACCAGAGAAACGGAAATGCAAATGGCCGCGCTACAGAAAGCTATGATTGATCAAAAGAATAGGTGAGTTTCAAATTTACTATATAAATAAAGGACATAAGAAATATTAATATTATCATTAAGTCCCACGATGGCGATTGAATTATTTATTCAAATTTTTTTATTGCATTTATTCCACCATTATGATCTTTTTAATAAAACTAAATGTTGACTTTGTGTAAACAAAAAAATATATGAATTATATGAAATATTTATTTAAACTGTGTCTTGTAGGGATGAACAAGAAAGGTTGCGTAAAATCGAAGCAGAAATGCGAGCAGCGGAAGAGGCGAAACGCAAAGAGCAGGAGAGAATTAAACAGGAAGAGGAAAATAGACGACTGTACGTATTTACTGTGTACATACTACTACTACTTAGTAAACTAAATAATTTATTTATTTAGATATTTAATATTGAACATATTTCCCCAGTTTAAGGATCTATATTTTAATTATAATTTGAGTTTAAACATATTATAGTTTAAGTTTCATGACCTTCATATTTTAACATCATGGGCATGGAGACTGTTTTTGTGTTATTTTAGTCTGCTAGTCCTTATAAACACTTGTTTTTCTCACATTTCGGCTACTTTATAGTAAGGAATTATATAATAATTTTTTCTTTACACCTATTATATAATAAAATTAAATCCATACAACTCAGATTGTATACGACAATATTTTAGTTATTTACATTATCATAATAATCAATAATCAAAGCACTAATAAAGAATAAACTTAACAGTAAAGCAGAAATGGAAATGCGGCGCAAAGCGGAAGAGGCGGAGCGTCTGAAGCTGGAGGAGCAGGACCGCGCGGCCGCGCTGGCGCTGCAGCGGCAGCTGGAGGACGCGGCGCGCGCCGACCAGGACAGCAGGGACAGGTAGGAGGTGCACTACACATGGTAGCCTGTTTCCCGGGGGTTCCGTTCAAATTATGCGTTTTGTTTCGCTAGAACATGTCGATATTTCGCTCAGAGACCGTTACTTCATTTTTTTAGCTTCACGCTTAATCCTGCACATGGCAGGGTAGCTAGAGGGAACTGCAGGAACCATGAGAGCCTAGTGTTAAGACACTCCATTGCTTAGCTTCTTTCCGCGGTGCTTTCTCCGTCCCCGCTTTCCACCTTTTTCGAGACATTGCGTGTGCAAGAAAATGGAAATAGAAAAATCCATCTTTCCCTCATGAGAATCGAGCCTTCAAACCGTCGCGTTTACAGGTAGACGCTTACGCCTCTACGCCACGACGTCACGCCCTCATATTTTTATATGTTTATTTATTCATACAATAAATGCAAAACTATGAAATACATATGTCCTACCCGAACCAGATATTGTTGACGTCTAACGCATTTACATGTCCGGTTAACAGGTTAAGATCAGTTTTTGATTTGAGGTATTAACTTTAGCGGACCGGTGGTAATGTTTTTGACGTTCAAAAAATTAATCATGTATACTTATTTTAAATAAAATTATTTGAATTTGAATTTCTTAATTGTTTCTCTTGATTTCTTTTTTGTTCTGTGCTGTAGGAGGTGTACTAGTACTTACTGTGTTGAACATGCTAGGTAATAAAGAAAAAGATATTATAACTTATAATGCTTACTGTGTAAAAGATATTACATAATGAAAAAAAGATATTAGGAGATATAATATAAAGAAAAAAATATGTAATGAATTAATAATGATTTCTTTTTTGTTCTCTGCTCAAATAATAAGGCGGTTCAATATTGAGTTGTTTTAACACCAAGTTCTAGGATACAGAGCGAAGATAAAAAACATTATTAATTGATACAAAACATAATTTATGTATACTTAATTTAAATTATCATTTTTACAGATTAGAACAAGAGCGAAGAGACCACGAAATGGCGGTGCGCCTCGCTAAAGAAACAAACGGCCATGTAGAAGGCTCTCCACCTCAGTTAAGAAGGTATATATCGTTTAGGTTTCAATTAAATCACATAAATTATATAAATTGATTGAGAATTATATTTTGATATTTAATATATTATATTTTTTCTGTAAACACATATATTTACCTGTAGTACAAGTTTTTGTATTTACTGTGATAATTAAGTAATAGTTAAAGTACAATACGATAATAAATTTATATTCAATTTAAGTACAGTTTGCAAATTGTATAGTATTTTTGATTAAGAAACTATTTTTTTACTTATATGTGCCATATCAATACATATACATAAGTAAACTTTAAATCTAATAAATATAAAATAGTCATTGTTTTTTATTGATATATAAATATTTAATCCGTGTAATATAATATTTAAAAGTTTAAATGTACACGTTATAATAAACAGTAAATAAAGAGTAAATTCATATGCGGTGGAAGTAGGAGCGAGAGGTATAATAACGAAGTCTCTCTATAGCTTGCTAAAAGATCTCGGCCTGTCTAGAACTATTACTAACACGTTTCTAGAACGTACTTCAAAGGCGGCATTAGCAACATCATTTCGAGTTTGGTTAGGTAGTGGAAGGAGCTCAGACAGTGAAGGTGAGCGTTAATGCATTTTAAAGGGGCCCCTTTAACCCTACACTTGGGTCGCAAGTCCCAAGCGCTGATCGGAGCTCCTCTCCCTACAATGCGATGGCCCCGGCACACGCACGGTGAATCCATTAAGCAGTCTACTCTGTATAATTATGAACAAATAATTTTTATTCTTAATTAATAATGCTTATAGTAACTCTTTGAAAGTTCTACAAGCATTTATAAAACATATAAAAACTTTATTAAAAAGTTATCCTTAAATTCCAAGCAAAGATCTCACGCCATACTGCCCAATAAGATTGTTGACAAAACAAATAAAATTAATTATTATATATTAATAAAAATAAACAACTACATGAAATGGCACATATAATGATTAAAAAAATACCACAAGCGTTGTACATAGCTTGTACACTGTAATATGTTTGCGCAGCCACGCCGACCTCAACGGAGAGAATAAGTTGAACAGGTACTCTATATAATATATACGCTGTATGCATTTATTGTGTTCGAACCTCTTTTTGTACTATGTTCTTTTTTTTTAATTAAGGCACTGGAGCTATATAGATATATGTATATAATTTTTCATATTTTCATTGTAAATATATATTAGTAAGTGCATGATAAGAAAATAAACGCTTATTTTTTTAAATTACATATACATATTTTTTATTAATTTTGAAATTTTTCACTACTCTGTGGTCAAGAAGTGATTTTATTTATTTATAGGTCTTTATTATAAAAATAAGTAATTTTAAACAAATAAGATTAATTAATATATAAAATACATGTTACATTTGAAAACACCATTGCATTGGAACAGTAAAAAAATACAGTATAGTAATTTCGAATAGGACAAAGTATTTAAAGAGGTGTTCTTAACAAAACTAACTTCTAACACTTCGGCTGTTGCTTACTACTTCTATTTGCACGTGGTTTCCTTTGTTAATATCGCAATTTTGTATTATTTATTTCAAAACAATAATATTTTATTATAATATAATAAAAATTTGCTAAAATATATTTTATTTGTACAAAATTGCGTTATATCTTCGTAGTATCTAAAACTTTTTAGTTTAACATGCATGTAACATACTTTTTTATTTTAACTCTTGGCTATAAGTAAGTAGTTATTAGATAAAGTGATTTGTTGGTTTCTAACACTCAAAGACAGTATGGAAGTAAATAAAAATTGCATTTTAAATAAACATGCAATTAATCTTATTAGTTATTAATTAAATAATGATTTGTTGGATTTAATTTTTTAAAAAAAATCAAAACAATAGTAAAAACAAAATAATATTATATTTATTTAATACTATATTGTCTTTTTAAAATGTTATCACTTATGGCATAAAATCTGTACAAAACATTTAAAAAAATAGGTCAGAACGCGTCCGCATGCAACAGGCGATGCAAGGGAAGCAAAAATACGATCTCTCTAAGTGGAAGTATTCGGAGCTGCGGGACACTATCAATACCTCGTGCGATATTGAATTACTCGAGGTGAGTCATTTGGTCTTATAAGTAGTTATATAAAGTTGTACATGTCGGCACTAGTCCAAGGTTTTAATGTTAGGAGTCCATTTTTCACAATAAAATAAAAGTATAATAAAGTTGGTTTATTCTCATGGGATAGTTAATACACAAGAGATTTTATTTAATTAACAGCTGGAATTTATGTTCAGTATTCGAAAATAATATCATAAAGAACTTTACAAATAGGTTTTACTGATTTCAATAATTAAACATTAATTTCAGTACTAATTACTTTCGTAACAATAAAATCATATATTGATTTACGCCCATGTATATAATTCTTAGTCTATTTTCTTCTATCTCGAATGTGAAAATGTAACCAACTTATAAATTATTTTTTTTAATTATACCTAATATAGGATATTATAATAAATTAACTATATACATATATATACATTAAAAATATTGAAATAGGTTGAACATGGATTACTTGATATCTGTTTTTTTCCATGAATGTCTTAGCATTATTTCCAAAATAAACGCTATATATAATTGAATATGCTGTTTTTATTTTACTTTGGTGCTTGCGGAACTTACTTAAAGAAACTCTTTAAGAAATCAGTAATCTTTGGGTAGCGTAAATTTGTATAACAATTTCGACGCAATATCTCATTAAATCCCGTTGCGTTCAATATCTTGTATGTTTTCTATCACTAAGCTTTCATATTGTTATAGGCTTGTCGCCACGAGTTCCACCGTCGCCTGAAGGTGTACCACGCGTGGAAGGCCCGCAACGCCCGCAAGAGCACGCTCGCGGAGCAGGAGCGCGCGCCGCAGTCCATACTCGACGCTGGTGTGTATTGTCTTGTAGATAAAAATACAACACATTTTATCGATGATGATGATGATGATGTAATTCAAAATTTTGCCAACTTAATAATGACCATCTCTCCATAGCAAAAACACCTCGTCTGCCCCAGAAGGGCGATATACTCGGCGCCCGCCACCGCTACTTCCGCATTCCGTTCGTGCGTCCAGGAGCGGGCGCGGGCGCGGGGGCGGGGGCGGGGGCGGGGGCGGGCGACGTGGAGCAGCGCGGCTGGTGGTACGCGCACTTCGACGGGCAGTACGTGGCGCGCCAGATGGAGCTGCACCCCGACAAGACGCCCGTGCTGCTGCAGGCCGGTGCGTACACACATGCCGTGAGAGGAGGACACGGGGATACAACAAAATTAAAGAGCTATATAGTAGCAAAAAGAATACTATTCAATTTTACATGTTGTATATTGATAAAACCTAATAAAATAGAACTTTGAACCTAAGAAAAATATTATATATGTCTTATTAAAAATGTACTATACTATTTATCGGTTGTTACTCAGGCGTGGACGACATGCAGATGTGCGAGCTGAGCCTGGAGGAGACGGGGCTGACGCGCAAGCGCGGCGCGGAGATACTCGAGCACGAGTTCGAACGCGAGTGGGCGCGCCACGCCGGCCCGCCCTACCGCGCGCGCTAGCGGTACGTACACTGCACGCTTGAAACTACTACTGCGGATTGAAAATTATCTTGAAAATAATTATAAATCTACAAAACATTCTTAATTGTAGTATTTAGTAGTGAAAAGTAATAATTAATGTGTAATATTTGCAGTTTGTATGAATGTTGTAATAACTTCTTAATATAAAAATAATAAGATAAGTAAGAGAATAGTAAAAGTCTTGATCACTCTGTGAATGAGTATAAATCACTAAATGAATGAAGAGGAACGTCGTGGTGCAGAGGCGTAGCGTTTGCCTGTGAATGCCACGGTTTGTGGGTTCGATTCCCCCTGGATTTTTCTATTTTCTTTTTCCTCGCTCTGGCAGCTAGGCAAAACGCAATGCCTTGAAAAAGGCGAAAATCAAGAAACGGTCTTAACAGTAGGTTCCTATGGTTCCTGAGGTTCCCTCTGCCTACCCTGCCATGTGCGGGATAAAATACGAGATACAGCTAAAAAAACGAAATAATTGATACTTTATTTTGCATTATTTTTAACATTTCAAACAATCATTTTATTTTATTATACATTTTAAAATATTTTTTACAGGCAACATTCCAGCACGAACCAACAATTATATATAATCTAGAATTGAATTTTATTATAGTATAATAAGATAAAATATTTTAACTTAGTGCTTTGAAATGTGCCTTCACATGTTTAGGTGTAAAAGTGCAATATGTATTCAAAAGAGTCCACCGTAGATTTGATATTCTATACACATTATAGACTTAATTAACATGGGAAGTGGTAAACAGTTTTTTCAACTTATACAGTACAGTATTTACCTAAATTGTGATAAAAATTGAAATTACATATATTTGATATATATTTCCTTTTATACATTTACAAACAAATATTTGCCATAGGAATATCTATTGTACAAGCAATTGCCATAGTTAAAATATATCAATCACTTCCCTATAAAATATTTAAATGTTTAAAATAAGATGAATGAATTAGATAAAAATTATAGTGACACTACTTTAAAGTTCCAAGTGCCTAAGTTTACAGAAATGTTATTCTAAAATTTTAATGTATTCAGATTTTTAATGCATGATTTATTGTACAATTAAACGTGAAATTTTTAACTGTGATTATTTTTGATTGTGTTAATATAGATGTATTATGATTATAGTATTTATTCAGCATTCCATGTGCTACCAAAAGACTGGAAAATAGCAGTTTTGGTATATTTCCATAAACATACGTATTTGAAACATTCCTGGAAAAACATGTAATATTTACCTTAAGTGTTTTAGATATATCATATAAAATATATTTTATAGTACAATTTATAAGTACATACAAAATTATCGTGAGTGCCTTTTTCATGCCGTATAATTCATGACGTGTGTTATGCCTTACCAAATAAAATTAAGATTATAAAATATAAATGCTGTTTATTTTTTTCCATTTTATATACCTTTTATAATTGAATAAGGATTTATAGTGACGTAGCAACATTTCACAAATAATTTTTATCTTATTTTTATTATGATTAATTGTCATAATCATTAAAATATTTAGCGTACACCGCTAAATATTTTAATGATTACGCACAAATATTTGACTTTTAAGAATAAAAAAAATCGCAATACTATTTTTTTTTTATATTAATGTTCCGTAAGTAAGTATTAGTATTTGTTTTTACACTAGGCAATTCTGCCAAAGAATATGTCAAATGTTCCAAACAATTGACATTTGATAGTGACGGACGTCATATCAAACTACAGGGGATATTTTAATACAGCGTGATTTTCCGTGTACAATTCTGAAGCTTATTTATAATACATTTGTTTTAAAGCTATTATAAGACTATTTACATTAAATTAAAAAAAAACAATTCATAATAGACGTATATTAGGTTTCATAATTAAGAAATATAAGGATGAACTTGACAATATTTTTATCGTTGTTGTTGTTTATCAGTCAAGTAAACTCGTTGCCTTATGACGGTAAAGTTTGTTTATATTTCATATATATTAGAATTACATATATTTATTACGTTTTAAGTATATTTACATATTTGGCGGCTTTTTTCAGTCCATTGGTTAAGTGGGCCTGCTATTATTGAACGTGATATTCAGCCTCTAAAACAAACTGTTGATATATATTGTTATAGTGGAACATCTAAAAATTTATTTTCTTTATGGCAGACAGTTAAAGTAAGTATTATTTTAATTTATAATGAGAAAAGCTCTATTTTGTTATATAGGTATATTTATAAAATTAATTCTTTGTTTTACATACCAGTTCCATATAAAAATTAAAAATGATGAGTTTAGCCAATATTTGGGTGATAATCCAGAGCAAGTATACAAAGACTATAAAGAAGATAGCTATGGCCTGGGCCGTGGTTAACCCATTCCAAAAAAAATCTTACAAAACTATATCACTGGACCTTTTTACCCTCACATGTATGGCAATTAATACTAAGCATAAACATAGTGTTGAATTACACATTCAAAGTAAGTAGTTTTATAGATTTTTTAATATTATTAATTACGACATTCTATAAAAAAACTTTTTCACACTTTAAAGATTTATAAAGAACAACAACTTTTTACATTTTGTTTATAATTTTTATATGTTATTTATAATTTCCAAATTGTATTAAAAAAGTGACAATGCTACTAATAATAATTTACTATAAAAATGTATATATATTTCATTTTTTAAATAATATATTATTTATAGGAATTGATTTATGGAGAGTTATCATGATGGCTTCAGGCATAGCATTAATATATGCTTCTCGCAGCTTATGTGCTAACCCTGTATTCTTTTACCTTTGCGGTATTATTATTGGAGTGTCTGCTTCCTTTATGGTCCTAGTGTATTATGTAAGCAAATTTTTGCCAAGGGTAAGTTTGTTCCTTCTACAGTACTTTAATTTTATAAGATTCTAGTAGTTATTAAAGAATTATTTTAATACTTTATTGGTAAAATTTGTATATTAATATAATTTTTTAGTGTACTTTTCTTTACATTTTGGATTTTGATACATGTAATTATAATACATTTAGCAAAATTTTTAATTCTCTTTCAAATATTCACAGAAAACATTAACTTATGGCATATTAATTGGAGGTTGGACAGTTGGAGTGTACTTGTTCCAACAAGTTTGGGAAAATATAAGAAGTATTGCAACAAGTTACCAAGCTTACATATTCTGGTATACATTTACTGTTGGATTTATCAGTTTTATAGTATGTTATAGAATTGGACCCCCAAAGAATGAACGAAGCAAAAATATTGTTATGTGGACTTTGCAGGTAATATGTCATTTTATCACAATTACATTTATTTAATTATGAACTTCTATTTTTTTTATTAAAAAACAATTATACTTTTGTATTTTTGATTTATAAATTTTTTTATTTTTTTATTTCATTTAATTTTAATATATAATGTTAAATTAGGTGTAACCTAACATAATTTAACATTATATAAATTGTGAAAATGAAATGCCATGTTTGTCTAACTGTCAACATATTGCCATTTAAAATGGAACTAAAGATTTTTTCAACAATTGTCAAGAAAAAAATTTTAGTTACTTATTTTTATCTTGAAGATCATATATATTAAGGCTATGTATTATTTCCAGGGTATAGGTATATTTGTAATCTTCTTCAGCAGCCAGTATCAAGAGGCTTCAGCGGCGGTCACTATAATGACACTTTGTACTAAATATTTTCCGAAATCTGTTCTCTACTCTATTCAAGGTTATTGGTAATAAAGCTTTTCATCACTCTTTTTTTAAGTATGTATCAGCCTGTTTATATTATGAGTATTTGTGATGCCGTTCATAGCATCATATGCATTTAGGTACACATTCATATTTTTATTTTAAATTGAAATTAGATATAATTTTTTATTTTTAACTGTAACATGACCGCCGTGGCTCAGAGGCGTAGCGTCTGCCTGTAAACACGGCGGTTTGTGAATTTGGTTCCCACTTGGGGAAGATGGATTATTCTATTTCCATTTTCTTCGCTCTGGAAACTAGGCAAAGTATGACGTTGAGTTCTGCCACTTAACACGCAATGCCTCGAAAAATGGCGGAAAGCGGGGACGGAGAAAGCAGGGACTAAGCAACGGAGTGTCCTAACACTAGGTTCGTATGGTTCCTGAAGTTCCCTCTGCCTGCCCTGCCGTGTGCGGGATAAAGCGTGAAGGTAAAAGAAAAAACATGTTGTTTATGTGTTTAGTATAATAAACATAATTGATTTTTAAGTATTTCTACAATTTGGATAAGAGCTGTCGAAACATTTTGTCATAAAGAAAAACACAGAAGGAGATAGATACATTACAAATACTAAAGAAAGAAAGAGATAAAATCATTATCCATTCGCAGGCTTCGCAAATTCCCGCCAAAGCCGCGTTTGCTGACCAACGAAGAGTATTACGAACAAGGCGCGAGAGAGACGAAGCGCTCTCTGGACAACCTGCGCAAGTACTGCGAGAGCCCCGACTGCAAGCAGTGGAGCATTATGCTTAAGTTGCACGACGCCAAGAGGTTTGTACTTTTGATTGTTTATATAGAAAAATATAATCAAAATGTCTGTCATGTGGAATGTAAGAGAATATATTGAAAATAAAATAAAATTGTATACCTAAAAAACCATCGATTCTGCGTACCTTTGCTTAAAGGCACACAAAATCGATTAAGGAAAATTACTACTTATAAAAAGCTGTTAATAAAAATATGTCTATAAATAACTGTGTTGTAGTTCTGAGCTTAGCGAAAAAAGAAACTAATTTTGTTGCTAAGTGTCTTGAGAATCGATTATATAAGATACAGACCGTGTGTCCGTTTGTAAATAGTTACTATGTAACTAATATATTTTATTATTTATGAAATAGTATAGATAATCTTGTGATAATATATGAATCCAGATTTACTGCCGATTTCCAATATACTAAAGCACACGAAAGCCACTAATTCTCATCTTAAGACATATAATTCTGAGATTAATAAAGAATAATAACATTATAATAAATATGCTATATAAAGCTACTGACAATATGCTATATAAAGCGTTGGTCTCCGTAATACCACGTGAGAATTGAACTCACTGCTTAGTTGTCTATATAGATAGGTTGTCTTAATTAATATTATGTATATTCTCCTCTAAATATATACTTACTGTAATTACTGTGAAAAGAAATGATAAATATGTAACGTCGTGAAGCAGAGGCGTTGCGTTTACCTGTAAATGCAACGGTTTGTGAGTTCGATCCCTACTCGGGGAAGATGGATTTCCATTTTCTCCGCTCTGGAAAATATGCAAAGCGCGGCGTTGAGTTCCACCACTCAATACGCAATGCCTCGAAAGGCGGAAGACGGAGGACAGAGTGTCTTAACACTAGGGTTCTATTGTTCCTGCAGTTCCTTTGCGGGATAAAGCGTGAAAACGTGAAAAAAATGTAACATGATATATTAAAACATAGCTTATGCATAAATTGAACAATTATATTTAAAAAAAATATTTGTTTAATTTCACTCATCTGTATTTATTTTATCAATAAATGTTGATATAATCACAGATTCGCAAGTTTCGTGGAGGGTAACTCCCACCTGAGCGACGACGAGGTGTTGGACTACGAATCCTACGCTTTCTCTATGGAACAAGCCAAGCCCGTCGCCAACTCCACTAGAAACATGGAGATATCGGACGACGACGACTCCGAGTACGATGACGACGATTGAAAATAATAAGTAAAATTCTTACATTTACATGTTTTACATGGGAAGTGTCAAAACAAAGTTATGCGGCGGAATTAATGTCTTAAACGAAGAAGTTTAAAATGTATACTATATTGAAGTATAAGTTATAAAAATATTTTTTTTACTAATTTTTTATACTTATAATGATCTATTGTGTGCCTTAAATAATAGTACTAATAATTAATACCAAAGGACTGTCATTTTATTTTGTTTGATTTCTTTGGTTCAAAATTTCAAATACTAAGAATATAAGCTTCTTTAAAATGTAGCTTTTTTATTTTTATTATATGCAAGTATTGTCGTGGCGCAGAGGCGCAACGTGTGCCTGTAACGCGACGGTTTCTGGGTTCGATACCCAGTCGGAGAAGATGGATTTTTCTATTTCGATTTTCTTCGCTCTGGCAAACTAGACAAAGCGCGGCGTTGAGTTCCGTCACTCAACACGCACGCAAAGCAGGGACTAAGCAACGGAGTGTCTTAACACTAGGTTCCCACAGTCCCTGCAGTTCCCTCTGCCTACCCTGCCATGTGCGGGATAAAGCGTGAAGCTAAAAAAAGTATGATCTTTTCTTAAGACTTCTTGTATTTTTCATTTAATTGTTTATAAAGTAAACTCTAAGGTGTAAAACATTTTATCAATTAAATGTGTTTTTTTAACTTATGAAAGGTTTTATATAAACCACATCAACTTCTCAGTCTCGATCTCACATCAGGTAAATAAAAATGACATATTGTTAGTAGATATTTATTTTCTACATTTGTCATGAATCTTATTTGTTTAGCACCTCTTTGTTTTAAATAAATATTTGTGTGATTATTTTGTTCCTTAATGTAAATAAAATATTTTTTTTTAAAAGTATTACTTCTTTCATTTGTTTTCAATATAATAATTATGGCACATTATATTAATTAATATAACACTTTTTAGTTACAAGCACTTGTTATTATTTAAAATATATTTATTATAAAACATAAACACATAAAAGTAATATTTTTGATTTTAGTAATACTTTAAGGCCTCATATTTACTGTTAAATATAAATATTATTGATTACTTTTATTAATATTTAATTATAATATTTTATTTAAGATCGAGCGCGACTAGCCTTCTTGCTTTTATCTAGTGTTTGCGGAGGCGGCGGCGGCTTGGCGGACATATGACGACTGTACAAACTGAAATAATAATAATTTTCAATTATTCATTTTTATTTTAAAAGTATAAAGTATTTTTTTTTCCAAAAAATGTGAATTGAATACTATTAACAGATTAACACTGTTAGAATTATGATTTCTCAAAGGAATATTTTCCTTCTAATTACCTAAAATAGAAAGAAAATATTCCTTCAAAATATTGTAAAATTATAATAATAATCGAATATTTATAAATTATATATCTATCAGTTACTATGGTGTAACACATATATTGTAAAAAAAAGACCAAGCTGTCAATAAAATATATGATTTCCATAAATATTTTACGCCCTACAGCAGAATTAGCAAAGAGAATTCAAACAGTCAGACAGTTACAAAAAAAATGCTAAACTGCAAAGGGACTTGTAACAGTGGCTAGGAGTTGCAAACCTATTGTTAAAATATTTGTATAATAAACAACATACACTCTATAAGTTTCTGATCGCAGATAATCTAGGACATGAGATGGTCCCAGTTTGAGTTGATCTTCAATTGGAGGCACCCAAAAGTTGCCTTCTAACCTCAATACTGATTTGTTACTGGCAAGGTCTAAAGAACCTGTAGACAAAATTGAAAAAATTTTTGAATTTAATCTCTTAATTAAAATAATTAAAGTAGATTAATAAAATTTATTTTAAGTATATACTACATAATCTATTTTAATAATATATTTAAAATAAAAATAAAACAATTCTATAACTCTTTATATTAATTTAAAACATTCAGACTTACCAATTTCTGGTGGTAAGACAACAAGACGATTTCCTTGAAGATGAAGTTCTCTTAGTCTAGATAACTGTCCCAACTCTCTTGGTACTTCTATCAGATCATTTTCTCGCATTGACAACTGAAAAAAAAGAAGATTATTTTTAACTTCACATGTTAACTTCATTGAGTATGGTTTTAGTCAGTTAAATATAGTCCTGATGGTAATGGGAGTCTTCATAAGTTTTACATGACCTTTCTTCATATTTTTTTAGACCTAGCTTATATCTATCTTACTGCAGACTATTGCATAAATTATATTCAGAATTTTCTTCCTTTTAATATCTTTTTAAAATATTTACACACTTACTGGTTAATCTCTTTTTAACTTTACAAACAATAGGGAAAACAATGTTTTAAGTATAATATTAATTTTCCTTATAGCTATGTAATAATAAATAATTTACTTATTTAAAATTAACATTCAATCTAATTATAAATTAAAACATAACTTACAATTTGTAAGTTTTTCAGATTTCCTATTTCAGGAGGAAGAAATTCAAAATCATTGTCACCCAAATATAAAGCTCGTAGACTTTCTGTAAGTAAAAATAAAAATATCATATAGATCAATATAAAAACTTAATATAGACTTTGTTCAAAAATAAATATAGAGAAATTTACCCATCATGAAGAAGTTTCCTGGTAAAGTTTGTTCTTTCAAGTTATTATAAGTAAGATCCAAAATTTCCAAGACAGGAAAAGCTCCAAAACCTCTCGGCAAAGTGTACAGTCTGTTGAGTGACACATTTAGTATACGAAGTTTCGGCAAGGATGATAAGCTCACTGGTAACTCTTCAATATGATTATTAGCGAGATTGAGTATTTCCAAATTAATAAGATTTGCCAAACCAGCAGGAACAGTTTGTAGTTTGTTGTGGCTTAGAGTCAAACGTGTTATGTTTTCAAGTGCAACTAAAAATAAATTAATTAACTTATTAAAATGGTTAACTTGGGCGGAGTTACAAATTTATACCAGTTAGGTCATTCCTATAAATGGAATGTCAAAATAAATAATATTCTAATATTTAAATTTACAGGTAAACACACATTATATATGTTCTTATCCACTATATTTCACATATCATGTTGTAATATGATAGGTAATCACTAAACATAAACATTAAAAAATGTAAACTTTTGGCCAGGTGCATTCGTGAAACTTGTTTTTAACAAAAATGGTTATACAGGTTTTTTTATATATACTCACATAAGCCTGGAATTTCATCAAGACTAGAAATTCCTTTGTCCACTAAGTCAATTTCAGGATTATTTATTTCTTTCGCTTCTTCGATCACTTTTTTTGCCTTCGACATTTTGCCAGTGTTTGGAATACAGGAAACTGGCGGAGGGTGACTCATTTTACGCAAGCGTAAATATGTATTTCAAAAAATGTTAATAATTTTAACCAATAAGAAGAGATTGTAACCTCTTCACTTCGCTTTGGTTGGTTGAAATAAGAACAAAAAATATATGGCATCCACAGAATGGCATTTCATCTTTTAAGTACAGAAAAAAGAAAGCAAGAAATAAAACTTTTTTAAACTTATAAACAAATAAATATTTTGAATATTTCTTTATTCGTTTGTTTCATATTCTTTCACACTCTGTTCCACTTTCTATACAATTCTTACAAAAATGAAGAATAAATAATCTAAAGTTAAAACAAATGAGATTTTTTTAGATGTTTATACTTTAATACAATAACTTCACTATTTTATGACATTAAAAAAAATATTTATTTAATTTGTTTATTAACATTAAATTAGTTTTTGGGCATATTTTCTTAATCATGTTCTATGTCAATTTTCTGTAATGACAGGAGTTTATTTATGAAAAAAAAATTGACTCAAGAGTAGCCGCATTACTCATATTATCTTAAAGTAGAGTTATAAATTTAAAATACAGTAATTTATAAGTAAATACTAAAAACGCTGACTCTTCATTTGTAATATATATATACATTATCATTAATATATAAATTAATCAACATTGAAAATGGTGGCACTGGACGCAGATATGAACAGGGATGACGACTGCGACAATATTGGGCTCGGGTGTGCCTTAGAGCACTTTGCTGAGGTCGAAGAAGTTTTGGCTATGATAGACAATGTGAAAAACATCTATAACACACCAACCTTTGAAGTAGAATATGATAAATTGTATAACATTCTAAAACAATACTATGAACAGCCTCACCTACTCGATCCGCATTTGGAAAAAATATTGCCTAAATTTATGAATATAATCAAAGACAAAGATGCGTGTTTTGAATTAAAACATGCAACTTTTAATTATATGTACCAAATTATAAGAGTTAGAGGCTACAAAGTTGTTGTTAGACACCTTCCTCATGAGGTAACAAAGAAAACCTATAAATATTCCCTTTGCTTTTAATTCGTACTGAAAATATATTTACATTTAATAAAAATTTTATACATTTCCATAGGTTTCAGATCTGTTAACAGTCCTTACCTACCTGGAAGCTCAAGATCCCAATGACAAAGAGACATGGAGAAGCAGATTTGTACTCTTGCTTTGGCTATCCATTGTTGTTATTATTCCATTCCACATGAGTCGACTTGATGGATTTGCACCTGATCAACCAGGTATGTATTGTATAACTTTTTGATATTTTATAGAATATTTCACTTTAATAACTTAAATTTTTGGAGAAATAGATCCAAATTTTGCATCAACATTTTAAGATATTATATTTTTTATAATTTATAAATAAAGAATAAACAAGGAATGAGGACCGTTGTGGCGCAGAGGCGCAATGTCTGCCTGTGACGCTACAGTTTCTGTGTTCGATCTCCATTCGGGGAAGATGAATTTTTTTATTTTCATTTTCTTCGCTCTGGCAAACTAGGCAAAGCGCGGCGTTGAGTTCCGCCACTCAACACGCAATGCCTCGAGAAACGGCGTAAAGCGGGGACTGAGAAAGCAGGGACTAAGCAAGAGTGTCTTAACACTAGGTTCCCACAGTTCCTACAGTTCCCTCTGCCTACTCTGCCATGTGCGGGATAATGCGTGAAGCTAAAAAATAAAAAATAAAGAATATTGTATGACGAAATGTGATTTAATAAGAGTTACTTGTTTTGTCCCAGGAACTTCTGGAACTGTAAAGAAACTAACAGTGATGGAGAGAATATTCAATATATGCAAAACCTATGCTATGAGTAAGGACAGCTGTGGAGAAGCTTGTGCTTATTTGGCATCAAAATTTTTAATAAGGTTTGATAAAATGTTTATTTGTTTAAAAAACTATTGTATTTATAAAATATTTAAGTACATTTAATTGTTTAGAATTGGATATTGAGAATCTCCATTTAGTCTACCAATGTGTTCCAATTCCAATATGTAATTTAAATATGAATGAAATATTTAATTTCAGGTCCGATGTAAAAGAATTATACATGAGATCATTTTTTGACTGGGCCTGTGATTTACATTCCAATTTACAAGAAGAAAACACTATATACTATGGTGTTTTAGCTGCCGTAGCTGCTGTTCTAAAGCATGGGAAAAGAGATGATTTATTACCATTCACTCCAAAGTTACTTGAATGGGTCACATCACAAAATTATAAAAACCATTCCGCTATGTTAGTAAGGAAATATGGCGTCAAGATTGTACAGAGAATTGGTAAGTCATGACAGTTTAACTAAGCAAACTAAGCCTGTAGTAGAAGTAGGATTTTTATACTTTAAACATAGAAAAGTAAACAATCATTATTATTCATAAGAATTTTTAATAATTATTAAAGAACTGTTTCTTAGCTGAATATCATTTTATATGCAATTCTTCAAAACAGTCCATTCAGATAGATGTAAATTTGTAAAAAGACCAGTAAGAAGTGAGTGTAACATTTTTATGGTTAATTTACTTATTGTAATTATCAGAAAAAGCAAACTTACAGCTCTCATTAATTTTCTACTTTTCAATATTTCATAAGAGTTATTTAGTTTAGCATTATGCTTTTATAGATATTTTAGCCATATATAATGTGTAAACATAAAGAACTTAGTGTCAAGACACTGTTCTCCTTTGTCTTGATTGACAAAATATAAATAATTGATTGCCACTAAATGCGAACTGAATGACTACACTGATCTTGAAATGTCCAGTACATTCATTACATTTTATTGTAAATTTTTTTATTTGGTGGGTTGATTTCTCTATAGAGATTCAAGATGAATCATACAAAGATACTTAGGAAGTGTCAATTTAAATACACTGGTAAAGTAGTAGGTAACAGTTATTTAAATGTTTTAATATTACTGTGAATCTTTCCAGGTCTAACATTCCTGCGTCCCCGCGTGGTGTCGTGGCGGTACACGCGCGGGTCTCGCTCGCTAGCGGTCACTCTGGGCGCGGCGGCCGCGGCGGGCGACACCGAGCCCATCACCACGCCGATGGACTGATGATGATCAGGATATACCGCAGGAGGTGGGTTGTGGAAAAATTGATTAGATAAATTATGAAAATATTTTTTTTTGTACATATGTGTCCATGTAATATTTTAAACACAAACATGAGTTTGATAATACATCAATTGATTCAATGTTACTAGAGATAATTAACACAAAATAAAGGATGCCAATGAAGTGCCAGTAGTCCTAGTGCACTGAGGGTTTGTTAGCAATTTTATTACATTAGGTTTTTCTATGAGGAAAATTTTGTTTATAAAATCGACAATTTTTTTTAAATATACCAATCCAACATATTAAGTTTTTTCCTTTGTATGAGAACTATTATATAGGATTCTATGAGGGATCCGATTTTGAATGGTGTATCTTTGGGACTTTCCATTCTTTTTCACTACAATAATTCTTAGATTAAAATAAGCTAAAATTGTTTAAATAACGATTCTTACTGAATATTATATTTGTAATATACATACTTATATAGAATTTCATTATTCCACCTTTATTATGTGAAACTTGCATATATAGAGGTGTGTGTATCGTACTGCTATCGGTTCGTCATGGGTTAAAGGCGTGTGAGTATAGTTACGTAGGTCAATGTGTTACGCTTTCACGCTTTTATCCCGCACATGGTAGGGTAGGTAGAGGGAACTGCAGGAACCATAGGAACCTAGTGTTAAGACACTCCATTGTTTAGTCCCTGCTTTCTCCGTCCCCGCTTTCTGCCTTTTTGAGGCATTACGTGTTGAGTGGAGGAGCTCAACACCGCGCTTTGCCTAGTTGCCAGAGCGAAGAAAATGGAAATAACAAAATCCCTCTTCCCCGACTGGGAATAAAAATCAGAAACCGTCGCGTTACAGGCGGTCGTTGCGCCTCTGCGCCACGACGGTCCTCATGATCTATGTCGTTTAATATACTTCTTCTTCTTCTCTCTAATTATGGCGTTCCGAACGTGCCAGTTTAACAAAATTCACTTCGCCAATGTCACGTTGAATGGAGAATACATCGTTTAATATAGGCTTACCATAATTACGAAGAGCCAAACCGGGGCGCAGTAGAGAAAGAGGCTCAGTTTAATTTTGCTTTTCACTTAATTTGTGTTTTTCATATTTGAAATGCAATCATATTATTATGAATTGAAAACATATTAATAAATGTGAATGTAATTCGCGTGGCGGGGGCCACAGGGGAGCGACTGGTTGGGGTGTCGGCGCTGTTCAAGTTTGACCGGGACGCCGGGACAGGGATCTAAAACCGGGATTACCCCGGTCAAACCGGGACGTATGGTAAGCCTAGCTTAATATAAACTTGAGTGACGTGTGCGGGTGTAACAGGTGGAGGAGGTGGTGGAGCTGCTGCTGTGCTCGCTGCGCGACGAGGACACGGTGGTGCGGTGGTCGGCCGCCAAGGGCGTGGGCCGCATCGGCGCGCGCCTGCCCGCGCCCGCCGCCGCCGACGTGTGCGACAGCGTGCTCACGCTGTTCGCGCGCAACGAGCGCGAGGCCGCCTGGCACGGCGGCTGCATGGCGCTCGCCGAGCTGGGTGCGTGTCCCTTGTGCTCTGTTACTAGAACGCAGTTTCTTTTTTACCCCTGAAATCGGACACGCTCAGTTTTTAGCATAATATCATAAAGCTATATACTGACAGCGGGAGTAAAATTCCCATCATGCTCAGTAGGCTGCTTTCGGGAAAGACGTAGGTTAGTGTCTCAAAAAGTAAAACTTATTTTAAAATTAATTATTTTTGAAACCTGACGAGCAATATTTTTCATTTAATTGTATTTGATAGAACTAAAATCAATTTTTTTATAAGCCTATTTAGAATTCGATCGAAGTAGTTTTCTAGAAAGTTACAATTTGGAATTGTCAGTATTTATTATTGACTAGCTTACTGATGTTAGGGGCTGCAAATTACTTAAAGTTTAATAAGCAATTGCAATTTACAGGCTCTAATATTGGTAAACATATCTAAAAAAAATTATTGAAATCACCAAATTGTAATTTTCTAGAAAGCTACGAGTTCGATCGAATTCTAAATAGGTTACTATTGTCACTATCGTTTGTTGCACGCGCAGGCCGGCGCGGGCTGATCTCGCCGTCGCAGCTGGGCCCCGCCATCCGCTGCGCGTGCACGGCGCTGTCGCGCGACGAGGCGCGCGCGGGCGGCGGCGGCCGCGCGGCTCGCGACTCCGCCTGCCACGCCGCGTGGGCCATCGCACGCGCGTACGACGCGCACGCGCTGCAGCCCTACGCGTGCGCGCTCGCCTGCGCGCTCGTCGCCACCGCCTGCTTCGACAGGGAGGTGAGATACCACTTACATGTGATTCAAAATATGGAAGAACTTTTGATTCCTTTTAACGTCCGCTTTGTTTATTTATTCATTGTGTAATTGATATTTAAAAAAAGAAATAAATTAAATAAAAAACAAAAACAATTGGTGCACAAAATGCATTTGTTATTTTAATTGCTTAAGAGCTAAACAATGCTTAAGGTGTAATAGACAACTAGCCAGCGTTTAATAAACCACTCTTTCAGTTTACTGTCTTCTGACCGGGTCAGCGTCTGTATATATAATTAAAAGATGCAAATCCAGTTTAGATGGCGCTTGGAGTTTTTGGAGGCTTTTTTATATAAAACATTACATAATTAAAATGTCGCCTTAACCCATTTGGCAAATGCTTCTGATGTCATCTCTAATGAATGTCTATTTTTTATGACTTTACGTTTTATCCTGCACATGGAAGGGTAGGCAGAGGAAACTGCAGAACCCATAGCGACCTAGTGTTAACAAACTCTGTTGCTTAGTCCCTGCTGTCCGCCTTGTGGCCGAACTCAACGCTTTGCCTAGTTTCTTAGAACGAAGAAAATGGAAACAGAAAAGTCCGTCTTCTTCAGAAAATGAGAATCGAACCCACAAACCGTCGCATTAATGACTGTCTATTTTGTAATAATAACTGTATGGGTTTGGTACCACACACCATATAGATTTGATAGTTTATGGAGGCCAGCTGGTTTGTGAGTATCGCGTTTAGGTAATGAGAACGACCTGTTTGTTTGAACGCTTTATTGATACTGACTTAATTATAACGATGTTTACATTTATATATGCTTATGATTGTGTACGTACAATGAAATATGTTAATGTATGGGTGAACCCATACAATAACTATAATTCCAACAGATAAACTGCCGCCGCGCTGCCTCCGCAGCGTTCCAAGAGAACGTCGGCCGCCACGGATTGTTCCCTCACGGCATCGACGTACTGACGACCGCAGATTTTCAATCAGTCGGGCCTCGAACCCACGCCTACCTCGTGGTGGCGCCGTACGTAGCCTCGTTCCCGGAGTACACACAGCCGTTGATAGACCACTTGGTGGATTTGAAGCTGGAACACTGGGACTGCGCCATAAGGGAGTTGGCGGCGAGAGCGTTGAACAAATTGACTGATAAGGTAAATTTGTGTAAATATTATTTATTTATTTAAACCATTTATATTATATTATAAAGTTGATCTCGTAAGACTAAGTGTTTATGGAGTTCTGAAAACAATCTTGCTATGTCTTATTATTCTTCTTTCTTTTGTTCTGTTTTTTCGCAGTATAAATTACATGATAGCAAACAAAAAATGAAATATCTTACCAATGCCTCTTCTAAAGCTCATTATTCTATGCTTGTTGTAAATTAATATTGAAATATATAAATTTAAGACAAAGCTATGATTACTGTTTAAACATGTTTGCCTTCATTGTTATATATAGTATTCCGTATATAACAATGAAGGCAAAGCAAATTGTAAAGCAAAATATAAATATACATTACAGATGCCAGAATACGTAGCGAGCGAAGTGCTACCCAAACTAATTAAAAAGACTGAATCTATAGATCTGAACGTGCGACACGGCGCCATACTCGGCATCGGGGAGACTATACTCGCGCTGTCGGGAACTGAGTTGGCTGACGGTATGTTTGTGTTTTCATCGACTTTGCTATAAGTAGAATTATGTAAGTAAATGTTAGCTCAAGTTTACTGCTTGGACACAGTTTTAAATAATACTAGTTATTATCTTTGTTATTTATTTTTGTAAATAGTGAACTTGAAATGAAAGCATACTATATTATTCTATTAGTTCATTAAATAACACAATATTTATTTACAATTATATCTGTATTTATTATTTCATCTATATTTTTACAATGTGGAACACCCGCCATGGCGTGAATGACGTCATACAGACTTGTAAATAAAATGGCCACTGGACGTTGTTTGTTCATAGACTAATATCAGTCCAATTGTTTACAACACCAACTTCACTATTTAAGTAAATAAAATGCGTTGTTAAAACTGTTAAAACCTTTTTATAACCTAAGTTGTTTTGAAACTAACTTTGTGATTAAAATTTTTTTAACTGATAATGATGATGAAATAGTCTATAAAATATGAAGTAATGGTTGATAAGCACAATATAAGCCAAAACAAAGAAAGAATATTCTTTTAAATTTGAGAGACGTTGTGAAACTATCGGACCTAAACATTTTGCTTCTTCTGGCTATGGCAAGGAAATGATTAATTCTTTCTCGTCGAGAAATAAAACAGAACTATCACTCTATATATAATATGTCCACGCTGCACCATCCGCAGGGCGCAGCGGCTCTTCGCTAGTGGGCGAGGAGCACTGGGCACACGTGTTGGGCGCGGCGGCGCAGCTGCGGGCGCGCCAGCAGCTGCGCGGGCTGGGCGGCGAGCTCATGCGCCAGGCCGCGTGCCACGCCGCCGCCCGTCTGGCGCGCGCCGCCGCGCCACTCCGGCCACACCACGTCGGTACGCCACGCCACGCCACGCCACGCCACGCCTACTCAACTGACTGACTTACTGATTAATTGATTTGATGACTGACTGACTCACTGACTCACTCTATACCGTATTAACTTTAATTATGCGAACATGTTTTCAGACGAGTGGCTCAGTCTAGTGGAAGAATGCTTGGCACACGAAGTTCAAGTGGTCAGGGAGAAGGCCATAGAAGCCCTGCCGTGCTTATTCGAACAGTACTTTAAGGATGATGATTTGCAGTACGGCGATGTTACTGCTAAGGAGAAGAGGATGCAGCTATTAGAAAAATATTGTGAACAGTTGGCCAATACTGGTGTCAATGGATTGTTCTTGAGGATGGGATACTGCTAGAGCTATAGGTAATCGGTTGTTTATATTATTGTCTATTCTTTTGTAGGTAAGGTCTTTTGTAGGCAATATCAAACATTTATATATTTTGTAATTCCATATAATGTCTGTAGATGTGACTTATATTTGAAGTTGAATATTTTATTCATATTAGATTTAGCATTCATTGGATACAAGATCGTATCCCACTTCCATAGTGTTGAAATCCAAAACAGATCACTCGCTGCCGAAGATGTGAATGAAAAAAACATGTTAACACGATATCTATGGTGACAGGTTCGCTGCCGCCGTTCGTGCTGCAATCGCGCACCTCACTAGTGGTGGACTCGCTGATCGCGTGCACGCGCGTGACGGAGCCCACGCTGAAGTGGGCGGAGGCGCGGCGCGACGCCGTGCTGGGGCCTCACGGACGTGTGCCGCGCGCTGGGCCCCGCGCACGCCGCCGCCGCGCGCGCCGCGCTGCTGGCCTGCCTCGACGAGTACACCGTGGACATGCGCGGCGACGTCGGCGCCTGGGTGCGCGAGGCCAGCATGACCGGTCAGTGGCTGCTGACACTAGTGCTTGTTTGTTGTACTTTGTTAATAGCCTTAATACGAATATTTATGACAAAATATAGAAATTATATTTTTTATTATCTTATAGTATAGTTTGTGAAATGTGAATTATTAAAGTGTATAAATGATTCTTAGAAACAGTGCGCTGTGCCTGACTGGTAGAATAAACTGGCTAGGGCAGATAATAAAAGACTGCTGGTAATATAAGACGGTGAATTATAGTGAGACTCGTATAATTCACACGAGGCTCACATACTATGTTTGTTGTAGTTAGAAAGTATATTGAATTTAGGTCAGTCAGTCTGCTGTCACTGTCGCTTAACGCTAACGACGCGCGAGCCAATGCTCATGGCGCAGTGTCCTTAAAATATTATAATATTATAACATAAATAAATATATGTAATAATTTCCTATAAAATAATATCTGTACATAACGAACGCGCCAGGCCTGCTGTCGCTGTGCCGGCAGTGCGCGCGCGAGGCGCCGCAGCTGAACACGGCGGAGGGCGTGTCGGCGGCCATGCGCGGCCTGGCGCAGCACGCCGTCGAGAAGATAGACCGCACGCGCGCGCACGCCGGGCGCGTGTTCACCGCCATGCTGCACAAGTGAGTGCCCAAACTACAAAGAAACAAAGGATTTTTACCTATAACGATGAACTCTTGGACACTTGGAACTCTAAAATTGATATTTTCATCTCACATGACCCCAGAGAAACCTCCTTGGCGCTGCTGCCCCCCTGGTGCCCGATGCGCACACTACCCATCTTATGTTTAATATTTTTTGACATGTTTTACCTCACATGACCGCGGGAAAACCTCCTTGGCGCTTCTGCCCACCTGGTACCCCGATGCGCACACTTACACATCTTTTGTTTTATTGTTTATCTGTGATTTTTTTTACCTCACATGACTGTAGGGAAACCTTGATGCTAATGCAGCCCTGGTACCGTCGAGCGTCGCCTTGCGATTCTGATATTTTTTCCTTGTGTGACATCAAGTATATACACCTCCACGTCGCCAACGTCGTTTTACTTAAAATATCTAATTTTTTTTATACCTCTATATTATTACTGCCAATACATTAGAGATGTTTATGGTCGTGTGAGATTTTTTAACTCTAAAAGTTGGGCACGGCCCCATTTTATCATAATAATGCAAAGCATTATATACTGACAGCGAAAGTAAAACTCCCATTATGCTCATTAGGCTAGTTCCGGAAAAAATGTAGGTCAAAGTTTGTGTCTCGAAAACTATTATTTATTTTTAATTAATTTGTTTTGAAACCTGATAAGCAAATTCCTTAATTTTTCATATTTGATTGAACTATTAATTAATCAACCCTTTTTTGAGCCTATTTGGAATTCGATCGAACTCGTAGTTCCCTAGAAAAACATGATTTGGTGATTTTAATATTAATTTTAATAAATAATGTTACAGCTTCTAAAAATATTTTTTAAACTAAAGCCCTTATAAATTTTAATAAAATATTTAAATGTATAAAAACTTCGAATATAATTACTCGAAACACATTTCCATATTCTAGTGACCCTGTCATCGACAACATACCGCATCACGAAGAACTTAAGCGTATCTTCCCGCAAGCGTCCTGTGAGACTGAATCGGAAGCTGTCAACACTGAGGTCGGTGCGGGTTCGAATCTCAGCGAGAGCTCCGGCGTGGTGCTGTGGCTGTTCCCCGGACACACTATGCCTAGATTTGTGCAGCTGCTGGCCTTCCCGGCGTATAGGTATCACGTTATAAAGGGACTGGTTGTTAGCGGTGGCGAGTTGACTGAGAGTTTGGTAAGATTTTGTTGATTAATTGTTTTTTTTTTTTTTAATTTTTTTTACACATTGTACACAATAAATTAAATATTTATTCATACTTTAAGGATCGCGCAATTGGTGTTTTATTAATTGCGCTTAATGTATCGTTTATAAGAGCCGATCGCAGCTTTGCAAGAATGTTCATAAAATTGAATTAAATTTTACAAATAATCGGTAACAATTTTTGTTGTATACGTCGATCGTTACTGTCCTTTGTAATATATAGAATATAATTACGTTTTCTTATGGTTTTGCCTCCATCGTCTAATGTAAAATTTTAAGAGCTCTGTATAATAGTCATATAGCATCTTCGATAAATAGGACATACAACAAAAACGTTAGGACATACAACAAAATAATACAATTTTACAATACTAACACTGGTTTCTAATATTAAAATAAAATTTTCCTGCGCCAGTTCGGGTGTTCGATTCCCGTTCGGGGAGGATAACTTAATTTCCATTTTCTTCGCACTAGCAACTAGGCAAAGCGCGGCATTGAGTTCCGACATTTAACACGCAAGGTGGGAGGGGAACAGAGTGTCTTAACACTAGGTTTCCACGGTTCCCTCTGCCCTGCTGTGAGGGGGATAAAGCGTAAAGAATAAATAGCGTATAAAAAAATGACCTTCACAATTACAAATATATTTTATTTTATTTTTTTATTTTGTAGGTAAAACACACAACGCAGTCGCTGTTCTCGTACCTGAGCTCGCTGCACGGCGACCCGGCCACGCTGCGCAGCATCTGCGACACCATCGTGCAGGTGTTCGCCGACAACTTGCACGTCAAGAGGATCACGGGGCCCATGTTTAACTTCTTGGACAGGGTTCTCAGTTCTGGTATTGTGGGATTGCTTTTTGTATTGTACTATTTGAGTTAGCTAATAGGTATGTCGGTAGATTTATATGTAGGGCTTGTTTTAGGTTTTTGGTTGTGAAAATAAGTAAAAATTAAATAAACGATTTCAAAATTTCTGTATATTTCTTTATATGTTTCGTTGGTTCTGGTTAATCTCAGGTTCTGAAAAAAGCTACTTTATTTTTGCTACTAAACTATTATAATCCGGAATTCCCGCGAGAATCAGATTTTCATTGGAAAAGCCATATTTAGTATATATATTTATGAAGTCGTGACGAACGTCGTTCGTCTGATCGTTTTTTTATTAGATATAAAAATTAAAATACAAGAAAAAAATACTTGATCGTTTATTTCTATTTCTTAATTTTCTGTCAATTTATCTTTAAAAAATATTACTATTTTGCAGGTTCCATATCCCCGATTTTAGAAGATCCAGAATCGACATTTGCCAAGGACATTTTAAAATATTTACAATTAGAGCTAAGGGGCGGGAAGAATATATACAAACTATTAGATTCCATCAATGTGTTGTGTCAGCTTATTCAGGTGCGTTTTATTATTGTTTAAGTTTAAACCTTAAGGAAATGTTTTTTTTTTATTTATTTATTCACTTCTCTGTAATTCAAAGCCAGAAATTATTGAAACTAAAAAAGTATTAAAGTGACTCATTGGAAAAGAAAGAATATATAACAAGCAAAAGGATATATATATATATATATATATATATATATATATATATATATATATATATATATATATATATATATATATATATATATATATATATATATATATATATATATATATATATATATATATATATATATATATATATATATATATATATATATATATATATATATATATATATATATATATATATATATATATTTGCTTAATTGTTTCATTGTTTCGTGAACAGGTGAAAGGCGTGTGGGCGGCGGCAATGGGACAGCTCGCCATCTACATCTGCTACGGCGACCGCTACGTGCGCCGCTGCGCCGCCGCGCGGCTCTACGAGGCGCTCACGCTATACGGAGATGCCTGCGTCGCGCCCGACGCGCTCGAACAGGTACCCCGCACCCCGACCCACACAACTCCGCGTCACTCCTGCCGCCCTGCGGCCTTAGCCAAGACACATCCATCTTTTGTTATTATTTACTAACTCACGTGACCGCAGGAAAACCTCCTTGCCACCCCTGCTGCCCTGGTACCCGATACGAACACCATCTATCTTTTGTTTTATATTTTTTATTTATTTCATGGCTACAGGGAAACCTCCTTGGCGCTCCTGCCGCCCTGGTAACCGATGCGCACACTACCCACCCATCCTATATATTATTTGATATTTTTATTACCTCTTTGGTGCTCCTGCCGCCCTGGTACCGTCGCGCGGCGCACCTACCTGTCTTTCGTTTTACGATTCTGCTGATATATTTTTTCCTCATGTGACATCAAGGGCACACCTCCGCGTCACTCCTGTCGCCCTGGTACCTGACGAGTGCCGCACTCAACTTTTGTTTTACATTATTCTGATATTTATTTTTTTACCTCTTATGACCGTAAACACATCCTTGGCGATTCTGCTGCCCTGGTACCCGACGCGAGTTCTACCATAATTTTATTTATAATTAATCTCATAATTTTTACTACATATTAATTAGGTTTATTTAGAGCTAATATTTATTTTATATATAGTACAATATAATTAAGACGCTGAGCATATTTAATAAAATCTGGAATATTCTTTATAATAATCTTTTTTTCCAGGTAATGAACATCCTGGCTGAAACCGACTGGGAGAGGGACGTAACAGAACTAAGACCGATCCGAAATAAAATCTGCGACCTTATGGAGATAAAGCGGCCTGTCATGAAGCAAAAAGCACCTTAATATGTTATATACTCATTAAATGTGGAATATTCGCTTAAACGCTATAATAATATGTTGCTTTAGTGCCTTTACTAAGATATTTTATTTATTTAACAATATTAAAACATTAAACAGCATTTTTTTATATTACTTGATGAATTTTGTTTGAAATTCGTGTACGAATATTATATGTATACATAAGTATCCTAATGATGCGATAATAAAATACTTATTCTTATAAAAATTGTTTTATTTTATTATTTCAATCGTCTATCATTGTAATATTAATTGTTGGTTCCAATCCATTCACAGTATACAATTTTTTGCTATCGAATTCGGGCAGAAAATATAGTATAAACTCTTATGTTCTCTATGTCTATGTCTTATATGCAAGAATAGTTACATACAAGATGAAATAAAAATATATAACAAATACTAAAAGTACATCACAATATATGTTTATGTCAATTTAAGTCACGACCGACGAGTATTGTAGACTATTTCGTAACTATGTTATATTTTGAATAAAAAATCAATCTCTGCTTTATTTGTTTAATATCTAATATTTACATAAAATAATTTAATAAATCAATACTTCGTATAGTAAACAAATAATTTTATATCAGCACTTGTAGAGCGTTGGGGTCCTGCGGCGCCTCTGCTATCAGATCCGCCCAAAATGTTCCATAATTCTTCAGAACTGTCCCCCTGTAAATAGTTTGAATAGATTGTTAACATTACATACTCTACCGTCCAAAACTTTAGAAGCACATATATTTTTCGTCAAAACAAAACATTTACCTTCTCTGATTTAAAATTTTATAAAAAACGTGTCTTTATTGCTTTTAACTATTTTTATCTACAACTACAATATAATTGTCGTTCCTTTTTGAATAAGTACTAACAAATTGTTAGATTTAACTAAAACATGGGTATTTTATGACTGAAGCTAAAAAATATGAGTTATACTGATTTTTTGCAACTTAATAATTTTACTCCGCGTCCCATTAACAATGTTGCGGATATTGTAAATAACATGCTGTCGAGGTGAATGACAATCAAATACCGCCATTTTATCTAACAGCTTCAATTTATATTTTTAACATAGATTACGTAAATAACACGTTTTCCATAATGATTCTTACTGATACGGCATGTTTGGAATATATATTAGTTTTGCGTCAAAAATCTATACAAAAAATAGTTTTATTTATATAAAGGAATTATTGTGCCGATGGCCCGGTTTGCAGGATTGTGACTTATTTGCTAGACACAAAAAATATGAGACCATATCACAAATAAGGCACTTATATTTGATCATTTTTTAAATATTCTTAAATTACATATATATTATTAACATACACATAATATATATGATATAACAAAATCATATTAAAATCCACCTCATAGTATAAAAAATCTACTCGCTTCATGAGTAAGAAGGGACTTAGGACGTTACGTATATATTTATAGACTTTAATACGAGGGTCAAACTGAAAGTTTTTAGAAAATCAAAAACTAAGCATTCTAGCAAGTTATTACTTTTATTATAACTTTTCAAAATAGCGTCCATTTACATCAATACATCGCTGCATTCGATGGAACCATTGAGAAAAGCACCTTGCCCATTTGCCCATTTTCGTGGAATGATCGATCGATCATTGCACGAAAATTTTCTCGGCTTAAATTCATTCTGACGGGCACAGACAATTTTCAAATTGCCGCCAAATCGTAAAACAAATGACAAATGAATGAAATGTATACTCAATATTATTGGTAAAGAGTTCTATTTTCAAAATTTAAACTTATTTTTTTAATATAATGCTTTTAAGTTGCCAGTTCTAAAAACTTTCAGTTTGGCCCTCGTACGTACAGTATTAGAGTGCTTACTTCATGTCAAGTATCAATTTTTCCTGGGATTTTGATAATATATGTGCTTTTAAATTCTGATTAGTTAGAGTGGATCGTTACTCGATTTGCTGTATTTTCCACAAAATAAGCGAAAATAAATTAATGTCTTAAGCAATCTAGGTTACGATTAAAATTACAAGGCCGTTAAGAAATCACACATGTCTAGCGGCTATTTATTTATATGACGATATCTAACATCTTAAACCTGCGGCTACACATGATCGAAATTGTAAATACAATTGACATAATATATCAAGAAATAAAATGAAATAAATGAATATCAATATGAAGTTTCTATATTATTAACATGTATTTACATTATATAGAGAAATTTACATATATATTTTATCATAAATATATGTATTTACATACATTCATACATACATAGCTTCACCCTCTATCCCTAGCGGGGTAGTCAAGGGAGCGCCAAATGCTGCGGTCCCTGCATACGTCTTTCGCCTCGTCCACTGTCATTAGCCTCTTCATACATGTTCTTATTTATTATTTATTAACTTACTACTCTTAAATATATTTATTTTAATAACTATAATAATATTCTGTCAAATCAGGCTTAAGCTGCAGTCAGAGGCAACTGTGTCGACGTGATATCCGTCCGTGCTGTATCTGTATCATTTAGTTTCATCTAAATGTCTTTAATACTCACATGTTAGATTACACAACGTTTATATGGGTCGAAACTCGAAGTGAAAGGTGGCTATGGGGCGGGCAACGGGCTATTGAAGTCATATATTTTCTTATACATATCCTAAATATGTCATATTACAGTAACACAGTCGGTTCGCATATTATTTAGAATGTAATAAATATTAATAAAAAGAAAAGAACTAGTTCAAGTATTGCATGCAGTGGATATGGCAAACTTGTTGAGTAGAATTTCGACATTTAGTAGATGATTTATTTATTTACTTACATTATATTTAGCGATTACAGAAAAAAAAGAAGAAATGATTTTTTTTTAATTTATACTTACGTAAAGTACACACGTCCATGTAAATTGTTAGGTGCTTTCCACACGAATGTACCCCTTATTTTTTCTTTGGGGTCAGCGTGAGTGATAGCAGAGCATTCCGGTATAAGAGTCGTGTTTGGGGTCATCTCCCATGAACCTATCCATTGGTTGTTTTCTATTGAGCGAGCCTGAAGGAAGAAACCTTTGAAAGGTTCTGCACCGTCAACGCTTACTGAAATAAATGAAATTCTTAAAATTTCTCAAAATTGAGTGGTAAGAGGACACAGTGTATAACACTAGCTTCTCTCTGCTTGCGCTGCTATTTATGTGGAAAGGCGCTTAGCTGTGTGTCTTTTTAATTTTCTTTATAAGTATACTGACATATTTTATATTTCTAAAGCTAATGTTTCATTTAAAAATTTACGATATAAAAATATATTTCGGCCTTGAAGTGATCAGTTTTCAACGTCTTGAAATTTAATTAATGAGTACATCATTAGTAATATTTTATGTGAAGTTGTGATATGCCTTCTATATCGAACTAATTTATTGACACGCTTATTAGACATACATATATAGAAAAGTATCGATCAAGAGCGAGTGATACCCATGCACAGAGGATTACGTACTGATTTCTAGATTGTAGGTATTTAGCTGAAGAAAATACTACTTATAAAATTGGCAAAATTAAACTTACTATTATATTATTTTTTGTTATATTTATAACAAAAAATAATATAATAGTAAGTTTTCAATTTTCGATTTTTTTCTACTCAATCATACTTTTTGATTGCATCAACTTAAAAACATATTTTTTCTTCTTGTTATTCTTCTATGTGATTTGGGGAAAATGACAGACGGATAGGCAATAAAGAGATCCAATATAATAATAATAATAATAATAATAATAATAATAATAAGCCCCCCAAAATCCTACCTTACGTCCTAGCTGAACATCT
Source organism: Dione vanillae (assembly GCA_037178615.1). Classification (NCBI taxonomy): domain Eukaryota; kingdom Metazoa; phylum Arthropoda; class Insecta; order Lepidoptera; family Nymphalidae; genus Dione; species Dione vanillae. The sequence continues at coordinate 782,127 of JAZFAU010000102.1, forward strand.
TGCTAACGTGGGGGGCGGTAACGTGTACATTTGAAACTTACACGGCCAACAAGGTTAAGGTTACCCATCAACATGGAGACACGTAATAGGAAATCACGTATAGGGCCGCTTTCCGGGGGTGATCGCCGGGGCGCATCTGGAGCCGATGCTGGATGCCTCAGCATACGAACCATCGGCGGTAGGGGATTGAGCAGGCGGGTCCCCACCGACAAAATTGATACAGCCGATTCGACAGACTCGACAGACAATAGACTCCGCTCCGTTACACTGGCTGAGGATGTTTCGCAGGAGACATTAGTCAATAAACCTGTGACCACTAAAGCTGGCAAACCCAGAGTGCGTATGCAATGGACTGAAGATATGAACCTATTTATCATGCGCACCTACTATTACATTACCAACTTAGAGACTGATAAGACTATGTACTGTAAAAAACTTCATGACAATTTTGTTTTAAAATATCCCGATATAAGTGTTTCTGCCCAAAGGATTGCAGATCAAAGACGTGTAATTATAAGGAATAAGCTTTTGCCTGATGAAGTTATTAAAAATTTAAAGAGAGAAATATCAGAAATTCTTAGTAATGAACAGAATAATGATTCACCCCAACATCTAGCTAACACACAAATATCATTAGATGAATCACAAGAGCCAATTACACCTTTATCTATCGTTGATAGCACACAATTACCATCACACACTCATTGTTCTATCATAACTTCTCATGCCTCAACACAAACAACCACAACACTTCCCACACTCCATTTAGAGCGTGAACAAAATCAAGAACACAGTTTGGATCAAATTCAGATAAATATTAATAAGTTAACAAGTGATCTAGAAACTACTTTAATTAAATATTCAGGAATAGATCCCACATCCCGTCCCAGGTTACCAAAACTTAAAGATAGTAAAAAACTATACGAATACTTGGATATATTTAATAAGCAGGTACTAAAACAATTTTATTCCATAGATTCAGACTTAAACCATATTCATACCCTAATTTACTGTAGCGCCTTAGTAATAGCAGAAAACTTGGGATACGAAATTAGTCATCGTCAGGCAAACTTTTTACATAATAGAAAACATAAATTTCAAAAACCTGCATGGCAAATTAGGCTTGAATTAGATATTAAAAAATTAAGAATCGAAGTAGGAAGAGTTACACAATATGTGAATAACAATAGATCTCCAAAATTAGTTAAGAAAGTATAGAACATTTTTAAAAGAATGTCTGTTCATTCTTTACATGAAAATAATAATAGTAGACCTGAGGAATATCTTGACACTCTAAAACAAAAGTTGATTCTAAAATCTCAAAGATTAGCTAGGTATAATAAAGCATTACAGAGGAAGCAGGATAATATTTTGTTCAATAATAACGAGAAAGGTTTCTATAGGAATTTACACGAAAAGTCAAACATAAATAATTTTGAAACACCCCGAAAAGAGGCACTTACAGACTACTGGACAGATTTGTGGAAAAAAAAGGAAAACCATAACGAGCAGGCTAATTGGATGATTGACTTAGAAAATAGATGGAAAGATGTAAAAAGTATGGATTTTGTAAATTTCACCAGTGAAGACATTGAAATAGTAGTACGATATATGAAAAATTGGAAAGCAGCAGGTGTTGATGGTTTACATAATTTTTGGTTCAAAAAATTTTATATATTACATGACATTTTAGCTAATATAATTACAGATGTAGTAAATGGCAAGCAAATTCTACCAAAATTTGCAACAAGAGGAACTACTTACATGCTTCCTAAAAGTAATGATACGTCAGACCCTTCTCAATATAGACCCATAACTTGCTTGCCAACAATCTATAAATTTATTACAGCTTGTATCACGCATAAAATTAAGGGACACCTTATAAAAAATAATATCCTAGCTGAGGAACAAAAAGGTTGTAGGCAAAACCACAAAGGATGCAAAGAACAGTTAATTATAGATTCAATAGTTTTAAAGCACGCTAATATCCATAAAAGAAATCTCCACATAGCATATATAGATTATAAAAAGGCATTCGATAGTGTTCCCCATTCATGGCTCATTAAAATACTAAATATTTATAAAATCCATCCAGATATTGTACACTTTTTGCAAAGTTCCATGACAAATTGGAGAACTACGTTACATCTATCTAATGGAAATAATACAATAATAACTGAAGAGATTAATATTGAAAATGGTATATTTCAAGGAGATTCTCTCAGCCCTTTATGGTTTTGCCTCGCTTTAAATCCTCTCTCCCACCTCCTTAACAATCTCTCATCTTCTGGATATAAACTCAACAGTAGTGTTGCTATAACACACTTAATGTACATGGATGACATTAAGATATTTGCAAAGTCTAAAAAAGATCTTAAAATTCTTCTAGAAAGTACAACTCAATTTAGTAATGATATCAAAATGTCTTTCGGAATTGATAAGTGTAAAATACTTCATTTAAATAGAGGAAAAGTTGACAACATTTCTAATACTATTCAAAATAATTATTTTAATGTAATGCAGTCAGGAGATACTTATAAATACTTAGGCATTTATCAATCTAACCATATAAATCACAATCAAATAAAGACCAATCTTACAAAAGAATATATTAAGCGGTTAAATGTAGTATGTAAAAGACAACTTCATGCAAAAAATCTTTTTAAAGCAATAAATACTTTTGCTATCCCTATATTAACATACACCTTTGGCGTAATAAAATGGACACAAACTGATATCAAAAGACTTCAAATAAAAACAAGGACAACATTAACTAAGTACAATTATTTACACCCAAAATCAGCAATAGAGAGAATGTCTATAAACAGAAGACAAGGGGGTAGAGGACTAATAGATTTGGAGGTGTTATGGGTAGGGCAAATCAAAAATCTTAGAGATTTCTTTTACTCAAAGTCAGAGAGTATTTTGCATTCTACAATATTAGAACTAGATAATAATTTCACACCGCTTAATTTAAAAAATAGGTTATTAAAATTCAAAACAATTCAAGATCATATAGCCGAAAAATGCAATAACTGGCGTAAAAAACAATTACACGGCCGGCACCTCTATGACTTAGAACAACCACATATAGATGCAGAGGCTTCCAATAAATGGCTTAAATTAGGTTCTCTCTTCCCAGAAACAGAGGGTTTTATGATAGCCATCCAAGATCAAGTCATTCACACTAAAAATTTTAGGAAATTTATTGTTAAAGATCTTAATACACAGAGTGATAAATGCAGAAAATGTTATCGACAGCCGGAAACTATCCAACATATAACTGGTGCGTGCCCTTCGCTAGCGCAGACGGATTACACTTATAGGCATAATCAAATTGTACAAATTGTTCATCAAAAGTTAGCCATTACATTTCAGTTAATTCAAGATAAACCTCGGCCTTACTATCAATATGTACCAAAACCTGTACTGGAGAGCCCTAATTACATGATATACTATGATAGAGCAATTTTAACAGACAAAACAATACACTACAATAGACCTGATATAACACTTATAGACAAAATCAATAAACAAACTTACCTAATAGACATAACTATCCCTAATACTCATAATTTACAAAAATCTATTACCGATAAAATTACCAAGTATACAGAACTAAAAGAAGAAGTTAAAAGAATATGGAAAATGAACAAAGTATATATTGTACCATTGGTACTCTCCAGCACGGGAGTGATTCCAAACAATTTATTACACTATTTAAAGCTATTAAAATTACCTAAAAATCTATATATAACAATGCAAAAAGCCGCAATCCTTAATACTTGTAGAATTGTCAGGAAGTTTTTACAGGAAGATGTTGCTCCCCAAACAACCATCGATATTGGACCACACTTGGCCTAGTGCCCGTGGAGTTCATACTCACCGAAATTATACAATTTCGAGAAAAATTAAATCTAAAAATAATAATAATAATAACAATTCAATTTTTTTAAGTAAAATACCCTAAATAGTACGCCATAATAATGTCCTAAATAATATAAAATAATTAAATCTCTCAAACTTTACTAAACACCGATAATATATTCTATGATAGTATTATTATTATTATAGATATTATTTATTAGACAAAAAATAAATAAAGAAAGAGCTTAACTGCTTGAAAATGCAAAAGAAAATATATTAAATAAGCTGTAATAGAATAAAACTTATATGAGATTTTCTTATAATTGATGGAGAAGAAAATATTGTTTTTATAGGGTTCTTTATCGAGATTTAATTAGTTAAAGAATAGGTCTCAGTAAAAAACGAACAGTAAGATCTGTGATGTATAAATAATATTATAATATTCTAATTTTAAGCCAATTATACCTATAATTGGCTTAAAATTATGAGAAATTAAATTGATTTGCCATCTAGAGGTCAAAGGTTATTTAATCTACATATAAAATAAATAAATATATTTTTTTAAACAGATACACACAAGGACTTAGCTACATTATATAGATATCTCGAGCTGGTCAAGAGAGCGGCTTCCATAAATGCGTGACCTACAACTCCATCGTTTGCCGCTTGCGTAACTAAAATAAGTATATTGAATTGATGATTTATATTAACATTGCTCTCCTTGTTTATAATTAATGATGTTCGGCATCTAAGCATAGTGTGATTTAAACTTTAAGTTGTAAGTAATATTTTTTAATATTTTAAATAGATTGGTGTTTTAAATAGACTGATGGTGGAGAGTTATGAATAAAAAGTTAAAGTGCAACGTAACAAGAGTCCCAGATTTGACTGATATCTATAATAATTGAATAAATTAGACACATAGGCTTGTTTCGACTGGTGGCTAATTTATAAGTGTAAGCGACTAAAGATGTGTATTAAGAAGAAGATATGAATCACATAAAAACATATAATATAAATTTATTAAATTCACTGTCAGTATAAAATTAAAAGCTTTTAGAGAGAAATGGCATGACTTAGCCATCTTAAAAGCGTTTGTTTTAGTATTTTGTATAAAAATAATATATATGAATGTAATTTATATAATATAAATATTTTAATACTTAGTTTTTACAAATATTTAAATAAAGGATATTCATTCTTATTCATTCTGGTTATTTTAACGTACTATAACAAACGTGCTATTTTAAATCTTTTGAAATTTAATTCCAAATTACAACTTTCAAACTTACTGTCTATACCAAACGTTATTGCTTATTTTCTCTTATTGATCCTTTAAGAGCTTTAAAACTCTATATAATTGCAAATGATAAATAAAATGTAAGACTATCAGATGAGCGCTACATTAATCTTTTATTATTAAAATTAACACGTATGTATTACAAAATCATGGCCCGTCCAAACTTGGCCAACATTGAAAAATTGTGCAATGTGAACACATCTGGCTAAATTCAACCTTCTATTGTATGTAAAGTGATATAATGTCTAATTATTTGTTAATTGCTCCATTGAAATGTATCTTTATTGTATTTTATATAAGAAATCAGATAATACTGGTAACAATAAGACAGATATACTACTATTACAGTTACTAGGTATTATACAATTGTATATTTTTCTTCACGTCTCATTAATTATTATTATAGTAGTGTCAACCAAGAATTAGTATATGTTAGTATATCCTACTCAGCTTACGTGATTTTAAGGCATTTCAAACGAAACTATCCTAAGCTATTATGAAATATATATGAAAAAAAAAGAAAAATCAGAGAATAACAGAAAGATCCAGAAGCTTGAAATATTTTGCTCACAATTGTGTGCAAAGTGTTCTCTGTGACCACAGACATTTACAACTTATCGGTGTGTAAAAAACTTACTTTAAAAATATAAATGCATCAGATATTATTTAGATTATAAAACTAAAAAAAAACATTAAAGCATATACTTCCCTCAAGTGAAAATTGAAACGAGAGTAGTGATATATTGACGAATTTTAAATTAAAATATTTGATTTTTTTTATTTAACTTTTTTATTTAAATCGCATTTATTATAGTGATTATATTTAAAAAAATATTTAAAAAAAATAATACAAATATTATAAAAAAAATTATTTAGGAGTGTAATTATTTATTTATTAACACAATTTAGCGAATATTACTTTGAAACCGTAAACGACTTAAACCTAGTAATAAGATACTGTCCCATCTAAACACTAGGTTCTCACTGCCTATCCTGCTAAATGCTGCTATTAATATGCCTAAAGTTATTAATTTATATTAAGCGTGAAGTTATTAACTTTAATTTAATCTTATTACTTTAGAATCATTTTGTTGAAATATGTATTAAAAATTTTGGAGATATTGGTTTGTGGTAGTTTGTAATGATTTGTAACCTATAAATACAGGTGATGCAAAGAAAATCACAATTTTTACAAATTTCACACGTGGAAAAAGATATGTCTTTAATAATTAGAACTTACAATTACTATACTTTGCACTGCTAGGCAATCGTAGTAATCCTAGGATTACTTAACACAAACCCTTCATATCTCTTTAATTCTGACATAAAAGTAAACACAAATTTATTATAATTTTTCAACTTACCTGTAATCATGGAATTGGGTCCATAATACGACGACGACGCAAATATTCTATAAGGCAAAGTCGACAAAGGTTGCGTCCTATGCTGCCCGTGGTTCGGTTGGTTCGCGCGATCCTTTACACACGCGTCCACCGGCGCTCCGTCCGGGAAGCTTTTCACACTCAAAGCCAGACACAGTAGTGTTAGTGTAAATAATTTTAATTTGCCAATCATTTTAGATTATTTAACTTTATATGAAGATATTACTTATTTTTATATAATTGTAGATATAGAATGTAAATCTTGCAGGAAAATGAAATTAGTGGTTAGGTAGGTATATTTAAGAAATAACTAGATTATTTTTTAAAAAATACGATTACGATATTAGAAAAAATTATAAGTGGCAATTTAATAAGAAGTTATTAAAAAATTATTTATATTTTGGTTTATCACTCAAAGTTCCAGCGAGGAGTGCGCGTGCGCAGCGGTCACGCTCGGTTTTGTAAGACAACTTCGAAAGGGTCTAGAATTTGAGCGAACTCAATTAACTCTCATACGTTACTTACTGTTTAGTTTGCAACACATTTGGTAAAATGCATTGCGAAAATATCTAACTTGAATTGAAATTAAATAAATACATGTTTTTACTACCTTTAACTAGAAACCATAATATTGATTATTTACATATACAAAGCTACTTAACTTACCTACATAGTTTTTTCAGTTATATTCGGGACTTATTTATGTTTTTAGGCAATTTAATTCGACTATTTTATAGTCATTTAAATCTCAATACGCAATAACAATTTAATAAGGAATTTAAAGACACTAACAGAAAAAAAACTAAATAAAAGTGAATATTTTATTACTTTATTTATCTACAAAAACAATTTGATCACCGTCTGGTCTGTTTGGTGATAGGAGATCGGGATTTAGCTGCACTTCTTTATTAGTATCAATGTATTGCATAATTTCATCGAGCATCGTATCGTCTACATACTCATTTTCATCAGAAAAACTAATAACTTCTACAGAAATATCATAATCGTTCTCCAATTTATTACTATCATGTACACTTCTAGTTTTCTGATTATTTTCATTTGGATGCTCATTAAATGAACTATTATAGATACTTTCTGGCGTACTTTGTATCCAATCTGGGCATCCAATAGAAACACTAGAGGCTTTAGTGAAACCGTAATAATCATCGACGTTTAAATCTTGCCTTTGCGATTCTCTATCGTAACTATGATAGCTGTCGTTAACCACACCGTAATCTATAGTTTCGTAAACTGGATCCAATATTTCTGCTAATCTCTCTGTTGCTTGTATGGAAATGATTTCGGCAACATGTAGTTTAGGTGTCATATTGGTGTACTGGTGTTTATCGTCATTTTGAGAGTTAACGTTGGTGCTGTAAGTAAATCGTCTATCGGAGTCTGGATCTATACTCATACGGGGATAGTTGCTTCTTATACGGGATGTGAATGCGTCCTCAGTTTTCTTGTACGTTGCTTTGATTAATGTGCGTACCTATAATTGATTTAAACTTTACAATATTATTTTATATAGGGCCCATCATGGCAATAGGACAACGCATTACTGTAAATAAGATGGATGGAAGTCTGATGACACTCGTGGGAATTTTTATATTGCATTATTATAATTGAGTTCTTTTTTATATTCTTTAAAAATGATAAATGATTGTTACTAAGATTCTAAAAAAAATGATAAATGATTGTTACTAAGATCCATCCATTGTCACCAGACATCTCGATTATCCGATAGCCATCATCAACCAGTAGATAAACAACAAGCAAATAAACTCATCACCTCCTTATTAACGTAGCAATATAGCATCGCCACAATGAAGCCTTGCAATCCTTCCGCAATATACGCTATAAAGTAATACGCTTGTTCCCACACACAGTTCGACGTGCTGGGACGTATCGCCGTAAATATAAACTGAGTTCCAAATATTGGCATTAGGAATAACGTGGCTTTTGCTGTGCTCCTGAAAATATATTTCTAGATTGAAATACTGTTACTTAGTATTTTTAATATGTTTTAATTTTTACATAAAAATTAACGAAATTTGAGAAGAAATTTTCCTGATTATTAATATACTTTTAAAGCGTTGAAAGAAAACAAAATCAAAATGAGTTTAAGATAATAAAAATTATTAAAAGAACTTACAATTGATTAGCATTCTCAGAGTTCCGTATCTTAGTTAATAGTACTCTCAAAACGTCAATAAATAGAATAGTATTAAGTACAAGTATGAAGAGGCGGGGCGCGTCCAACGCCCACTGCAAGTGCGGGGTGGTGTAAACTGCCCAGCAAGAGTGGTCGTCCAACAAAGCCATTGACACAGACCACGCGATCACTGGTACTATCGTCACCACTGTTTTGTGTATATAATTTAAATATTAATTAATTATAGTTAGTAGCTTTGTAACTCTGATCTACCCTCAGGCCTGCAAACATATGGTTTCTCTCATACCCATAGGCTGACTGGAAGAATCCCTACTGTAGATGAGATACTATAGATATAAGTTCACCTTTGCCAACAATGTTTCCAATTTTGTACTTATGATTTGTTACAAATTCAATAAAGAGACATAAAATAACAATCAAAGTTAAAGCTGCATCTTCAATCAATTAATAATAAATAATAATAAAACTTCCATTGGCTAAGCCAAAAAGATAACAAATATAATATGATAGAAATCCGCGCAAAGAACACATGGTGTTGATTTCAAATACTCAATTCGCATTGTTTCGATTTCGTTTGGATAGAAGACAATGGACGACGAAAAAACAAGAATATCTTACTCCAAGATTTTTACTGTGCAGAAAAAACTTGCTTCTAAAATAATAATGGAAAATTTGATGGTACCGATTTGGTAAATACTTTTACTGTATACAATTATAATGTATAGTAGTGGAATTTGGTTCCCAATTTATTTAATGTTTATATTTATTTATATTATTTTATAAGTTTCGCGTTTAAACAGTTTAAAAGTTATGGGCATGGATACAAAAAGTGTTATAATATAATCGCCTTATACAATTAAACTTAAACACTATAATGAAACATTGCTATATTTTTTTAGAGAAAAGAGAATGTTTGCTGTGTATTATATATAACAAAAGTTATATATTTAACACAAGTAATAATTGAACAATTTTTCGTCTTTACTTTTATGTGAATTGTCAGTTTAAGAATATTTCCAAAGGGGTCATTAATTTATAAATAAGCAGTCACATTTTACTTTACTTACATAAGCAAAGAAACGACCAATGCTTTAAAAAAGATTCTCCTCAATTCCGTATAAATGCTGAGGAATTATACATAACCTAAACAAATATTTAAAACAAAATACATACCGACCCCAATACTGTACAGCCATTTTATATTCAATTTTGCTCTGAAAACAGCTACAATAAGCCGATGCAGGTATATCCCTTCGACCAACATACATACAAACACCGCGTTGGCGGCCGTACGTTCGGCTATGGCTAGAACACGACACGCCACACCATGTATTGACATCACGGTGTCACTTGAGTTTGTTAGTTCGTCTATGTAAATCTGCGGGCAAATTGAAAATTTAACTTCACTTCACAATATTTTACGCTTTTTCTTGCATTTTTTGGTAAATTTTATATTTTATGTCGTTTAAAATATGTGGGTCTCTCTTGACATGCATAAGATACTATAAAGTTTATCTAAGTAGCAACCACGACCTAATTCTGATGTCCTTAAATTCTATTCAAATGATTTGATTACGTACCTCATTCCTACTAATCATAACGAGGATATTCCTCACAATGATTGCAATCAACAAATTCCTATGCAACGCCACACGAGTGACCCTCAGTCTCTTATAAAAGAAGAAAATGCAAACAGCGGGCAGAGACGCTACGGTGGAAAGCGCCAACATGGCGATGTGGAAGCGGTAGCGGGTGACGAGGCGCGGCGTCACGCTGCACGTGCTGTAGTCTGTTTGCAGTTCCCACGTGGCGTTTGTATGGCATTGTTTAGTACTGTAATCTGAATTTGTTTTATATTTTATTTTGATAATAAGGTAATGCAATCTACGATCTAGTTTCTTATTGCAGACACTATGCCAAATTGGCTATCGCAAACTAAGGCGAGTCTTGACACGGAGAGTGAGAACCAAGTGTTGTATTTCTAAGCTTACTCTGTCTACAAGTGTCACAACGCATAACAAAAAGGGGGAGTGGCAAATGGAAACTTTAAAAACATTAGGACCATCGTGGCGCAGACGAGCAGCGCATGCCTGTAAATGCTACAGCTTACTAGGAACGATTTTCCACGAGGGTAGGTTAGATAATTTCTTTTCCATTTTCTTCGCTCTGGCAACTAAGCAAGCGTTCGTTGAGTTCCTTTCACTCTACAGGTAATGCTTCGAAAGATGCAAAGGAACAAACTATTTGAATACTACCTTCTTACCGTTTTTAGCTCCAGAGGTTCCCATGCATACACTGCTACGAGCAGGACAAAGCGTAAAGCTAAATAAAACAAATATTTGAACGACAGTGAGTCTTTAGTGAAGGAAGAAAGCTCTGATTTAACGTGCCACTTCGGCTCTTTGAATTTCTTACCTAGGTAGAGTTTGATTTGTAATGTTAGTATTGTTACAACAGTATTCGTTACTTTTCCCTTATGTTTTCAATGTTTTAAAATTATTACACCTATAGTATTTTAATTTGCAAGACTGCAAAAATATGACTATCGTCCATTAGTGGAAGGAACAATTAGTTTACTCCAGTTTATTGAATTATATTTTTACTTATATAGTATCTACCGAGATCTAATTTTTTTTATATCGTGTTTATAAATAATAACAAAACTTACGGTTACATAAAGGTCCCATATTTGAATATGCAAACTCGGGACACACAGAGCTAGCTACTGTTCCACTAGGTTGAGGCTCCCAACACGTCCACCCATCGAATGTTGGGTAGCATTCATTATTTGCGTCTACAGAAAGATAGTTAAACATTATTTTTTATCTGTCTTGGTCATTAAACCTCTAAATGAAAAAAATTATAAAAAAAAAGAAAAAATAATTACATATTGTAGGTATGTAACTTGTACACAAAAAATATTACCATCTTGACTGTATTCCATGTATCTATTACAGCATTTACTTGCAACGTTGTAACAAGATTCCCATCTTGTTCGAGCCGTTGGTACTAAAGCGTTACGTATGGTTCTTGCAACTTCTTCAAACGCCGGATCAAATGGATAACAGCCACATGTACCATCGTCTCTAACCTAGAATTAATTTAAATGAAAACTGGTAATTATTTGAGTTTTATAATAGAGTAAGTAATAGAATTATATATATTTAAAATATATTTAGAAAAATTGTACAATTATAGTTAAAAATGTTTACTTTCGACAAATTGTACATAGATGTAATTAAAATCTGGTGAACGAGATATATTAAGTAATATTATTTTAAAATAAACACAGAATATTTTTTTTCATACATATATCCTCCCCGGATGGGAAATGAACCTACAACGACCGTCCTCATTTTTTTTATTTCTTATTATTACTAGATTATTTACACAAAAGATTTTTTATGTGAATAGTTGATATTTTATAAGATAACTTTTTATACTGCCTATCAATCTACTGAAATCAGTCATCTCTATTCTATTGGCCGCGCCGCGCCGCCCGATATCAAGATTGTAAATATAATATATCATTAAAATTTCCTAGATATATTATTTTGATAAAATTGATAACATATAGTACATAAATATGATTAATTATAAGGCAGAATGAAACCTTATAATTAAATTGTGAGAACAAAAATAAAGTGTAAAATATCAATATACAGCGTGTTGAGCGGTGCTACTCAACAGTGTTGTCAGAGGGATAATAAAATTTATAACCTCATTTGGTGATCGAACCCGCAACCGTCGTATTCTCAGTCATAAATTACTCCAATATGTCACGACAGCATCTTTCACATGTGTTAAAGACCATAAATGATTTTAAAAAATACCTTGTCTTTGTTATGATATAATGAAAAGAACTATTTAAAAAACAAAATATCTATATATTAAAATTGCACACCGTCCCGGCTTCACATCGATGGACGTTGATTTTTTTAGATAATTTTAATTTTTTATTCATTTTACTTTGCTGTGCTTCATCTTAGTGCATAAGGTCTCATTTAAATTTAGTCAAAATCATTTAAGCATTTTTTGAGTTTGTTCAATACAAACGAATATAAACATACAAACTATAAATACTTTTATAATAGATATTTCAAGCTCAAAATTTTTGCCTATAAGTAAACTTCTTAAAGAACGAAGATATGAACGTTTATGTGTTTTTGCCTCAATTCTCTTTTTCTCAATTCGTATGGTAATCGTAATTATGTATTATACCGTCGACGAAAATTAGAAATGTATGTTTATATAATAAAAAAACAACCTCAAGTGGACTAAAATTTTTAGTATTCATCAGCGTTTGCTTCATATATAGGTATTTACTTTTTGTTGATCTCATTGACAATAAAGAATATTGTATGTCTTTAGTCAAATCAAAGCCTACAGATATGTAAAACATTTCTTCAGTTACTAAAACTTACTATGCTATACAAATTGCAATATAAAATATTTAATTAAAATTCATTGCTTGCCGTACTTTTTTCTCTAATAACAATTTGAAATATAATCACATATAAATATCAATACGTACAATTTCCAAGCACGGTGCAAAGAGACTTCTGTACACGCAACCTGTACTCAAATCTATTGGGTTTGTTCCATTCACATAAAGAAAATCTGGAGTGTAAAGCAGACAACCTCTTCCGGCGACCCATTTGAAAACTTGCTCGTGGTACCATATGTTGCGGAAGTTGCATTCTTTGCCTGTATCTGTTGGGATTACGTCCGGTGGTTCCTAGAAAATAAATAGCATCAGTACGTTAGATAAAATTACTAAAAGGACATGTACTGATGTGACGCTTCAAATATGAAATAATAGATAGCTAACAGACAGTGGGTAATAGGACACTATATATATAAACTCTGTTTTTGGAGTTTCCAGCGCTTTCAGCAGCTGCAAGCCAAGGTTCGACTCCTTTCGTGCACTGTCATTGGTACCGATGACTGACTTATGACAGACTGAAGCAGCAAATTACAATTTTATTTTTACATAATGTAACTGTCAAGGCCAGGAGGACTTCATATGAGCTCAATGTTGTGCCGTGCTTACACACTAACCATAAAGCGAAAAATTAGAAAGCAAACTATGGTAATATTCTAAAATATAAACGGACAAAACAGCTGCCTAACATTAATGTATATAAAATGTTTATACATATAGGTATATTAGCAAATAATTTAATCGAGAAACTTATTTTAAGTTCGTAATAATTATACATAAAAGTACACTATTACAATAATAAACTATTGCAAATTTTATATAAAAAGTGACCTATACACCTTAAAAGATAGGGGAAAACCTGACGTCATACAGATTCTCAACAAAACGATTACTTGATTAACACATGTACTTTATACATATTGTTATTTTATTTTTATTTTTTTTTTCATCTTTTTTGAAACAAATTCAAATTGAATTTTATAATTTTTTTTGTGACATATTTTTTTCAGATTTCTTGACGTTGAGCGATGCCTCTACTATTAATCTCGAAACAACTTACAGCTTTATCGTATATTGTTATAGGTTTATCTTAAACCGGAGTTGCAATACATGTACTGCAATCGATTTTTTATACAAATATGTACTAACCTCACAAATATATATATTAGGTCTTTCACAAGCAAGGCCCTTAACGTTGGCTACACGAGGGTTACGCTGATACTGTTGCCACACATGTTGATCGTCTTTGGTTGGGTTGATGCCATCGAGGAATACATCCTAATGTGGTTATTAAATAAAAGCTACTTTATTATATCATTATATATTTTCCTGATTCAGATATAGTATAGTTAATATAGATTTGCAAGATGTTCATGACTATTACATAACTTTTTTATGAGAAATATCTTCAATATTGAGACTAAAAAAGAGTTTGAAAGTGCTTGGGACTTGTGGTCCAAGAGTAATCTTAAGAGACCTCTATAAGATATATAAAGAGCACTTTAATATGCATCTTTTAGAGGTCTCTTAACCACTTGCACCCTCGCCTGCGCTAACTGAGCACCTCTCACTATCTAACTCAATTACCAGGGATTTTCTAGAATTGATTATATTATTTCGTATAGAAGGTTCTAGAATCTAGATTAAATTTTTCTTTTTTTTATACAAAATTGAATAAACCTTTGTCTTCAAATTCTGTTTTGGACGAACCATTGTTTTCGTCGTACACAAATTATTATTATTTATGATATTTATGTTGTATATTTTTTACAATAGTTGCGTGTTTTTCAATAAATGTATATTTTCGCTGTTAACGTACTGTATTCTCTACTTCATAAACAAAGTTTTTTCAGTGGCGGATGTTAACTCTAGATTATGGAAATAAAATAAATCATTTAATTTTATAATATTACATCAAGTAGGATTAAACCTGTACGAACTAATCATGTTTAATGTCAGACATTATATCACTGCGCCACAGTGACTTTCAATATAAACATGCTTTTAAACATTTCATCTTTTAAATTTTTATTTATACGTATAAATATTATAGATAGAAATAACCAAGCTGTAGGTTTTTCTTTTTGTTTTTAGTTTTAATTTTATGCATTTTCTTGTAAATATAACCAAACCAACCTGAGCTTTACATACACTGCAAACGTATACAACGATCAATGTCTTATTTAGCATCCACATCGTATGTCACTTTCACACAAAATTAAATAAAACATTATTGAAATCACATAAAAATATAGAAAATTAGGAAAAAAATTTAAATCCTAGTCCAAGCACTAATGAAAACTGACTGAATAGTTACAAAGAAGCCGTCAAACATTCCACTCCGTAGAGAAACCATAACAGCCTTTGTCGATTGTCTTGTTGAGCATTGAAATTATTTTCCGCATCCAAAGACACAATTGTACTAAACAACTGTTTACAAATTATCATCTACAATCTATTGTTATCTTAGATTAAAATCGTAAGACAGGCAGTGATTCGTAAATTAATGTGTGCTATCAAAATTCAATCTGTAAATGAAATAGTTGACTTATTTTAAACTGCCCGATTGCTTTAATATTATTGAAATCTTAGTTTCTAGTTAGATGATAGTTGCGCTATAAAAAGAAAAAGCGTAGATTGTTAGTTTAATAATATTAATAAATAAACGTTCAACGGGCCATCGTGGCTGAGAGAGACTACAATTTTTATATTGTTAATGCTCAGCGTTAAATAAGAGGATTATAAGAGAAGAGTTCGATTTTCACTCTAAACAATGAATTATGACGAGGACCGTGCGTGCTGAGGAGAGGCGTAAGCTAACTCGGGGAAGATGAATTTTCTATTTCCATTATCTTCGCTCTAGTAACTAGGCAAAGCAAGGCGTTGAGTTCCGCTACACAACACACAATGCCTCGAAAAAAGCAGGGACTAAGCAACGGAGTGTCTCAACGCTAGGTTCGTATTGTCCTTGCCGTGTGCGGAATAAAGCGTGAAACTTAAAAAAAATCAATGAATTATTTTCATGTCTCCTTGGGTAGATGAAATAATAAATCTAAAATTAGGACGGAAAATAGAGAATAGAGTCGTTAGAACTCTATGATAGAATGAGTGATAAAATAGTGATGCAAGAGTGACCCGAGTTGATCCTCGATAAGCATCGTGTTGACCACATAAAATTTGTAATTCCCCAGGGAAAATACTTGAAGATATCAACTTCTTCAATGGATGAGGTGGAAGAGATACGCACGGGCCGTAGTGTGGCGAAAATGAAACGTGAAACTATACTAATAAGCAATCATATCTTATCCTTATTTTTTAACACTTATTTCGAGGAAATATATAATCTAATATTTAAAAATACTACATATAGTACTATGCACAAGTAAATATGTGTATGTGTGTGTGTGTGTGTGTGTATTAAGTACATATATATAAATTTCACGTTGTATGATACATGTTATTAATCGACTTGAATTTGAAAACAATGGCGGCGGTTATCACTTATTCGTTTTAAGTAGATTGATATTTGTTTATTATTGTTATTATTAGGTGATATATTAATTTATATTATAAATATATTAGTATATAAAATATATCATTATTTAAAACTTAATTTATGCTACTATTGAGACATAGTTTATTAGTTTTATTGTCCCTCGTAAGAAGTAAAATAGATCCTTACACTACCTATTAACAAGGCAAAGTGCGACGTTGAGTTTGGGGTAAAATTGTCTTAACAAATATGTCCAACCCGTTGTTACTGCAAAGATTAGCTACGATCAAATGTAGTATTGCCCTTTCGGAAAAGTTCCTTCACCTAATAAACAATTTTTTTTTTATTTTTTTTTTATTTTAGCTTAATGTAAGTCTCAATATTCTGGGAAGGTTATGAGTATATGAATATTGTAAAAGCCCTTGCGACATCATTTAATTTTATATAAAACAGAAATTGAAAAATTGAATTTTGAACAAAATTATTAGCTAGATCATGCCTAAACATGCTATATAGATATATATGATACTAACTCTAAAAATTGACCTACGATATTTGGTTAAGAAAGAATTTGGAGCAAAGAGAGTTTTCCTTTTAAGATCATTTAACGTGAATTATCCAATAACACAAATGTATTTTTAATATTAAAACAATTTTCTATAAACTCATAATTTATAAAGTGATGTGCCTAATAGCATCAACAGCTTAGCAAAGGCATGATAGATCAAGACTATAAAGAGTAAATGTATATGTAATAATGTAAACTTATAAGAATTTTTTTTTTAAAACACTTTGGGATTTTTCTCCCTAGTATACCCTATTATCGAACATAAAACTTCCTTTTGTTAAGTCAGGTTAAAATATACAGAGGTTACTTAACGTAAAAATAGATTAACAATAGTTTCATATTTTCTATGATATTTTTACAACTGAAAAGGACAATATTTTTGATATGCTATTTCGATAAGTAAAAATATAGGAAGTATTATGTATTTAAAATGACAAAGACATTTAAATGTGAACTAAGTCATCTTATTTTGTATACTGGAATAATCTAAACTGACTGCATTAATAATAATAATATATTAATAATCTATGTACATATATTGAAATATGACTTTAACTGTCACTTACATTTAATTTAGTATTTACTATGGTTAATACTTTTAAGTGGAGAAATATGTGGTGGTTGAGATCAGTGATAAGCGAGTGGTATAAAGTTATTGTGACTGCTAAGCCGAAGGTCACGGGTTTGATGCCAACCGCTCAACAAGTACAGACAGTTGTGTAATGTATTTAATCATAAGTATTTATTATTTTTGCATGTTTATTTTTATATGAGTTTACTTGCTTCACTTTGATCTCTTAGAATTACACGTATCACAAATCAAAATCCAGAAGATACGACTTTTAATTTGTACCTTCTATATGTATTAAAGAGCTCCATATATTTTAACTAGTTGTATATCTTATTAGCTCACACATAAGAAACATATTAATTTGAAGAAGAGCGTGTACATAAGTTCAAAACTTGCCATTTTGCTGTTTTTATATAAAACATAAGAATGTACCAACACATATACATATTTATAACTTACATGCTATGTTCCTTTCTTACTTATACGATATTATTAATATACCCACCTATAAAGAGTTATAGTTATTATTATTCTATAGATTTAGTATAAATTTCTCAAAATTTTTTTTGCCTTTTATTATAAATTAATCAAAATATACGTAGATTGTTATATATAGCAATTAAGTGCGTCTTAGACTTTCTATAAGTCTAATAGAAAGTCTAAGACGTGTACTTAAGTATATAAGTTTTAGTGATAAGTTAAAACACGTGTCGATCAATCAATAAACGTTTATGTTGACCTTTTAATTCATTAGAACTATGCTTCTAGTGATTTAAATCATCATACACAATAACTTAGCGTTCGTTGTGTATTTATGCCAAGTGGATGGGCTTTCATAAACATACATTTTAGTGTGTACATCAAACGTATTGCATGCCGGAGATAACATTCAAATTAAAATTTTTATACAAATTCAAATTCAATTTTTTTTTAACGCCAATAATATTACTAAACTAAACTTAATGCCTCAGACCTGATAAAAACCGACGCAAGAGACTCAGTGGGACATTTATTTTTTCTTTTGTTCATAGAATTTTATAATTATTCATTTTTGACAATGATGCGTTCGAAGCAGATTGGAACGAACATTTTCTTTCCTTATTGCCATTAAAAAAGTCTTTGAATATGTAATAATTAATAACCGTCTAAAATCCGATATTCCAATGCTTTATTTTATTTCGTAAACTTGTCCAGTTTTCTAGAAGTTTCGATAATTTTATTATTAATGTTTCTGAACTATATTCAGAAAGATCATTTAAAAGCCAGTAAATCTTTGAAAAAAAAGTATGCATTACGTCAGGTTTATAGTCTTTATATATATTTCGCATTTTAAGTCATTTTGCTATTTAAATTAGTAGTATAAAGTATATTTTCTACTTTTTAAGCATTTTAGGGGTACAAATCATTATATTGAATGACTCGTGTCTAGACTAACAGCTAATAAGCTACACAAAGATGACTGTCATTATTTTTTCCTCAAGAATTTAATAGCTATATCATAAGTATCTATGAACGCGTCATATTCAACGCGCAACACATGGAAATTGTTATGAAATTGATCTTGTTTTTATTTGCAAATAATTTTGTATAATTTTTACACATTTTATTATATTTGCACGTAATATATTTGTTAAGTACACGAAATATTCATAGGAGCAAAAAAAGTATTTTCACAAGGTCATCTATCTTGACTCCCTTAGCGACTCCCTTGACCTTTGACCCTCTTTGTAAATAGTTCTTAATTATAGACTAGGTAAGATATGAACATTATATGCTTACGTAGAACTAAGAAAGCATTACTTGAAATTGTTACAAAAATAAGTAGAGATAACGTTTTGTATTAAATGTAAACAAAGCCGTGGACTGTTCGAGATATATTTAGTTCGTAATATATTTTTTTTACTAAATATGATGATACTTAAATAAATATCGTAACCGTTCATGCATAGACTGAGCACGACAATTGTATGATGAAATTCCAATAAAAAAAACATTTCCAGTCAACAACAACTCTATTAGACAAAGAGAGGCGTTGAGTTCCGCCGCACAACACACATTGTCTTAAGAACGATGTGTCTTCCCAAAAAATCGATAAACGTTTAAAATATATTGTTTTTCGCAAAATGCAGTAAATAGGTAGGTAGGTTTATTTTCTTCACGTATATGTATAAATATTTTCATTTCTTTATCGACTGTTTAAGATACAGTAATCTATACTAGTAATAATTAAAAACAATAACTATTACATATCACATAAATACGTATAGACAGTTGTTTTTCATCTTCTCTAACAGCTCAAAATATGCATGACGTAATATCATGCTCTAAATAGTAATGAATTTGCACTCAGATATGTGAACTAATATTTTTTTAAATAAAATTCATACGTGATTCATTGGCGTTAAATTAGGGTAAATGTATATTCATTTAGGCTAAAATTAACGCTAATTAAATGGTAACCAATAACTCTGGGTATAATTTATTATATTCTTTTTGCACCTAAAAATTACAATCAAGTATATTTCTTGATAATAAATATATAAAGAAAAAATATCGTTGACAATTGTGGGCTTATTTCTAGAGGAATCTCTTTCAACCAACCAGTGGAAGTTGATAAATTTAGTAATGCTTATAAAGTGAAGAGAAATATAAGTTGGTCTACCTGATATCTTCATTTGTCTTCATTAAGCGTAATTAACGATTTAATCATAATTTGACACGATCGCTTACAAAAGTGATAGTCATTTAGTCTTAAGTGATAACTTTTAACCTTAAACGTTTAAGATAAATGACTGGTACACGCCAGTAAAACTTATCTAATTACTTTAAAAATATGTTAAACCATTATGCATTTTTAGGGTTGTGTATTTTAAAAGAAAACAGTGGAACCCTTACATTATTACTTATGATACTTTATACATTATTTCATGCTATCTATCTGTCAAGGGACTTTCTCTTAAGAACTCATGGTAGTATTAAATTATTATTATACAATTCTAATTCAAAAGCACAGAAAAAAATAACTTCTGAATCATACAATCAAAGGAAACGAGCGTTTGTGCGTTGGTTATACGTTATATTGTATGAATTTCGTTGTGTAATCAAGATCTAGAAAAATAATGTACTTCCCGTTGACCTACAATTATCAAATTTGATAAGAAACAGAAATTACAATAAAAATATACCTATAAAGTAAAATATACGCATTATTACACTTAAAGAATTTATTATAATTTCGTGCGTAAGTAAAGTTGAGGCTGAGGATTAAATAAAAATATCTATATTTAATAGCGGTATGCAGGGACTGCAGGGTTTGTCCCCGTTCTGTCTGATTACACAGTTAAAGATAAAACGTGAAGCTTAATAAATAGCACGTGAACTTTTTATAGCGAGAACAAAAAATTATATATATGTATTGAAATTTAGAATTTAATATGTTTCTTATGTAAAGCATTCCGTTTTAATTTAAGATTGGCACTAAAACGATTGTGTCATGGTCACCACACTCAGGTGGGCAAAGCATTTAGTGGGCACAATCGAACAGATACCAACTGTTCTTGCGCCCATGTCGATATGTAAGTTGAATTTTGTTTTAAACAGATAGATAATTTTAATAATCTAAGGTTCGCAATCACGTTCACACGTGACACGTTCCAGAGCATCACAAGACACGTCATAAGTAAGTCCTTTAAAATACGCACATTGAATAAATAGCATAGAAGAAACACATGAAATATTTTAAAATGTTCTGTTATATACACCCGTAGTTCTTGTTCAAGAAATTTGAAAGGAAATAAATATCCAATACGATTTTGTAATTATTTACATACTTTTAAAGTTCAATCTCTTATATTAATAACCTTTGACTAGAGATTAAGTCATAATCTTGGACTCATAATATCGTAACATAACAAAAGAGAAATATAATGCTTTAAAAAATTAGTAGATATGAAAATCACGCGCAATGAGGCATTTTAGGCAATTCATCTTGAATATTGCGTAATGGTTTGCCGTGTCAAAGATATTAAAAGGATAAATAATCATGTTCTTTTATATATTATGAGAGTTTTACACGATCTAGGTGAATACGGTATACGGAAGACACATTCGTGAACTGTGTTCAGTTTCTAATTCATCAAATTTCTTTTGAAACGTTTATTTATCTCAGACCTGAAAAGAACTGACACGAGCAATTCAGGGGGACTTTTTTTATTTGGTCGCCTACAATTTCAAAATTATTGGTTCGAGCGTCTCATTTGTAATAGGTGTTAGCACTTATTAAAATTTTAATACGAAAATTAATTACGTAGTAACCTTTAACAAAGCCTTTTACATTTTTTTATTATGATGAAGAACATTCTCGAACTTTTTCTGAGATTTTATTCCAAAAGTGAACACTCTGTCTCCTAGAATAATTAATCTCGGTCTCAATGCGTTACCTTAGATAAGCAAACGATGTTGAAATTCTTCTCAAGCCTCATAGGTATTCTTTATGAGAGCATTCCAGCGTTAGAAATAGAGTGACCTTTAATTAAGCGTTTCTCACATATGAAATTATATAAATTAAAATAAGGTTATATTTTATTTGTTTAGGTATGACTTTCCATAATTTTATTAGGTCAGGTCAGGTTCGAGAATATTTCTTCGAATACCTTTTTTTTATATCAGACATAAATGACAAATGATAAATAAACAAAAATAATATGGTAAATAAATAAAAATAAAAATGTGCATTGTCGCGTCATTGTTATAGGTTCAAATACAAATAATAGCACTCGATGGTATATTTGTCAGTAAACATTTTCTTTAGCTTCACGCTTTATCCCGCACATGGCAGAGTAGGCAGAGGGAACTGCAGGAATCATTCGAACCTAGTGTTAAGACACTCCGCTGATTAGTCCCTGCTTTCTCCGTCCCCGCTTTCCGCCGTTTTCGACGCATTGCGTGTTGAGTGACGGAACTCAGCGTTGCGCTTTGCCTAGTTGCTAGAGCGAAGAAAATGTAAATAGAAATATCCCCGAGTGGGAATCGAACCTACAAACAGTTGCGTTTACAGGCAGACGCTACGCCTCTGCGCCACGACGGTAGTATACTTTAAGACATACAATATACTCTCTGAGCAGTTAGATTTTGAAATAACATAAAAAAATCTCATAAAAATATCTTATAATTCCAATACAACAATTCTAAAAGTAATAGTAACTAAAAAAATATATAAATGCGTCAACATTATCGGAGTTATTAAAACAATATTACAAAAACATTTCATTTTGATCGTTCTATTACATCAGCGACAATTTTTTATATCAGAATAACAAGGCTATTTGAAGTTTAAAGTTTATCAATATTGGTAGATAAGTCGAATATTAAATATATGTTACAATTTTTTATTTCGATAATCACTACTAAATTCTATCGAAAGATGTCATCTTATTTATTTTATTATTAGTCATGTGTTACGTAACGATATTATACATTAGATACGCTTTTATAAGGTCATTATAATAGTTTTAGTATTTCATTTAAGTAAGTGTACAAAGTATGACGATCACGGCATTAGAAGATGTTTCAGCTTATCATTTCTTTCATCTGGCCAGACTATATAAGATGATACTATATTAGAGATAGGTACATGTTTTGAAATACTTTAAATAAAATGCTCTAACTTATAGAAATTTCGTTAGTTATTATATATTTATTTAGATAATCAATCTACAATGGTTGTAACTTTAAATATTGCCAGTTCCAATAGTTCTTATATACATATATATGTAAAAACTAGCGATGCGCCAGTACCTGTATCTGTTCTTTGGTTTACTTTAATATCCATATAAGTATGTATGTATTGTATTTATTTTCTGATCACTCTGTTTATGAAAAATATGTCTATAAATTTTAAATAAAAATTATTATTTTATACGCAAAATTTTATTGGGACGAAACTCTCAATCTCAAAAAGCAGGACTCAATCTCTCGGGAACTACAGGATAAATATTGCAACATAATTAAATTATGTCAGTAAATTGCATTTATCATGCTATATCGTTAATGTATTCTATAATTTAAATAAAAAAAACAATAATTTAAACAAATATAAAAAGAAATAATTATTGTTCACTTTATTTATACTTTTATACTATTACTATTACTTTTAACAAAAAGTTACACTAGAAAATACTTTTTTTGTATTAAAAGATTATAGATTAAGATCATGTGCATTGCTTTTTATTTTTATACGTCGTAAGTTATTTTGTAAGTCCTTTAGTTTCTGTGATTTTCAGATTAGATTCACCTACAAAGTACCTATACAAAGAGGTCTAAGAATTTATTTTATATCCATATTTTAAATATGCGCAAGATACAAGATTATAATATTTATTATTTTTATTTGTGTTTGATTTCATTAAATAAAATAGTAATTTTATATTAAACTCACATCCAATATTAAAACTATTTAACATTATTAAAAAATAAATCATAGATACACTATATACAGATTATACTTATACGTACATATGAAGAAGGTTTCATGGACGATGTTATTAATTATTATATATACTTACAATGTATATTTATATGAGTCAATCCGTTTTAAAGAAAACTATAATATTTTATAAGATATTAAAAAGTTGATTAATTTATGTTTTTCACTACTTTTGGCACCGACTTTTTTCTACAAGTAAAGACCATTGCTTAAGGAAAAACATATGAAGCTGTAGCATTACGATCACTCACGGCATGAAGTTGCTAATAATCTATCTTTGTTATCAAAAGCCAAACGAAATTATTATTATTTTATTATTGCTAACTATTATTTTCATAAATATGTAAACTTTTTATAGTTTAAGAGCTATTTACTATACAATATCAAACTAAGTATATGTATATTAAAAATATATCTGTATTGACAGAATTTTGATAATTATTTTGAATTTTTTTTATCTGTTTGTCTGTTTATATTATATATATATATATATATATATATATATATATGTATATATATATATATATATATATATATATATATATATATATATATATATATATATATATATATATATATATATATATATATATATATATATATATATATATATATATATATATATATATATATATATATATATATATATATATATATATATATATATATATATATATTTCCTTTAACGGGAAAAAACGTTCGGTTATTATTATATCATTCGTCCATTTGATCGATCCATTCGATCTATTAACATATTATGTTTGTTAAACTCATGGATGTATGTATGTATGCTTACACTATGTACAGGTGTATATGCTTAATATTTACAGAATGCATAAATATATGTACAACACAAACATTTTATGCTCTAAGCGTGGTTAGTGTTCTCGTTGTATCGAATTGAATATAGTGATAGAAAGTGACATATAAGTATTTTAAATCATTGTAAATGAAATAAAATTGATAATTTTGTAATGTAGCTATTTTTATTTCTCGAGTAGAATTTAAAATGAATATAATAAGGAACCTTCTTTCTATCATGTGACCCACCACACCACCACACCACTATATTTTATATTATTTTTCATTGACAAATTAATTTGAGAGAACAAAATAAAAAACTAAAATAAATACTTATCATATTAGCAATATTTCGATCAAGCGGGCGACGTAGCGAATGCGTCGCGAATGTTAATTATAATTTAAGTTTGATATGCTCATAAAAATTGCAAAAAATTGACATATTTGTTTAACGTCAAATTTGAATATTTTTACTGTTTTATTAGCCTTACAAGGAAATAAATTAATTATGTTATATGTTATATAAGGAAATAAAAGTAAGATTATTATTAATGTATTGTCTTTGTTTGATTGATATGCGATTATACATATTTTGTACTTTCCAATTAATACATATATACGTACCATTTAGAATAAACGTAAGTATGCTGGTCATAAAAAATACATATATTATATAGTAATAAAATAAATAACAAGCTCTTGGACTATTTCATCTTATTAATGACCTGCACATTAATACAATTATCTTTAAGTAAACACATTTCACGCTGCACAGTCAGTTAGTAAGCAGTTTTCAAAGTGATCACTTCACTATTTGAAACTTGGAAGTGTAGTGAAAAGTTAACAATTTTACGAAGACCTAAAATAAAAATTAACGAGACTAAGGTAAAAAATAAAAAAAATAATACCAATAAAACAATAAATAGTAGTAGTTCAAAAAAAATATTAATTTATATATCAAACAGCTTTAGTAAATAAATACTATTAAAGTAAATTTAATTTAGTAGAGAAATATTACAATTTAAATATTAAAAAAAATGTTTTATTACGCATCACCTCATTCTAGTCAGCTTAAATTTGGCGCGTAAAATTTACCTATATAATTTGTCCATAGAGAAGTAACATATTTCTTTTTGGGTTGAAACAGAATCAAAACAAAATATTATAACCAATAGCGAGCTGCCTGCTGCATACTAGTGTCAATTGAGACGAAACTTCATTGGATAATAAACAGAACTCAATAACTGCGTACCGACCTTATAAATAAGAGCGGTAACTCGCGCCGGGCCTCTTTTCCACAGTATTAATTCGAGGGGATATTGTCGTGTTATTTTTGTGAGCTAACTCTAAATTCAGAATGCCGGAAACCTCAAAAATGAATGGATATGCTAAAACAAATGGTCACAGTTATGACATGGAAGATGGATCTGTGTTTCTATTCACATCGGAATCCGTCGGCGAGGGTCATCCAGGTTAGTTTTTCACAGGAACAGCTCATTTATGAAAGATGGCCGCCCCTAACATGTGCGCAGATTTTGCATCAATACAAAAAGTTTTGTTATTGCTCAGTGGTAGTTCCACTTTAGATAAACTCTACATATTTAGTTGCACAAAATATAGACATGTGCTTTTTATTGTGATGCAAATCTAATGTTTAGTTACATCATGATTGTCAAAGATCAGTGTTAAATCATCAAATTGATATCGGTAAAACACGTGGTTAAATATAAATGGCAAATTAATGTTATGTTGTTGCTTTAGTTATGACAGGTTAATAATTGTCAACATGTTTTCAGATAAAATGTGTGATCAAATAAGCGATGCTATCCTTGACGCGCATTTGAAACAAGATCCCGATGCCAAAGTAGCTTGCGGTAAGTTTAATCTCCTCTCGTAGTTATCATTATTATGACTGTTGTCGTATTAGTTATATTAATTTATAAATTCATTTACAGAAACCGTTACGAAGACAGGAATGATCCTGTTATGCGGTGAAATAACGTCGAAAGCGAACGTAGATTACCAGAAAGTTGTTAGAGAGACAGTACAACACATCGGCTACGACGATTCCTCCAAAGGTGAGTCTAGAAACTAAACAAATTAACTATTAAATTGGCTCTGGGCCAACATTTAAGATTTCAAACAAGCAGTGTTCAAAATTTCTATTTGACCTCAGTGCATATGAGCAGTTAAAATAATTATTTCGTACATGCTAGGTTTTGATTGGCGTACACTAAATTTATTGTTGGCTATTGAAGAGCAAAGTCCGAACATTGCTAAAGGGGTTTATGAGGACAAAGAGGAAATTGATATTGGCGCAGGAGATCAGGTATAGACTCAAATTGAGCATTGCACAATATTATTGGGCCTTCAATCGATGGGAAATTGCATGTCAAATAATGGGAAACATCTATTTGGATAATTTAATTTCTATTCTACAATTATTGTAATAAGTAATAAAAAGGCTGCATGACTAAAAAGTTCATATTGGTAAATATATTAAATAAGTAATATTTCATTTTCTGGTCTGTCATATAATTTTTATGTAATGTCATTTTTTTTTAATCAAAGCCACCATTAAATACATCAAAAGACAAAAAAAATAGGAAATATTTAGTCATGCATCCCAATGGATTCACAAAATCATACATTTGAACATAATAATCATCCAAATGCATGTTGGGCCAGGCTTTGATTACAAGACATGCAGCGTGATGCTTGCCCTCGACCAGCAGTCGCCCAATATTGCTGCAGGAGTGCATGAAAACAGAAATGATGAGGAAGTTGGTGCTGGAGACCAGGTAAGGGTTACAGATTATGGAACTTTAGATACTAACATAGCCTTATTTGTCTTAATTTTAAATAGGCATAATGACATTTTTAATTTATATATATAATTTTTAAGTATTATTATATTATGCAGTCTCACTAAATAATTAGAACAGCAAGTTTAAAAAAACTACAGCACATGAATTTTGTATATTCATATTATTAGTGTGATAACACATGCATTATGATAAATAGCATTACAATATGATAAATAGCAATATTTGGAACTTGATATGATAAGGTTCAAATTGAATATTTACAAGAATGCTCTTCTCTTATTTATGGTGTTCTGAGTGTGCCAGTTGAGCACAATTCACTTCACCATTACAAGAATGTTACTGTGAAATATATATTTTTACTGTTCACTATCTATCTTTTTTTCTTATCTTTTTTCTCATATTAAAATATAAACATTGATATATATTTTTTAAACTGTTGCCGTAAAACTAAATTCTATAGTACATATAGTTTTAATATATTGACAAAGTTTTGTTATCAGCTTTTGTTAGATAATTTTTAACAATAACCTAGTTTACCTTTAATAAAGCCCTTAAATAATATTAACTCATATGAAACAGATATTTACTTGTTATTTTATGACATCTTATAGGAAATCTTGATTATAGATTTAGTTTTATAATAAAATAAATGTTAAGTAAACCTTTAGTACTTACCTACTTTCTTTACTTATAAAATGAACTAAATTATTTAATATAACGCTTATCATCACTAGACTGAATTAATTTATCATTTATTTTGGAATATCATTAAACACATAATGACATATGACCATGATGACCAACAATGTACATCTTGTCATACATACATGTATGTCTACATTTGGCTTTGTTTATTATAATAAGAAACATGCACCTTGCCACAATGAAGAAATAAATATATACAAGTGAAAATAGTATATGAAAGTATATATGTATAGTAGGTAGAGTAATGATGAGTAAATGAAAAAAAATTAAGGAAATGGGAATTGAATAATCAATAGACTATCACTGCTTTCTTAATAAAAATACACATGTATTAAGAAATGAACACATCCAAGATTAAGAGTTGCACGAAGACTAGTAATATATGTTTATTGTTTCCTTTAACTATAAGAATTTTCCTTCATATGGGTTTTTCAATTTTATTCATTATATCTTTCTTAGAATTATGTACATTCTTACTAAGGTTACATATTCACATATATGTATTTCTGACATAAATGTAAAAAATCAAATGTAATGATTGTTTTTATTAATCATATATTATTTTAATATCATTTGTGGCCAACTGATTTATTCATCATTTACTTAATAATATTTTTTTTAAAATAGGGCTTGATGTTTGGCTACTGCAACTGATGAAACAGAAGAATGCATGCCCCTCACTGTGGTACTCGCTCACAGACTAAATCAGAAAATAGCAGAACTCAGACGCAATGGTGAATTCTGGTGGGCACGGCCTGATTCTAAAACACAGGTATTTTTATTTTTTTATTTATAAAGTTATTTGCATAGGAATAAGTGATCTCGTCTGATGAAACAAATATATGCAAGACATAAAAAAATAGCTTATCAACAAAAGTTTTAATGTTAAGAGCATTGATTTATGGTACAAATAAATGTTATTTTTCGATCTCCACCTAAGAAAATTTAAGTTGATTCTACTGGTGCCATCTTCTTAGTACAGTATAAAAATTATTTAATTACTTTTTGATATTGGAGCTCCTTAAGAAATTTCACAAAGTAGTTTTGAAGTAAGAACTAGATGTTAGTAGAATTAAATTAATATGAAATGCTGATAGGACAAGGCAGGTGATTGTTTTATAATAAAAAAAACCTAAAACCCAGAAGATTGTGGTTATCTAAAATAAACAAGTATTAAGATTTTTTTTTGCAAAATTTTACTTCTTCCATCAACAGTACTTCTTAATCATAATAGACGGGTCATAGACGGTTTTAAGCAATAAAAGTTTCATTATTCCTTATTCTATGACATTGCAGTGCTAGTTACAACGTGTTTAAATATGTTGTTGCTCTTGTACACACCGGACCACACAATGGTCGATTTATCTGATTTTTGTGAAGTGACATTATTTCACTAGTGCTTTTTTGCGTTGCTAAGAGCTGTTAATAATAGTAAACTTGCAAGCAGCGAATGCCATAAATGATGACACAATGCATTTTTGGACCGCTCGTACTAACGAACAAGATAACAATTATTTGATACTCGAAGAACCGCCTAGTGTAAATGATGCATGTAAACGCCCACAATTAGTACTTGGCATGTATTTGATAAAATTACGAACGGGTGAAAGCAATTTAAGAATAGCAAGTTAATTTCACATGTCTCCCGTAGTAACTATAGTAGTATATTGAAATACCTTTTTAATGATGTATGTCACGTCGTTATTGGTTCTTGGACCAGCTACCATACGTTTTTGCCGGTCCTCCTTTATTTTAATTTTAATAATTGATATTGACAAATCTACTTAGTATGACTATTATAAGTGTATTATAAGATAATGTGTAAAAAAAAACACTAAACTTATATTTTTTTATCATATTTTTAATATTTAACTTGACGAAATAAAAAATCAAGGCTATGCTCGGAGATTTTAAAAAAGCTACATTTTATTTTTAAAACATAGGTTATTTTAGAAATCTTTTGTATTTTGAAGATTCCATCTTATTTTCATTATCAAAACGGATAGATAGAAGAAACTGCCTCGTGATTCTGCGTGTTTGTTGGCGGAACTCAACGATGCACTATGCCAGAGTGGGAAAATGAAAATATTTCATACTTCTATTATTTCTTATATATATAGTAAAAAAAAAATTATTAAGTAAAGAATTATTCCAGGTGACCTGTGAGTACATATTCGCGGGCGGCGCGACCGTCCCGCAGCGAGTGCACACCGTGGTCGTGTCGCTGCAACACTCTGAGAAGGTATTTAATTTTTTTTAGCTTCACGTTTTATCCCGCACATGGCAGGGTAGACAGGAGGAACGGCAGGGACTGTGGGAACCTAGTGTAAAGACACTCTGTTGCTTAGTCCCTGCTTTCTCAGTCCCCGCACTCCGACTTTTTTGAGGCATTGCGTGTTGAGTGGTGCAACTCAACGCCGCGCTTTGCTTAGTTGCCAGAGCGAAGAAAATGGAAATAGAAAAATCCATCTTCCTCGACTGGTTCTCGAACCCAGAAAGCGTCGCGTTACAGGCAGATGTTGCGCCTCTGCGCCACGACGGTCCTTAAATTTTATTTTTATCTGTATTTTTATATCTATTCATCATTTGAATTATACCACATTCTGTTGTCTAATTCAGTTGATGAATAGATATATCTTCATTCTTAGAATATTTTTTTGTTCAATTATCAACCAACATGTTCAATTATTAGCGGACAATAGTCAACCAAATTAATTATCTTAACCCTTTAACATTATGATTTTTTTTATTTATTTAATTAAAACCAAACTCAACCCGTTAATGCTGATTGAGGTCCGAAATGTGTTTTTAAATTATTATGGTACAAATAACAATTTCAAAACGAAGCAGGTGATTGACTGATTTTATTTACACAGCAAGTTGACAAGACAACAAACCACCTAACATGTAGCAAAAGACAGTGCTTTAATAAAATTGTAATAATATATTTATTTAATAAATCGTTAAATGTTTCTTTACAATTTTTTCTGTACTTGTGACAATTTTATAAATGATAAATTAATTTGTTTTTCTTTATTCAGATCGACCTAGAAACACTACGCGAAGAGATTAGAAACAAAGTGATCAACCAAGTGATCCCCGCACACTATTTAGATGAAAGAACTGTAGTACACATTAACCCTTGCGGAAACTTCGTTATTGGAGGGCCTCAGGTAATTTATATTGGAGTACCTATAAATATATTTATTTACAGAAATGGATCCCCATATTAAGGCTATTCTTCATTACATGTATATGTTAAATATACTATTTAAAACAATTGACGGACCATACTTAATATTAGCACTTCTATATAAAATATTATATAGCATTAAAATTTATAAATATTATGGACATGAAATAATCTTCATAGCTTGAGGTTAAGAATTTTAATTGATTACCTTGACGGACGACAACAGATAACCTATATTTCAAATTACGGTAAATGCGAAATGCCTAAATAAATAAGGAAAAAAGTGTAACAAATAAATGCATTTGTCTAAAGTTTAGCTCAGCTCGTTAGCCTGTGAGTGGTAGAAGTCAATACTCGTATATGTTGTTTTCAGAGTGTAATTGAAAATTATTTACTCCTCATTGGAATCAAACCCACTACGACGTGTGAATGTAAATACGATACCGGCCTTTTACAAGCACTATTTAATCTTTAATCAATATAAACCTACTATCGTTCTCCAAGGCTATTTTATTGAGAAAAGGCGAAAAATATTCACATTGGCTGTTATTATTTTATAAACTGTTATAATGATACCATACATCCCTTAGACCTCTTGTCATCTTCTGCTTAAGTTTAAACCGGGATTTGGTTTGTACCATATAAAGCGAAGAAAGTTAAAAGGCATGTTACAACATGGTTTCTTGTGAGAATTCAATCTAAAATCAACGTCAATAAGATTATAAATTAATTACGTGACGCTAAACATTTTATTCGTATAAAATAAAAATATAAGTTTTGATTAAACTATGAAATAAGTTATAAATAGTAGCGAGACACGCAAGCCTCGATACAGATTACATAATATGATATATATTGTATATGTATAGTGTAGGCTGGGAATTAGTCGCCAGTACACGGTGTTTGCACGTGGATTATATGTACCGTAGAGTATACAAATCGAATGACACGTATAAAGCGTTGGAAATGGAATTTTTATTGCTTCAGATTAACATTTTTTAAAAATTATTAGAAAAATCAATACTGCATGCGTTTATCTCATATAAATAAAACATAGTCTATATATAGGCAAAGCGCGGCGTTGAGTTCCGCCACTCAACACGCAATGTCTCGAAAAATGCGGAAAGCAGGGACTAAGCAACGGAGTGTCTTAACACTAGGTTGCTATGGTTACTGCAGTTCTCTCTGCAATATGCGGGATAAAACGTGAAGCTAAAAAAAATTGTCTATATTTCATACAAATGTGAAATTACTGTTTAGTTAATATTATAATAAAATCCCTAGATTAGCTCAATTTGGTCCTCTTATAACCTTTCATTAGTAAAATAACACAATACTTTGTTATTATAAACAGTACTGAAATAAATGCAATTTAATGCATTTAAATGTTTATATGCCTATTAGTCATTTCAAATCTTTGCAGTTGTTAATTTCTCTGATAACAGAGCACATGCGGCTGCACGTGCTCGTTGTATGGAGACACAGTGTAGTCTCATTTGGAAGTGGTACATGGATGAATTATATTACAAAATATATGACAGATTTTTTAATTAATTTAATCATTTATATTTTTATATTAATATTACAAAGATGAAGTTAGTTTGATGACAAAATGTTTTTGCGAGTGTCACGTTCTCTCACTATCCAGGGATCGCTTAGTTTGATTTGACATAATTTCGAAATATTGCATCACATCCGGGAGTTGTAGAGGCATGGTATTTAAAACGTAATCATTTGGTCACGGGTAGACGGAGTGGCATTTGTCTGTTGTTTAATATAATTATTATATCAAGCTATCGCCAACGGTTCCTTAGTTCTCTTGTCTCTAACGTCAAACACCACCTTTTTAGCTATAACTTATATTGAAACATAATAAATAATTTTTAAGACATATTTTTTTGGATCCTTCACTGTCGTATATATTCGAGATAAACAATGTTTCTGATTAGGTGCAGCCGTTACAACTTATATTAAAATGTAATATATAATTTTAAAGATTTGCATTTTTTGGATCCTCCGCTGCTGTACTTGCCGTGTGTAAAATATAACAAATACAAGTATGCTTTTGACTGAGTGTTTCCTTAACGTGCGCAGTCGGACGCGGGGCTGACGGGGCGCAAGATAATAGTGGACACGTACGGCGGCTGGGGCGCGCACGGCGGCGGCGCGTTCTCCGGCAAGGACTTCACCAAGGTGGACCGCTCGGCCGCGTACGCCGCGCGCTGGGTGGCCAAGTCGCTGGTGCGCGCGGGCCTGTGCCGGCGCTGCATGGTGCAGGTGGCCTACGCCATCGGCGTGGCCGAGCCGCTGTCCATCACCGTGTTCGACTACGGCACCTCGCACAAGACGCAGCAGCAGCTGCTGGCCATCGTGCAGAACAACTTCGACCTGCGCCCCGGCAAGATCGTCAAGTCAGTGCGCGCCCGCGATGTGGGGCGATATGTACATTTAAATTGAAAAGTCAATGCTGCATCTTTATAATGATCCTTTGTACTAAAAAGTACTTAAGAAGAGGACCGTCATGGCGCAAAGCGTAGCGTCTACGTGTAAACGCGGCGGTTTGTGGGTTCGATTCCCATAAGGATGGATTTCTTTCTTTGGTTTAGAAACTAGGCAAAAGTGCGGTGTTGAGTTCCGCCACTCGCAATGCCTAGAAAAAGACAGAAGTAAAGAAACAACTGCAACAGTGTCTTAACACACTGGAACCCTACCAGTGGTTCCTGCGGTTCCGTCTGCCTACCTTGCCATACCCTGCGAGATAAAGCGTGAAAATATGAAAAAAAAGCCCACTTAAAAAATGTTATAGAGACAAAACTCGATGTTTTTGTATCCAAAATTTAGTTAAAAAAGTTAAAATAAGTGTTTGATATAACTACTATTCCAATTTTAGACCTCAAGAGAAATTTATTTCTAAACATAGTTTATAAGGGAACTACAGCCAGTTCAACCTGTATAGTGGAACATGGCTTCAAAAACACTAGTTTAAAGCCTGTTGCGTTATTACAATGTCGTTTTCGTTGCAGGGAGCTGAACCTCCGGGCGCCCATCTACCAGAAGACGAGCACCTACGGCCACTTCGGACGGGAGGGCTTCCCGTGGGAGAACCCCAAGCCACTCGTAGTAGATTGACTCCAGACGAGCACTTAGCATATTGTACATAATTTACTTTATAACTTACCGTGTTTCTGTAGACCGGACAAAACTATAGCAGGGATTCTCTTTATAGGCAATTATTATTATTATTATGTAACTCTATGTGTGACGCGGATACAGAGTAGTGTATCGTGTGATACAATAAAATTGCTCTGTTCTACTCTTCGGGTAGATCGTGTGATAAACGTTTTTAGTAAAGTTTCATATTTTTGGTTATATATCACGCGGAGAAGACCTGCTCTCTAGATTTAGACTATTATTTGTTACACAATCAGTCTCGCAAAGCGCGAGTGTTGACCATTTGCCCTTCAGTTGCGCGATTTTATTGTTAAGTATTCGTTATATTAGGTTCGTAGGCGTAACGGGTGCCGTCATTCGTGAATTTAAGTTAGTTCGGGATAGAGCCGAGGCAGTCCTCGCGACGCAACGCAACGTGCCTGCCATTTTTTTACATATCTATTACGTAAATTATTTCCAGTGATGCTTTTTTTTGTCATAGTTTGTACAAGACATCGTTTCGTTACGGACTGCCATTAATCTCGAATGTTTTTGAGTGAGCTTGTGATAATGTTAGTGCTATGATTTAGTGTAGCAGAGTGTACTAGGCGCGGGCCGGTCACAGCGGGGCGAGTGCTCTCGTTCCGCTGCAAATGCGGCGCCGAAGCGCCATTTGTGTTGTGTTTCCGAAAAGGAATTACGTGGAAAAGAGCCATTTTGAAAACACACCGACCGAGTCCGTGCTCTAGTGCGCTGTGCGTTAAGAGGACAGCTGAGTGTTACGTAAGCGCCCTATGCCGACTAATGATGCACTTACACGCTTGGCAAGGCTCGGCAAGCGTCCGCAAACTACCGAAACGAGGAGACGACAACTTGTTTGCGACAACTTGTTTCCCACTCGGACGACTCTAAATCGTCCGCGACGCATTTACACACTAGCGCTTGTGAAGGCTTATCAAGCCTTGCTAATCATATAAAGTGTAACATAAGATTTTTAGTAATATTGAATATATATTTTGAGATGAATTGACATTTTAGTTGATATACCCCCTGGGCGGTTTACGTAACGCCAAGGCCGTCCCCAGTGATAAGCGTAGAAGTGATGAAGTACTCGATTAGGTGCGATAGCGAGTAGAGTTCATTTGTGATTATATTTTTCGACCTGTTCAAGTTTGTAATTCTTAACTTCTGTGTATTTTCGATTTGTCTGGATGTGGAGTTTAAACTAATAATAAAATATGTCTTCCCGGCACGTCATCGGGAATATGAACTGTGACTTGTTATTTATATTTCCCTATAACACTGTACTATATACATACATTGTATAATATTACTATACATAAAAACAACTGAATAGTTAGTCATAAATATGCTAAAGTATTCGACATGACTGATTAAATTTAAAAATCTAAAAAATCAAGATAATATTAATTGATGTATATATAGCTATTCAACATTAGTAAGGATGTGATAAAAATTGCATTCGGCTACGCAAGGCAAGGAAGGTAATGTGTTATCACTATACATGTTTGTATGTGGCCACATAACTAAACTAAATTCTCTATATTAAAATAAAAAGTCGATTTACTGACGATAGTTAAAAGGAACGCCTCAGCGAGTTCCAGTTCCAGTGCAAATAAGATATTAAAAAAATATTTTAGGGTTCCTCCATCATTCTATTCCAGCCTTATTTTGTAGTGAACAAGGTACTTATATTATGTAACAATGTTTTTTTTGGCAAATAATACATGGTTTGATTTAATTATAAAGTTATTTAAATGGTGATATTATTTTGCATATGATAGTATTCTTGAATTTTCAACTAAACAACTGTCACGCAACTTACATAAATTTTAATAACTGTACGTGTATGACAGTCTCCGAATAACTACCTGTAGATACACTTGCTAAAAAGGGAACAATTTACGTAATCTAGTACAGCTTCCCTCTAAACTAACTTTAACTTCTAAGCTAAGGAGGCTAAGCTCATAGAATTTTTAAATACAAACAAGAATTTTAAGAGGCGCATTAAAAGAAACTAACTTTATACAACATATATAAGTAAATAAACACCGGTCAAGTGCGAGTTGAACTCGCGTGGAAAGGGTTCCGTACACAATATAGTGAAATATTTCCCCTGAAAACGTTTTTTCCCTAAAAACATTTTTTATCGAATTTACCATTTTATTTTCAATTTATGAAATCCTTATAGGTTTTCCTGTAATCTACAAGCCATAAAATATATTCAGTAATTTTATCAAATTTTTCGGCCCAGTAATTTCGGAGATTGGGGAGGGGGGGAAGGTCAATTTTTGGCTTTTTTCATTAATATCATCGAAACTATTTATTTTAAAAAATAAAAAAAAATATATTCCAGATCTTGATAACAAGCCCTTTCACTTGATATATGACTCAGTAAGGTTCGCAAATTTTTAACCCTAAAAAAACGACAATATTTGTTATAGAGTATAATAGTATTTATTTAGCATTCTTCTATGACAGCCACTGCGCAATGAGCCGCCTCGCCATCTGCTGCGCGTTGGTCATCCTGATGGTGTCCGTCGTGCGCCAGTTGCCCATGTCGAAGCAGTGCGACGCTCTGCGGGTCATATTATAGTAGAATATAGGTGTACAATACAAAATAAATTTATTTTAGAGTGGGATGTAGGTGTAAAAGACAACATAAAAATATTTTAATATATTATCTACAGTTTTAGGCAGAAAGAACTACCCCTAGAGACATTGAGACATTGTGTGTTGATAGGCAGAGCAGTATGTCAAGTCTTACGGAACCCGGTATAAATTATTCATTCGTAACTTCGTTAACGATTTATATAATCGGGACGATTTATCACTGCACCATTATATATCCTCGACTTCACATACACCTATACGTCTTGTTTAAAGTTTTGATGCAATTAAACACGTCAAAATTAGGTATTTTAAAAATTTTAATATTAAGAAATGTTAGATCAATAGAAAAAGGAAACTGGAAATATGAAATGGAACTCAATCTGAAAGTATACTGAGTGTTAACATTTGAAAGATACAACTTGTATTTCAATATACTGTAAATACCTATATTGTATTAGGTATCTAGGTCTAGATATACCGAGGATAAAAAGAGGGCTGCTGAGGCGCAGCGTCTGCCTATAAACGCGACAGTTTGTGAGATCAGTTCCCACCCGGGGAGAAAGCTGATAGTGTAGGTAGAGGGAACTGCAGGAACCATAGGAACCTAGTGTTAAGACACTTCGTTGCTTAGTCCCTGCTTTCTCCGCCTTTTTCGAGGCATTGCGAGTTGATAACGGTACTCACTCGAATAAGGCGTGAAGTTAAAAAAAATACCTAGGAACAGTGACAGTAGGGGAGGAGTCCGCGAGGTCCCGGTCGTGCACCCCGAGCGCGTGCCACGGGTCGACGTCGCCGTGTATGTTGATGGTGTTGTTCACGGCCGGCTCGAGGCCGCCGAACACTAGGTTCACTCGGTCCACTGCCGAGTTCACGAAATCTTCGTCGAATCTGTAATTTTTCGAATTTAATTTTTTTTATTAACAATATGATTGTAGAAACTCTCTTTGTATATTTTTGAAAAAATACTAAAGAAGCAATACTTATACCTACCTTATTTTTTAAAATCAAAATTTAAGGTATCCTTAAATGTGTATATAAAATTATTATCTTATTTTACCGTATTACAATTAATATACCTAACGAACCAATCTATATAACAATATCTAGAATAAGCGTGTTATCGACTCACCGCGGATCAAAGGCCCGCTCGCAGAGGTTAACATAGAAGCGCACGCTGAGCCAGCGCAGCAAGTCGAAGGCGGTGCCGGAGCGCGGCGCCGTCTGGAAGTACCCGTACTCCGTGCACGTCTGGTAGTACCACGCGCGCGCTGTGCGACCACTTACTTGTATTAAAAACTTTGTAAACATATAAAGCTACAAGGCTTCGCTTTTTTTTAATAAACTCCGAAAATTGACACGTGACATGCCAATAGAATTGTTTAAAAAAAGGACGAAAGCACAACTTGTTAGCAAAGGTTATTATAGGGTAAATGATTATATCTATGACAAAGACGCATGGAGTTTATCAGTTCTATAACCAGTTCCGCTCATTTTAGGCAATACTTATAATACTTTCATTGTATGTAAAATTGTTATTTTATTTAAAAGATGTGCTGAGGAGTTTCTTTCGCCATCTCTTCTCCATGACAAAGCACCTTTTCGAAATAGTAGTAGATAAAAAGTTGACGTGCATACTTGTGTATCTGTGATACCTACATGAATAAATTATTTTTGATTTTTTGTCTGACGGGGGAATAAGCTGGCTATGGGAAAGACATAAAACGCGGCGTTGAGTTCCCTACTGTCGCATGGTCTTGATATCAGAAAACGAAGCGCAGCGCCAAGTTCCGCATATGTTTGCACTATGTACGATATGTCGATAATTAGACAAAAAAAATTGTAAGCGGCATCCATTTACCCGTTATTTAGTATATACTAACAGAAATTTTAAAATATGGGAAAAATTAAATAGCCTATAATAATTTTAAGATGTGTAAGCTCACCGCTACCTTAAAGTTTATATTAATTAAATGAATTTGTATATACTGCAGTAATAAGTGCTCACAATTAGTGTTAGCCATGTACGCTTGCACGTAGCTCTCGTAGTCGATCGCCCAGCAGCTGCTGCTGCCGAGGCCGCGGAGGAACGCGATGAAACCGCCGATCTTTTGCATTGGTGTTACTCCTGTGGATTTTGTATGTATACTTATAGAAAAAAGTTAAATGTTTTCAAATGAAATATCTATAAATTTAACAGGGTTTTTAACTTGACAATATTATAGGAATTCGCACATATTTTTTTTTTTTAGCTTCACGCTTTATCCCGCACATGGCAGGGTAGGCAGAGGAAACTGTAGGGACCTTGGGAACCTAGTATTAAGACACTCCGTTGCTTAGTCCTTGCTTTCTCCGTCCCCGCTTTCCGCCTTTTTCGAGGCATTGCGTGTTGAGTGGTGGAACTCAACGCTGCGCTTTGCCTAGTTTGCCAGAGCGAAGAAAATGGAAATAGAAAAATCCATCTTCTCCGACTGCGGATCGAACCCAGAAACCGTCGCGTTACAGGCAGACGTTGCGCCTCTGCGCCACGACGGTCCTCGATTTTTTTTATTATACTTACTAAATATTTCCTGTGGAGGTCAAACATCTTTATAACTAATTCTTTTTGTCTCATAAAAAGCTTTAATGATAGAACTATATATTGCGTTTCGTAAGGACCAGGGCATCATAAGGCGGTAAAATATAATGTATATATCTATATATACTAGATATAGTTGGGCCATTACAAAGCGCGAACTGAGTCATAAAGACAAACAATAAAGACATACCACTTGGATGCAATTTTTTAAAGTGGTCTTTGAAAATGTTTAAATTTATTGTAATATATATAACTATATTAATTTAAGTTGTATAATATTAAATACTTTATATTAAAAGCAGTTATAAAAGTATATCCTATTATTTTCCTTAAATACCTGCTGCTATAACAACTTTCGCCAAATATCTTCTTTGTTCAACTCTAGCAGCAGTCTAGAGAAATGAAAAATAAGTTTTATGACTCGGTTCCTACGCTTGTAATAGCTTTAATAATAATAATACCACTCTATTACATACAAAATAAAAAGAAGAAAGGTACAAATAATTAACATAGATACTACACAATATGTGCAATGGCGACCCTTACTCCAAGTGATCTCTTACAGGCAACCATTCAATATAATATAAGAGACGGGAGCGTGTAAAAAAAGATTTAACTAAAGTACCAAAGGCTTCAGTAGCGAACATGTTGCATATGGCGGTGAGCGTGCCCGGCTGCGCTTGCTGCACCGCCGTCGAGAACGTCCAACTAATCAAACCGGAGAAGTAGCCCATGTCGAACTCGCTGTCGTACTTTAATGGCGCACATAATCTGTAATTTTAATAAATTATACTAGTTTTTTCACAGTTATTTGTGTCAAATTGGGGTACTGCTTGTATATATATTAAGTGCAGGCTAGTTAAGGAAGGTGCACGTTACTACAGAAATAGGCGTGTGAAAAACTAAATTTTATAAGTTCATCATTTCTTATTTTGTAGGTTAATATATATTGAAATTAAAAAAAGAAGATTTAATTTAGGACGTTGTATTTCACTATTAAGACAAAGTTTTCTTCGCCCATTCTGCATAACAAAACAATTAATATAATTAAAACCTACCTATAAACTTGTTGTATAGAGCGACGCCCCTCTTCGGAAGACAAAGCGTTAACAGTATCTGCAATACCCTGCTGTATAGTCGACATGCATTGTGGTCCGCCTTCAGATGAAAACGCATTGTGGACTACTTCTAAGTAACCTGAAAACATGATTTTATGAACGTATTATTACCGTCGTGGCAGCAGAGGTGTAAGCGTCTGCCTGTAAACGCGACGGTTTCTGGGTTCGATTCCCACTCGAGGAAGATGGATTTTTCTATTTCCATTTTCTTCGCTCTGGCAACTAGGCAAAGCTCGGCGTTGAGTTCCGCCACTCAACACGCAATGCCTCGAAAAAGGCGGAAAGCGGGGACGAAAAAAAAAGCAGGGACTAAGCAACGGAGTGTCTTAACATTAGGTTCCTATGATTCCTGCAGTTACCCTCTGCCTACCCTGCCATATGCGGGATAAAGCGTGAAGCTATTATTACTTAGATATATATTTTATATATTCCAGGAATTGTTATTGGCATTATACAACTTTTTACGTGGCTTAGTGACCACAACGCTTAAGCAGTTACCATAGGGGCGCGGGTTCGAATCGTTCAAATTTTTATGCTTTCTATAAGAATTTTTATCCTTAGTATGGATTAAAAGTTTACAATATCATTAGACACATTTTCTTGGAATCTATTTCTTTATGGGTATAACATAATAATTATGATTATGCAATTTGAGGTAACAATAATACAAGCAAGAAGCCGTTGTACCTCAATGGGACAGTGTCTAACTGCAACTGCACTGCGTGATGGTTGAAGGGTTCGATCCTCAGTTGTCTAGAAAAAGCACGGCGCTGGGTTCCATTAATTAATACGCAATGCCTCTAAATATTGAGCGTAGTAGTAGGAAACAGAAGGTCTTATTACTAGATTTTCAATGCCTACCCGCTATATATTTCTATGTATAACCATAATAAACCTACCTATACTACCGATCTATACTGCCTATACCTATATACTAACCTGTAAAATCCACTTTCCCTAATATCGGCCCGCTGGAAGCAACTCCGCCAACAGCTAGATGCGGGTACCTTTGTTTGAACCACAGCACCATGTTGGCAGCGTAAGAGCCTCCGTACAAAATTACTTTACTGTCTGCGAATCTTGCATTCTTCTTTATTTCCTTTATGAAATATGCGAGATCGGCTAAAGCTTGGTCTACGTTCAGGAACCGTAGATTTTCAGCGGTGAAATTTCTAAAAAAAAAATATATATAACAAAAAAATTAAAAAGAAAAGTAAGTATTGTTCTGACTCGATTGATATTGAGGCACTTTTGGCCGTAGAAACGGGAAATCCCATTAAATATTTCAATAAATAACATTATAACTTATTTATATTAATTTTATAAAACTGTAAAGGTTGTAGTTTCACTTAACACTAGGTTCGTATGGTTCCTGCAGTTCCCTCTGCCTACTCTGCCGTGTGCGGGATAAAGCGTGAAGCTAAAAAAAAGGCTGTTAGGTTGAACGCGGTAATCTCTTCTTTATCTACTTCTTTTATGGCGTTTCCAGCGTGCCAGTTCAGCATAATTCACTTCGTCAATGTCACATTGAATGGAGAACGCGGTAATCTCAGAAGCTAATTCGATTAAAAATATGATTAT
This sequence comes from Dione vanillae, assembly GCA_037178615.1. NCBI lineage: Eukaryota > Metazoa > Arthropoda > Insecta > Lepidoptera > Nymphalidae > Dione > Dione vanillae. Next base: position 824,997 of record JAZFAU010000102.1, read on the forward strand.
CGTGTTAGATTGTCCCTTTTTGCAGGAATTATAATTTTGGAATTATAAGTTTCAATTTTGAGCAACTATTGAGTCTCGACACAAGTGTCTACAGTCAGAGAGTTCTTAGAATATGATTGAATACTACGATAGCTCAGTGGATGATTTTAATATTTTATGTGTTACTTTTAAATCTCTTGGGCTCGACTTACCGCCACGGTATTCAAGACAGTTGAAAGTCCCGGGACGGTTGTAGAAGTTGTATTTTTCATTATACAGTTCGTTAAGTAACACAGATCACAATATCAACACAGTCTAGCACAGTTCACACCTTCTTATTTTGAATTTTGAATATATTCGCGGAGCTCACGACACGTGATTAGACAACTCTCAGCGAACGGCATGACACTAGCGCGGCAGTTTGGCGAAACATCCGTCGATTTTGGCGGATATAAAATGAGCCCAAAATCCTACAGAAGTACTTATTACATACTATACAGTACCTGTAGTAGTTTGTTACCAATTGGGCAGGGAGCGAAGAAAAACCTTCTACTAAGAAAAAAATACAAAGTCATAACTTTTATAATATACCATAACCGTAGGAACTAACGTGTTTTGTTATTGTTATTTTATTCAGGTCTTAATATTTTATATAATAACAATAATAATATACGTATATTTCTAATTAATAAATTATATTTTTAATTTTTAAAATAAACGAAGTAACTTTTTTAACTGGCTTGCTGTTAAGCAGTGAAATAAATTACTACACTTACTGGTACGGCAAGCTTTCTCCATAGAACCTGTGCTCCGTATAAATTTGATAACCACTATTCTCCTGTGCCATAAGAAACATGTTGCCGCCCTGCAGCCAGCCCGGCACTATGTCCCACTCTCCCCCCACTAGTATGAATATAGGGTAGCCAGGGCCACCAAAAAATTGCTCGTTGAACATGAAACGCTGAAAATTTCACTGTATTATTAAATATTTATATAGAAAAATGTTACTTTACTAATATTTCAAATTATTTGTATGCAATGTTTTATTTATATTACGAGTATACTTTTGTAATAAAAAACGATAACCCAACATACAAAACGATTCTTTTTTGGTCTCGTTCTCGTTCTGTACTGTGCTCAACCATAGTATGTTAATAGCTTAATTTGAAAACTAAATTATAAGAGGACCTGTCGTGGGCGCATATGGCGTGTAAACGCGATAGTTTGTGGGTTCGATTCCCGCTTGGGGAACATGATTTTTTTTCATTTTCTAAGCTCCGGCAACTAAGCAAGAAGTGCATCGGGTTCCAATACTACACGCAAACACGCAATGGTTCGCAAGGAGGAAAAATCAAAGCTAAGTTCTCACGGTTTTGGCAGTTCCCCTCCCTACCCTGCTACGACCGAGATAAAGCGTGAAGCTAAAAAAATATAATTTAATTAATTTTCAAAATAATTACACACCATTTGATAAGTATCCGTGTTTTGTGGATCGAAATGATCGATAGGCATTGTCATCCATGCTGTGCGGACATTACTCGTGACCGTGGCGAAACTGAAAGAGGGCGGCGGCGGCAACTCCACACGAATGGGAGGTTCTACCATACGCTGTTCCGCACATGTTAGGGCTACCTAACGCTGATATTAACAGGAACTTGATCTGTACATTTAATATAAAAAGTAATAAATAATTTTACAAGTCAAAAAATGTACCAACTTCACTTTATATTCACTAATTTTCCTTGTATGTAATCTAGGCATTAAGTATATCACTAATTGGTTAAGTATTGTTGTAATGACATTTCACATAATATGTCCTTAACCAACTTAAGAAAAAAACAGAGAAATACCTAGAAATGCCAAGAAGGAATTAAAGGCCTTAACGTGTCATAAATATAAAAATATTAAATAAAAAAAAACAGATCACTTACCATTATATTATTGAGAACACATAGAGTCTTCTAATTTAAGTGGAATGTTTAAAATAATCACAATATAGTCGAAATAAGGGCGCACTATCACTGATAGGGCGATAATATATTTTGATTAAAAATTAAAATGATTAACATTAACATTTTTATCAGAGCTATAAACAATGCGCGTGTACGTATTACCATTAGATAAATAATTCACGATAATAGTATTTTCTTATCTTAAATCGTCTTTTTATTTAGGTATATCTGTCACCTATTAAATAGTCTATGTGACAGTTAGTGAGAGATTAAACGGAATTGTAGTGCTTTTTAGGGTTCTCTTAGAAAAAAATAACATTTATAGGATCACTTTTTGTCTGCCTACTAAGACCATTTTCTTAAGAATGTCCAAAGGTGAATTTATTGTGAAATATCCAAGTCTTTAGTACTTTTATTTCAGAAACAAGTAAGCTTCTAAGTCAATGATAGATATTTAATTTTAATAATTAGTATTAATATTTAATCTAGATTTTAATTAATTCACTTTTTCCTAAATATACTTTATACGAAAAGCAAACCAAGGTAAAAAATAATAATCCAGTAATAATATCTCAGCATATTTATATAAATATTCGATAATATTACAATTCAGATTTATTATATATCTTTTAATTTATTTAAAATAATTTATACGCTTATTTAAATGTTTCATAGGTCATTTCATAGTTTCCCTATTTACATTTGTCGCCGTAAGGACGGTTGCAATCTTTCGCAGCACACAACAGCTGACTGCTCGCAGATCCACTTTTGTAAGGAGTTTGGCCTAAATAATTTCCCCTGAAAATTTGGAAATTTAATATACATTTGTTTTTGTTTTTTTATGTTAATTCATTTCGTGTGCTCACAGCGGAGACATATTCGCACTCACTACTCTACACACTCTGTAATCTTTTAATAGAAGAAAAAATAATAGTAACTATATTTTTTTGATAACCAGTCACCATCTCCGCCTAAAACTTTGTTAACTACACCATATCATTCAATTATTTCAACGATTTTTATTTTCCTTACTATAACTGACTATTTATTACAATTTGGCTGACCTCAATGGCTTTTTATTAAGCTTGCCAGTTTTGTAAATTAATTATAGCTCATGTCTTGTCTAGGTTTAATAAACACAAGGAAAAAATGCTTGAAACTCTTAATTAGTACTAAAGCTATCCGAAAATATTTATATGCAAACAAATTTACAAACATTTTTCCCATTTTATATAAAAATATACATATATTTGTTATTGAAATTTGAATGTACAATCATTGAGCTGAGCCAAATACGTCGCAACTAGATTACAATGGACTTTGTTTTAAGTTTTATGATTACAGAACGTTTTGTTATAACAAAGATAAGATAATTTTGACGTAATCGTATAATTACTATAAGTTACTTTAATTATTGAATTTGACATTTTTTAGTTTCATGCTAATAGTACAAGTAGGGAGGGGGAATCTACTGTGTTAAGAAATTTTGGTCTCCTCTACGCCTAATTTTCGAGATATCGCGTTTTCTTACATTTTTTTATATTATAAGATGGCAAACGAGAAGGGTTGATGTGAAATGGACACCTTGGCCTATAGACATTCACAACCTGAGAAGAAATGGACGCGTTTCTAACTAAATACCCAAACCAACCCCCCTTTATTGGCTTCCGGAATTTTGTACTTAAAAGACGAAACAAGCAGTATTAATATGGTGCTGTTTCACAGCGGTATTTTGTGAAAACTAGGTTCTTACACGATTTGAGTCTGGCTCTTTTGAGCTACTGGTGTTGGTGTAGCTTGGCTATACCACTTGAAATTATTATGAAAATATTTAAAAAAAATAATTACTTCTCATGGTAAGGTCATATATGACTGCCCCATGTAAAGTTACTGTACCGCTGCGCCATTAACACAATTACAATTTTAATTTAAAGAAGAAACTAAGTTGTCTACTAATATACCTATACAATGATTATAGTCATAGAATATACTACAAACTATATCCAAATATTTACTAAGCTTAAGTATAACACATCTATTTGAAAATACGAATAAATCTTGAAAGCGGCAATACTACCAAAATTAAACAGAAAAACGAAAAAACTAAGAATTAATTAATATTAATTATTTTTTAAAACTTATTCAGACTTGAAACTTTGCAAAATATAAAAAAAAACACAATAAAATACTCACGTAGGCCCATAATTGCAGACGACTAGATATTCGACCATATTACCTACAATATTCTTTGACACTCCGCAGCCGATGTATATAGAGTCAGACCACACCATCTGTGAAATTTATTAGTTAGAAAATTAATATTAATTTAATTAATTATTATTAATTTATTATATCTAAATAATTTATGACACGCAATGGCCAATCCTTATAGAGGAAAATTCTAAATATAATAATTAGGCCAAGTTAATTAGACGTCAAAAAACAGTTTTTATATTTCTATATAATCGAAAATAACTACGATTTCAATAAAGAAATAATTAAAACCTACAAATAAAGTCTATTTTTAACGAAACACAAAAATAATTAAAATTTCATTTAAAGATTACCTTAGATGTATGCAAAAAATATACCTGCGTATAATGTCCTATGGCATTCTTCGAGCCGTCGAAATCAGACATGCTTAAGGGACCGTATTTGTAGTCTTTATGTTCGTTGAACCACATGCTGACTGCAGATGGAATGTCCAATTGCATATTTAAATTTGAAGAAGGAAACCTTGTAAAGGTTTTCACCTACTCCGAATCTTTTAGAACCTACAAAAATAATAGGTGTAAGTAAATTTTAAAAAAGTATTATTGTACGGCCTGGGAAGTTCAATGCTTACACAGAGAGATCTTTTATTTATTTTATCTTCTTAAGTTTTGGTAATATAAAATGTAGTGGCAGTCCAAGTAACTTTTATTAACAACATTGATATTGTCGAAAAATATATTATTACTAATAATTACTTAGCGTAATAACGCGAAATTCCTAAATAAACGTACCAATAGTTCTATCTGGGTTGTGCTCAAATTTGTTCTTTGAGGCCCATTTTGCAGCTTTATCAGCCAACTCTTTATCCCACATCTAAAAATGACAACAATATATATATATATATATATATATATATATATATATATATATATATATATATATATATATATATATATATATATATATATATATATATATATATATATATATATATATATATATATATATATATATATATATATTATATATATATGTATATATATATATATATATATATATATATATATATATATATATATATATATATATATATATATATATGTATATATATATATATATATATATATATATATATATATATATATATATATATATATATATATATATATATATATATATATATATATATATATATATATATATATATATATATATATATATATATATATATATATATATACATATATACATATATATACATATATACATATATATATATATATATATATATATATATATATATATATATATATATATATATATATATATATATATATATATATATATATATATATATATATATATATATATATATAGTACCTTTAAGTTAAATAATGAAAAATATAATAAATACATTAAAATTTTGCTCTTTAAACATAATTCAAAAAACATTTAAGTTAATAGTTTAATCCCATCTTAAGCTCAACAAAGTAACAAAACAAGATAAGAGTCACATGTTGTTTTACATTTAAAAGGTTTTATGTAAAAAGAGTCTAGTTTTTGTTTTAATAAATTTATTTAAACTGTTTGGTTAATGTTTTACTAATGTACTTTTTAAAAAAATATCGTCGTTTTTTTATAGAAAGTACATGAGTGAAACAGTAAATGTTCTGTGAAGGTAAATTAGAGCATATAGATTATATTTATTTTTTAATATTAATAAAATTATACGAATTTAAAAAAAAAAACAGTTATCTTAATAAGAAAAATCCATACCATATATTTCATTTCAGACGCGGCTGGCTGATTCGGTACTTCGCCTTTGGCTATTTTCATTCTATCAATATTGTGGGTGTCGACAAAGGCGCGAATTTGCGCACATGACAGTTCTAGAACTTTAGAAGAATTTGTAACATAAATAATAAAATATTAACAGTAAAAATAATTAAATAAACACTTATGTATTGCGATTACGAACCCTTTGCTTGTGACAATTGAAATAATAGAAAAAGAAACAGCGCAATATTCATAGCCATATCAAGCACCACACAAAGCTAATGTTGTAATGAAATTTGTTTACGTTCGCTCTGAAACGGCTTATATATTGTCAAACATGAAGGCGCAATGCTCCTTGTTAGTTGTTACTAAAGTCACGATAAATTCACTTATTGTTGATTAATAGGAAGAGATTCACTTCTCTAATTATATCAGAAATATATAATATTTTATTTTGTTTTCTTTTTTAATATATGTGTTTGTAAATAAAAAGTTTGGAGTTGTTAAAAAATATAAATACGTGAAGTTAAGTAAGTGCAACTGCAGGTACAATTGAAAGTTTACTTGTTTGTAAAACTAAATAAGATTAGATCTACAGGTACATTTGCGAAACCCTCAGCCTCCGGAAGAAGATGGCTTAGAAACCCTATCGAAATCATATTTGTATTCGTGCAAAATATTTTTGAAAAAAAAAATAAAAGAGGACCGTCGTGGCGCAGAGGCGCAACGTCTGCCTGTAACGCGACTAACGCGACGGTTTCTGGGTTCGATCCCCAGTCGGGGAGGATGGATTTTTCTATTTCCATTTTCTTCGCTCTGGCATCTAAGGCAAAGCGCGGCGTTGAGTTCCGCCACTCAACACGCAACGCCTCGAAAACGGCGGAAAGCGGGGACGAAGTAAGCAGGGGCTAAGTAACGGAGTGTCTTAACACTAGGTTCATATGGTTCCTGCAGTTCCCTCTGCCTACCCTGTCATGTGCGGGATAAAAGCGTGAAGCTAAAAAAAAAAATAAATAAATAAATAAATAAATAAATAAAAGCAATAGAAAGTTTTTGCTCTTAACGTTGGTTCTTTGATTGCAACCTCGTAATTTAGTTTCGATGCTACATCTGCTTCAGTAAGTCAAAATTGCCAACGCTCAAATAATAACCTTATGCTATGTTAACTTCTAATCAGTTTTAAGTTTGAAAAGTTTTTTCAATGGAGGCTGTATAGATTGTTGATACTTTTCTATTGATAATATTTCTCATAAAGACACTGTATGATGAATGATAATTGTAATTGTTCATAATATTATTTAGGTAAAACGTCACTGCTTTCAACCATTCGTAGAACTTGTGTTTCTGATACATACATACATACTTATTGAAAATCGCATCTTAAAGAAAACCAAAATTTTTATATAATGTTATTTCAATGCCATAAATATTGAATGTATATTTGATAAAAATGAACCGAGCATGGTGTAGTAAAATATACTTCGCAACAAACGCAATCTAACAGAACTGTTTAACAACAAAAATTTAAAATTTATATTAAAATAACAACTATTAAAATATTATAAATTACAAAATAAAGTCTAAAGTTACGGTCTACGAACTAATTATGTATGCGGCGTTGAAATCCGCCACACAACATACAATGTCTCGAAGATTGGGCGGAAAGTGAACACCTTTCTATATGTGGCGAAAACAGTGAAGTCTATTAAGTGAATATTATACTTTTTATTATAATTAGAAGTACGATCTTTGATGAACCATGAAAGCGATAAATCATAAATTGTTATTATTTTACTATAAAAAAATGCCTGGAAATTCATGTAAATACAGTCTTGCATATATTTCACTAAAATATTTTTGTTATGCATTTACTGTCCACACATACATTTTCACTACTTCTCTTAAGTCATAATATTTTTTAAAGTAAAAATATAAATATTTCAAAAAGTTTTTGTACTTAATGCAAATAAGCGTACTAATAATAAAAAAATCAAACTTTTTAACGTTCAAAAACCTGCTCATTCCGGGTTCAGCAAAAAACATATTCATAAAAAAATAAAACCAACAATTGTGGAATATTCCAAATTCCCACTCGGGGAGGATGGAGTATTCCATTTCCATGTCTTCGCTCTGGCAACTAAGCAAGCGCGGAATTAAGTTCCGCCACTCAACACGCTTTGCATCAAAAAGGCGGAAATCAGGGAACGGAGTGTCTTAACACTATGTTCCTATGCTTCCTGCGGTTCCCTCTGCTTGCACTGCTATGCGAGAATAGAGCGTGAAGTTAGAAAGAAATTTAAAAAAAAATAGTATAACAAGTATTTTTTTCACTGACATTGTTTTTCCCCAGATGTTTATTTCATTTATCAGCAAAACAGCTCTATATCTGTTATTGTCACGTTTGCCGGGGATTTTTCAACAAAATTATTATATTAATACTTAATACAAACATTTTCGTAATCTTAGAACAAGCTTTACTTTGTGTAAATCATAAGACGTGCCATAACGGTCGAAGCTATAATGAAGTGATGGACACCTATATGCTGTAGATAGACAGCGTAGTAAATCGTATTATTATTAGTTTTACTTGTTACTAAATAATAAACAATGTAAACAAAAAGTTAGACGTAAATTTGAAACTACGTGTGTTAAACTAAAGTATTTTAATGAAACATAGAAGGGCATTGAGGTTGGATGATGGAAGCAAAACTTTAACGTGATGAAAGTATGGATCAAAATATTAAATTTTAAAATAAGTTTCTATGCTAAGTATAGAATATTTTTTGAAAATGTATACAAAATTGAACGATTAAAATGCGCAATAACACTACAACGAAGCTGTTAAAATATTTGATTATCTGTCCGTAATAATAACCGTTGTTAGCTCATTTTTGGGTAGTTGAAATTTGTAAAAAATAAAAAAAATATATTATTAGAAATAATAATAAAATATCACTGCAGTGATGCTAACGATGTAAATAAGCTAAATATTTTAGCGTAGCTTGTAGAGTACGTACGTTTTAGTTGTCTGAACACTTGGATAGTGTTCAATACTCAAAAGTTTCCAATTTTAATAGGTTTTTTAAAAAATACTAAAATAAACATGATAAATCAAGTACGTTGAAACTTGTAGTTTGTACACTACTTACAAACCTCAAAAGGGCAAGGCAAACGTAGATTTTAGTTTATATTTTGTTTTATTTATACTGCTAATATGCTATTTTTATGTCACGTACGTGCACGTGGAACAAATATTTACTATTATCTTATCATAATATAAATACATTTTCTATAGAACTTACATTTTCCACCTATGTACCTATAACATGCTACAGTAACTTTAATGATAATATAACAAGAAAGGCAATTTGATATTTTAATAAAAAATAACTTAAGGAACCGTCGTTGTGTAAAGGCGTAACGTCTGTCTGGTTTATGGATTCGATCCCCAATTGGGGAAAATAGATTTTCTAATTTCATCTTGTTCGCCCTAGCAACTACGCGAAGCGCAACATTAAGCTCCGCCACTCAACATGCAATGTCTCAAAAAGGCGGAAAGCGAAGAACGCAGTGTCTTAACACTAGGTTCCTACGGTTCCTGCTGTATGTCTACCTTGCTGTGTGCGGCACAAAACGTTAAGTATAAAAAATTTACAGTATAAACTTTTCGTTATATGCAAAACCTATAAATATTTTTATGATTAAAGTGGTAATTTAACACTTTCAAATGATAAAAATTTTTCGTAACAGATATTTGTAGCAATTTAGTAATACGCAACGATTCGTTTTAGATGAAAAATATCCTAAATATTAAGATAATTCTACCACAATTTAAGGTTCAAATTAGAATTTGGATATCTTGGATGGTTGAAAATTTTGAATTTGGAATAGGAAACTTCATAAACAAAAACGATAACAATCTTATTTGTGTAAATGATTTCATACAAAATTAAACGGAACCTTCATTGCGGTACCAACTACACTGATTTTTTTTCATTATAAACTTCTTCGTCTTCGTTCGGATGGATAGTATGCTGTTGGCCCTGCGGCCTCTACAGCGTCACCTTGGCGTGGGGAGGCCGAGCTAAAACAGCTCCGACCTCGGCTTGGCTACCACGGAGTGGCACCAACAAATAAGAGCACAGTGTCGCGAAGGCGTCTCCTGCGAGACTCGGACCATGCTTGCGTACACTGTTTGTAGTGGAGGTTATTCCCTACTGGGTGGGGCACTTGACGCCCTTTTGGAGTTTATTTTTGGACTCCGCCTGCGCCGAGGCGCGGTCGCGTCACTGTAAAGTAAGGACCTCGTCTCCGCCGGCGGGGACGGTGTGAATATCGTGTGCAAATTATAAACTTCCCACACTTTATATACAAATTATATAAAAAGTGATAAATAAAATACTGTAATTTTTTCAACCATTTATTGTATTTATTTTACATTCACTAATTAATTTTATCCATTTAGTCAACTTAAATGGAAATTGATATATTTTTAAAATGTCAATATCGCTCAGTTATAAATTCGTTTGAACTCACTCACTTAAGTGTTACCATAAGACATATTTGGAAATTAAAAAATATTTTTTCACATTTGATCGAATTTGCAAATAAATAAAACTAAGTACCTAAGGTTTTGTGTAAAAGATCATTCATTTTATATTTTTTCTTACTACTACTACGATTCACATTCATTCACATTCAACTGTCAAAATATCCGTACATAATGGCATAATCTAAAACCGATAAAGTACTCGTTACATTATAGCAATAAATAAAAATTTACCAGAACATTCTAGAAGTAATATATAAAAAAATTCAAGTAGAGCCGATTTTATAAATAATTACAGTCAATTAGTATTGAAACATTTACTATATTTTCGAATTGTCCTTTTAATACTGAATTTAATAATGTCAAATACAATAAAGATTTATAGTAGTGATGTTAAACACTCAATTATTTAATAAGCAAAATATTTTTGATTTAATTAATTCGCCATTACACATTTAACTTAAACGCTGATATGACGATACATGTAAATGTTTTTTTTTTTTTCAAATTAATATCATCCCACAATTATCGCATGTCAAACGAAAAATAAAACTTCTTACAATTTCACTAACGTTGTACACATTAAAATTATTTGTAAAACAAATACAAAAATAATCTCAATTTTGTGTGTTTCCAAATTGGTTGATTTTTTCGATTGTTATCAATTTTTTTTCTAGGCGTGGCAATTTAAGTATACAAAGTTTAGACCCGCATGGATTACTTAAAACAACTAGATCACGCACCATCAAACAAAATAAATTATTTAACATAAAAAATTGGTAGTCACTTATTACTTATACTTAGGTGTACATATAGTAAACAAAAAAAATATAAAATGGAAACCTACTTACAATTAAGATTGAAATAAATCCACAAATGAAACCATTTGTAGAGTAAAAAAATAAAAGGAAAATAATTATTTTCCATTGAAATATCACTATTATAGCTCGATCTATGTTATCGTACTGACCTCATTGCGTTCCTAATTTAAAAAATCACTAATTTACTACTAAAGAAAAGACGTTCCTAATTTAAAATTAAAATAAACCATAGAGTTTATTTTTTTTAAATTTAAACCTGCAACAACCAGTCATGAAGTAGTACAATAAAGTAAATCAAGGTCGTATAGGAATCATTTAATTAGTGCTGGGGCTGTCGGTGCCGCTCCCACTGTTGTCGGCGGCCGCGAGCGCAGACTTTGTGTTTTTATTATTTTTCTTTGCGGACTTGCTCAGTGTTGCCACCTCTTTGAGTAAATTTTGTATTTTTGTATTCATTAAATTGAATTTTGTTTCGTTTAAGCGCTCCTTATTTTTCATTTCATTTCGTAAATCCGTTGTGTCGTTGTGGTGTTGGGCTTTTAATTCTGTTATCTGAAACATTTAATTATAATAAATATGTTGCTACATATTGTTGTAGGGTCATTTAATTTAATTATTTTATACAATAAATTACTTTTGGAGTTTACATTTTCGTAAAATTGATTTTATTTGTTTTGTTAATAAACATATTTCGGGTATGCAATAAGAAGTTGTATCGCCTTTGTATAATTTGTAATAGAGATTTGTCTATTCATAATATTATTATTAATACTGAAAAAGATAGCTGGCTAAACTTCTAAACCTTTTTCAGTACAAATAATACAATACGTAAATGTTATTAAAGTTTCAGTATAATCCATACCAATTTATCTTTGGAGAGCAGCTCCATGTCTTTCTGTTGAACTTTTTTCTGCAAACTCGCGATGGTCTCCTTCAGTTGCGTCATAGCGACCACATGGTCAGAACTGTTTGGGTCTAATTCACCTAACAAACAGTACATATCTATAAGGAAAAATTCTATTTAGTTAAAAACAAAAGAAATAATAATAAAAACAAAACAAAAGTTACTCACGACAACACAAAATCAAGAGGTTCGAGGCGAGATGACAGACAACCGGTCAACGGGTTTAGTATATGGAATATAAATTAACACTTGAAACAAAATCCACATGACAATGTTAGGATCAAATAATAATTAAAATTAAATGCAAATACGAAAATAATAAATTTAAATTAATAAAATAAAAAAAATGCACTGTTTAGTCAAGTTGAAGCGAACCATAACTTGTTAATGGAATAATATTTAAAAAACCCATTTTATCTCCAATTTCTATGCTATACATAATTTTTTATACTTGTTATATAAACAAATCCATTACAATGATTAAATTATAATCATTTCCCTTATGGTATTTGTGTTTTATTTCCACTCTATAGTAGACAAATATACACATTATATATTGAATTAGAAAACTGTGTACCATATGCTTGAGCTTAGACCTGGTTCTCTCTATAAAGTTAAACAGAAGGTAATATCAATATGTTAAACATATCATGTTTACGTTCAAACAACTTTGCACGGCGTAAACAATTAGTTACAAAATGTTTTTAAAACAAAATCACTTAATATAATTGTAATAACAATACCATACAAATGGTCAACACAGAAAGAAGTATGTTTATTACCTTCAATGGTTACTTATATTATTTTCAATATAATTTATTCCAGTATAAAAATATTATCAAATTCAATTGAATTTATTTTGTTGATAAAATTATATACCACAAAAATTCAACACATTCTTTATAGCCAATAAAGTATACATAGAACATACCTTGTAAAGGATTTAACTTTGACTTCTTTTCTAAAGGCTGCGAATCGGAAAGGTCGCCCGAGTTCATTTTCAACATGTCCGACTTGCGTTTATCCTTGTGACTGCTTTTTGACCTGTTGCGTAGAAAGGCTTTTGCATTCTAATATATAATTTAATTATATTTAGTTAAATGAATACATGACAGTGGATTCGATTGTCCAAACATCGCTCAACTGAATTACAGCTTATCCGAACGTAGTAACGTTTTGTCAGACGAAAAGTCAAGATGTTTTAAAGCGTTAATTGTTATTAGTAAACACTAGTTTTACTACAAGAATGTCTGCTTTTTCTTTTCTTTCTTTTTTGTCACTATAGTAAATAATATGGTTTTCACTATAGTAAATAATTTGGTTTTAGTAAATAATATGTACATTAGTTCGATTATCCGAAAATATAACCGATATTTTCCCGAAGACCCACGTCCATTTAGTTCAGATAATCAACGCTCTCCTGTATACCAACTTATAAACTTAGTTCACAATCAACACAGATATCACAGTAAGTGTATATAAAAAATAAAAGAAAGTATAAATGAAACAAATTTGAAGCTTTTGTTCCCAGCAAGCTCGTCTAACGACCGCCGACGCCTCCCCTCAAGGGCTACCTGACGTCCGTAAGTAAGGAAAGTAGGGCTTACAGCATTACCCTTACAACCGAAAGAAAAAAAAAGAAGTTTATGTATTTAATAAAATCAGGCTCTCATTTAATGTCAGTCTAACATCTCCTGAGGGTGCCTCATTGAGGGGTGAAACACTTGTAGAGTAGTTGTAGTTGTGTTTCACATTGCTTACTGCACGTGCATTTATCAACAGGCGAGCGCTGCACTTAATTGCATAACTACTACTAGTGAAAGTTCTTAGTTAGAAGTTTATATATTTTATTGAAAAAAAAAAATATAAATATAACTGACTTATGTGATCTGTGTTTGTGTTTGTCCACGGCGAGGTGCTGCTTGGTGCGCGCCAGCGCTCTTTTAAGTGACTGCGTGCAGAGCCAGCACAGCAGTTTTCCGTCCACCTGCAATATTTTTATTTTTATATAAATTAAAATATATTTTGTTTCTAATTTTTGTAGTGTGTGTAAAGTGTGTATCAACACCAAAATCAAAATACTAATTTTTGTTTAAGAACGCACTTTCATATGCGCCTTGTAAAATCCAGTACGAAGAAAACAATATTAAAATATCTTCAAAAATCAAAATATGCAAGAGACTACTTAAAGAATTTCATTTAAAATATATAAAACTAGTAAAGACCAAAGACATATTTTTTGGACCTCTTTTCATTTAATTTTGACAATGTAATTATTACCTTAAGAAGACAACCTACAACAACAGTGTGATAATTTAAACTTTCTTTTACCCACTTAGGGTTTCATTTTAAATACAATCATTATCTATTGTTAAGGTAAAAGAAAAAAATCACAATATATACTTTTTTTCTCTTCACCCACCTTCCTTTCTTCGAGTGGGTATCAATCATGCAAACTGTCGAGTTTACAAACTGACACTACGGCTCTGCGCCATGGCGAAAATATATGTAGAGTGTGAATGTTACCGCGACTTTAATTTAAAGCATTGTATTAACTAGCCTTCATAAACTTTGTAAAATTATGAGACAAGTAATATTTTCCAAAATAAATAAAATACTTTTTTTTGTAAACAAAATTAACTGTACTGTCAGAGCGGGAAAGAGATATATTACTTTCTCATTCAGTGACAGATTGACAACTTTTAATAAGTATAGTAGTATTTTTGTATACATCATTCGTTTTTAATGATCTACCTCATGCGTACACAACACATATAAATATCGTGAAATTGGAAAATGATCCTGTGCCTAAACTACTGATAATTTTTAGCTACTTTTTGTACATAGATATAGATACATTTGTATATAAAAATATAAGTTACCTTCTTGTTATCATCATGGCGGTCGAAGGCGCACCGCTGCTTGCACTGTTCGCACGTCACGGCCGGACCGTATTTGCGTTCTGAATTAGCACATCTTTGACATTTGTTGCCTGGTAACATAAAAATGGTGACATTATTATAATCGTTTTTTTCCTTCTTGTTTTACTACAAGGGGAATAAGTATACTTTGATTACTTCTACACGTAACATCTCGAAAATTCCTGTACTCCCTCCTCCTCTTTAAGTTTATGTTACATTAAAGTGAACACTTTTATTAATTGTAAGCTCTGTCATTCTTATCTCATTTGAAATTGTATACCAAAAACTTGACACTCGAAGAATAAAAGAAAAACGCCATGGAAATTTTTAATATTTTTTATCAATTAAAAGTTTACGTATATACACATCACTTTCACCCCTATAATGCACCATAACAATTTATAAAACCTATTGAATTGCACCATGTAATATATAAATAATATTCCATCCAAACATTTAATTATTTTTTTTAACTTTTCACAGAAAATCTCTATTTGTCAAACAAGCTCATTAAGAAAGCATTATTTAAGAAGTAGTAAGCATTATAGTGTTTGCTACTTGCTTGCTTGTGCAGTATCAGCTTATGTCTAAGTGACACTTTACTCTGCTTGCAAATCAGTGGATAAAGCTTACTGAGAACAAAAAAGAAAGCCTTTTGGCTTTTTTGACATGTGGGCTAAAAGAAAAGGTAAGCATTTTGAAAACTGCTGTGCCATATGCTTTGTCAACTTTGTAAATATTTATAGTACATAATGTATATTAAAGAAATATATGCATAGAGAGATACTTACTTATATTTATTATGTTTTTATGTAGAGTAAGAAATTCAAAATGAAAGTTCTTAATATTTCAGCCATAAGATAAGCCAAAAAGAAAACTTACCAATAAATGCAGCAATGATGTTACAGTATTCACATGCTGTTGGTTTACCATAAGCCTTTACATTTG
Organism: Dione vanillae; assembly: GCA_037178615.1. Taxonomy (NCBI): domain Eukaryota; kingdom Metazoa; phylum Arthropoda; class Insecta; order Lepidoptera; family Nymphalidae; genus Dione; species Dione vanillae. Next base: position 841,061 of record JAZFAU010000102.1, read on the forward strand.
CTTCACATTTTTTGCAAATTGATGATGTATTTGATTTACTGAAATTAAGAAAAATATACTTAATAATATTTAAATAAATATTTTTTTATACAAAAATGATATAATATTTCTTATATAAATAAGTATTTATGTAGTATTGATATTTTCATTAAAAAAAATCTAACAGTAATTACTTCAATAATGCGAATAAAAAAATATATAACAGTAGTAAATAATATTATTACTATATTTTGTTGAGTATAGTTGTTTACACAAAATAATCTTAATTTCATCTTATTTTTATATTATAAAATCCTTCAAATGGAACAAATGATTAATAATATTAAAGAGACATAATAAACATAATGTTAAAGAGATTTTTAATAATGTTTCAATTTTGTTGTCACATATTGTATTAAATATATTGAATCAATCTATTAAATATTTTTTTAAATATTAATGCCTTAAATAAACATCGTACAAATTAAAACGTAAAGTAACAGTAAATGCGTAAAACTTTCTTTTAATGAATCATATGATTTGGCTAATGGCACTGACCTTGTTTGTTGAAATTCAGAACGACAATATGTACATTTGACGACAGGGAAGGAGCCACGACATTCCTGAAATACCCAGAAAATTACAGCGTCACATTTGACGTCAAACAACTGTAAACGTAATACATAACAAAACTTGTTTTTCAGTTAATTTAGTATTTTTCATAAATAAGTATGTCTAATAGAGGTCGAATATATTAATAACAACTTAATGTATGTATGTATGTACCTTGCAAAGTTGTTCTCCTGGCGATAATTCTTCAAAAGGGTGCCTTGAAAAACAACGAGAACACGCAAAAAGAGCAGTAGATGAAGTAGAACTCATATTGAAATTTAATTTAGTATAACAATAAACGAATACAAATAATGTTTTAATAAGTATAACTTCAAAATAATAAAAATAGTGTTAGAAAACTTCAAATATAAATTATGACAAATTAGATGACGATATGATTAACCGCCATGATAGAATGAACATGAACGAACGAAATAATTATATTCTGTAGAGCGCGAACATAGAAGCATTCGTTCCTTATAATTAACCTTTCTTTAAATTAATCACTAAAATAATTAAGATTTGGAAGTAATATATTTATATAAGTTTTGTTTATAATTGTTTCATATTTCCTATTTTTTCTATACAATTAATCTTTATAAAATACTAAATGATAATGACTTGAATGCCAGAATTGAAAGATAAATATTGATGTACAAATTTTATTACAAAATATATACATAGCATACATTTTTAGTATCCTGTATAAATTTATAATTAACAATTTTAAGAGAGTTTATATTCATAATTTATAATTAAGAATATTGAAAAAAAGAATATTTCAAATATTAGAAAATTTATATTTAGAAAAGTGAATAGGCGCTCAGGAAAATCTTTTACTTATTACTGAGTTTTAAATATGATTGTACACTATATCATTTAAGAATATTGTCACACCTTAAGTTATACAGAATGTCACTTCTAAACAATTAAATAAACCCATACCTCATTAATTAATAAACATTAAAAAAAAGATTAACAGTATAAATAACAGTATAACTAATATAAAATTTTATTTTTTCATTAGGAACATCGTATATATTTTATAATGTGTAAAATCGTATATATTTCATAAATTAAATATATAATAATTTCTTTTCTCTCTTGTCTGGTGTATATTTATATAATGAAGTAACGAATTAAAAACCCGTAAAATGGAATGTTATTTGACAGAAAAGTGCGTGGTTTGATAGTGTTTGTTTAGATTTTTTAAAATGGATTTTGTGCTTTATATACGTTTATTGCATTAATATGTATGATATTATGTGTTCTTTAATTATATATGATTTGAACTTTTAAAGAAATGGCTATACCACCGTTTCCATCGCAAGATTTGGCTAAACTTGTCTTAGGTAAGGTGTATTTGATTGGCGGGAGAGCAAAAAGCATCCCTCATTAACGGATTTTTCACACCAATAGGTGTTAATTATGTACTTAAATTTTAGGATATCTAGCCGAAGAGCAGTTAATGACAGCCTATGATGAGTTTCTCCAGGCCAGTCCATATTTAGATGTTTTTAGAAATGAGTATGACAGGATTTTTATGACATCACTTAAGAGTATTCTAGCAGAATACAGAGCAGTTAAAATTTACGGTATTTTTCTCGTATATTCGTCTTGTAATCATATTAAAACACAGTATACTTAAGGTTTAATATGACATTCCAATAAATTATTTCTTATTCTTCTTTTATCTTTATTCTGTTTTATATTATGTAAACAGTTTTGTACTACAAAAATGACTCATATTTTTTATGTAACATTAATTTAAACTTATTTTTATTTATTTTTACAGTGGAAACATGTAAGCCTCACTTATTACGCAAAAAGTTGTTTCAATGTTCAAATTTGTTGGAAATTGTTAAATTTCTTGTTACTTATGTTGATGTTAATAGACTGCATGCACAAGAGTGTACTACAGAAAAAATAAGGTATTCTATTAAGCTACTAATATTTCTTACAATTTAAAAATGATAACATGTACATGTTATGGTTTTCTTCAGTATATGTAATTAAAATATAATATAATTCACTTATAATATCTCTTAATTCCTTATAGTAGTAATAAAGAAATTAATACAAGTTTTCTTACATATTGTGAAATATATTTTCTTTATACTAAATGATCTGGTAGACAAAATTTTAACTTTGTTTATTATGTTAATATTATTCTGTAAATAACTATTCTACACTTCACGTTTCAGTTTAAAGCAAAGCTTTGTAAAAAGTAATGGCTGTGATGTCTGTAAATCATTAAGTTTGGGTGCCTGTATTTGTAAGAAAAACAATAAATCTATATCCACTTTACAACCTAGTCAAACTGTGTGTCCATCACATACTTCTATTGAAACAACACCATTGGAAGATTTACCAGGTATAACAAAGTTTATATTTTAATATTTTTAAGGTTATTATTATGTTTTTTCTATTACACTTCCTTGAAGAAAAAGAGTTGTGATGAGAATAAATAAGAAATTAGCAGCAGCTTTATTGAACATTGATTTTTTCATCCAGTCTTGTATTTTCCATATAATGTGATTAAAGCTTAAAAAAAAGCTTGGAATACAATATCAATAGAAAAACCAATGATTGAAAGTCAAAGTTTTCATTAAATTTAACAATTTTGTCTTATTAAAAAAATTGTATCCAAAAAATATTACTATATATGTATATATATGTATATGTATATATATATATATATATATGTATATATATATATATATATATATATATATATATATATATATATATATATATATATATATATATATATATATATATATATATATATATATATATATATATATATATATATATATATATATGTATGTATATATATAATATCGAATGCAAATTAAATAGAAATTAAAACAATTTAATATGAACATGTCACCGTTCTGGTGCTCTGGCATAGTTTTGATTATAAACAAGATTGATTATTCTATTAACTTACTCTGGTAAATTGCTAATTTCAGGTAATTCTGTAAATAATACAAAGAAAAATAAAAATGATGAATCAAATGAAAATTTTGTACTACCCAATGCACCAGAGCCTGAAATTGAAGCAAGTTTAAGGCATAGTGTCTCGGACACTACATATGGATCTCATGTGCCTTTAGATGCTAACCAAGATAAAGCACAAGCTATATTAAATACGCAGGATGTATTAATGGTGAGTTAAAGTTTAATTATAGTGGAAATAGTTATTTTTATTTAATATAAATATATAATGTACTTTTAAAATTATAGAATAGAAATTTTGCGAACTTGTTGAAATATTTTTTGATTATTTCTTATAAATTTTTAAATTTTTAAGAAATCGGTTGTGGCGCATAGATGTAGTGACTGCCTGTAAACGCGAAAGTTTGTGGTGATTCCCACTCTTGAAAGATGGATTTTTCTATTTCCATTTTCTTCGTTCTGGCAAACTAGGCAAAACGCGTCGTTGAGCTCCTCCACTCAAGACGCAATGCCTCGAAAAAGGCGGAAAGCGAGGACGGAGAAAGCAGGGCGGAAAGGGGCTAAGTAACGGTACTCCGTTAAGACACTTCTTAACAGTAGGTTCCTAGGGTTCCTGCAGTTTACTCTGCCTACCTTGCCATGTGCAGGATAAAGCGTGAAGACAAAAAAAATTAATATTTATTACTAGATTACCGTTTAGGGTTTCTTGAGTAAAAACAATTTTTGTTAAATTAGTACAATGTAAACTAATATATAAGAATATATAATATTAGTCTTTTATCTGTATGTTAGCCTATGTACATAATTTTTATGTTCTATAAAATATTGTTACAGGCAAATGTGATTGAAGCACAAGAAAAGATTGAAAATCTAAAAAATGCTTTCAAAACAGAATGCAAGAACAAACCTTTGGCTCAAAGACCAAGAGGTAGTTTTGATGCTGGCTCTTTTCAAGATTTTGCCATTGGAGTTAGTGGTATGATAATGTATATTTATATAAATAGGAAATGATTTTTTTTAGCTTCATAGTTTACCATACCCTTGGTAGGGTAGGCAGAGGGAACTGCAGGAACCGTGGGAACCTGGTTTTGAGACACTCCATTGCTTAGTCCCTGCTTTCTCCGTTCCCATTGTTTGTTGAGTGGCGGAACTCAACCCCGTGCTTTACCTAGTTGCTAGAGCGAAGAAGATGGTAATAGAAAAATCCATCTTCCCCGAGTGGGAATCGAACTCAGAAACCGTCGCGTTACAGGCAGACGTTGCGTCTCTGCGCCACGACGGTCTTTAATTTAATTAATATTTCTAATTTATAGCTTAGCTCGCGTTTGATTTATTATATGAGTATTATAGATCAAAAAAGAACAAGGAATTTCAAGATTTTGAAATTTATTGACAAACAGTGTTTTTATATTTCTATATTTTTTTAACATCCCCCTAAAAAAATTATATATTTTTGAATAAAAAGTATCCTATGTAAGGTAAAGTATCCTATCTAATAACTTCAAAAGTATGTGTACAGAGTTTCATAATCAACGCTTGATTAGTTTTCGTGTAATGCCTAACAAACAAAATAACTTTTGCATTCATAATATTATAGTAGAGATTTCTTGTATGTTCTCATGTAATAAAATAATATGACTTGTTTATCATAGGGAGCAAAGATTGTGAGAAAGTCATAGTTCCAGATTCCAGTACTTCAGAAAATTATAACATACAGTAAGTATTTTTTGTATAAAAAATATATTACAAACATTACTTTCAATAATATATAAATCAAATCAAATGATTTAATATTTATCAATGTACTTAAGAATATGTTATTAATTATTAGGTGTGGCCCAACAAAAGACAATAGAACGAATATGAATCCAATAACAAATATAAAAGGACCACCGAAGCCACAAATCTTACACAAACTGGGCACACCGTTAAATAAAGAAACAAGAAGCTTAAAACCTAGAATGATCAAGCCCAAAACAGATGATCAAAAGATAAAAATTATCTCAGACGTAAAATTAGACGACGCCGTCAGAAATAATATGTTGAAAATGCCGCCATTACAGCCTATATCTTCGCCATTATTGCAAATGCAAAGAATTGTGATAAATGGTACGCCGGTGTATAAGAATAAGGCGCAACGCACAAATTATAAATATAATAAAGAGGAGATTATGGCGATGCCTACTATCATTCTTGTTCCTACGTCAGGTAATGTTTTTTGCTTAGTAAAATATTGATAATGTTTATTGATGGGTTTTCGAATTTCCACTTGGGGAGTTTATTTTTCATTTCTTTGCTCTGGTAAAAAATAAAATATCTTAGAATTGGAGGAAAAGTGGGGAACGGAGTGTCTTAACACTAGGTTCTCTTATTCTACATTGTGATATTTGTATAATAGTGTGTGCCATTTAGCTTTTTTAAATATTATTATGTAAATATAATTAAGACTATTTCCAAAGATGAAAATTGTATTTTTTTATATACAAATAATTTTTTTCAGAGCCCCCTAATAGTAATAGTAAAACGATAACTACAGTATCTTCAAGCAACAATGTCCATATAGAGACAGTACAGACTACCGCTGCCAAATCTTTAGGACCATTAGTTGTAGATGTTTCGTCAAACAGTCCGAATATAGAGGGAAATGATAAAGAAAAAGATACGAAAACGCAGGAGCCATCTAAAATACCAGTTGAAATGAGTCTCGTTAAAACAGTAGACTTGACACATAATTCATTACCAAAAGACAATAATATGGCCATATCAAATAAAACTAGTACACCTAATATGTTGCCACCGGCAAGAAAATCTAGTTCCACACCGCGTAGGACATCTCATGTACGAGTTTTAGATTTTACAACACCTAGACGTATTCTACACGAAACGATAAACGAATTAGAACCAACAAAACCTGTTATAAGCGAAATAATTGATCTCGATAATCCAAGTGTACAGAGTATGGAAACCAATGTGGAAAATTTAAAAGTAGACCAATCTGAAACTGTTAATATATCGACAAAGGAAAATAATATTAAAAAATCCAAAAGGAACTGGGATTCTGAATTACGCGTGCTAGCGGTGAGAAATGACGAGTCCATTGAAGCTACGCCAAGGTCAAAGTCCAAGCATTCAAAGAATATTAAAAAGAAAACGTCCATGTTAGGGAAGGATAAAGAAAAAGAAAGAGAAACTGATGATGTAAATTGTAAGAAAAAATTATCACCAAAAAGCAAAAAAACAAAGAAAACTGTAAAATCTGTAGATATAATTAAAGAACCCATGATTAAAGTACAAAACGAAGAGCCGGTTACTACTAAAATACAAAAAGAAGAACCTACAGACAAATCTATTGTAAATGTTGTATCAAAATCTGATTGGAATACTTTAGATACAGTGTGTAAAGAAAATAGCGAAAACCAAATAAAAATGAATAACAGTGATGAACGAACAGACACTCCTGATGCGGAACGTCTATCGCTGCAAAATGTAATTGGCGCTAAACTTAATATATCAGAGTTGTTAGAAACACCTTACAAGCAAGTTCTATATGATATACAAATGGAAACGCCAAAATTTTTAGGTCCCGATCTACCTGGAGAACCTATTTCTGATATAAAAATTATGAACATACCTACTCCACGGTTTTTCGATACGCCGAAACCTGTACAAGCGACTCCATCGTCTTATTCGTCGAGACCAACAGATTACTCTAGTGGAGGGTCTTATTATAAACCTGATGATCATGATTTTGTACCGGAAATATTAAATTGTGATGTAACCATTGTGGAAGATAAAGAACCTTGTATTGAAGAAAGTAATGAGCTTAAAGTTGAAGAAAAAGAAACAATAGAGAGACCTAGTCGACCGCAAAGAAAATGTACTAGAAACGTATCCTATAGAAGTCCCGTTACTAGGAATAAAGACGATGCCACACCTGCTACGTCGACGTCTACAAGCGCGATTGCGCGAGATAAAAAACCTAAATCGACGGATTCAAAAAGTAAATCAAAAACAAAATCTGTTACTAAGAAAAAAATTGTACCGGTCAAGTCTCCTTTTAAGAAGGAATCATTTTTATTAAAGAGTACTCCAAATAAAATTAAAATTAAACCGTTCAAAACAACACCGAGCAAAGAACTTTCTAGTAAGAAGAAGAAAACTCACACTATACAAACACAATCATCCAAATCGATATCAAGAAATCGTACGAGTAGTAAAGAAAACGTCCACATTACTCCAGCCACTTTAAACGTACCTACTAAATCACGACGAAAATCGTCTACACCAAGAAAGTTAGACACAAATACTTATCAAGATAACATCGATAATAATTCATTAGATCAATCTAAAAGTGATCAAGAAATAATTAAAGATTGTGCTCACGACTCGGATTCTGATCGACCTCTGCGTTGGTCGGAAGAAAGATCGCGAGACGCCAAACCGGAACAATCTAATGAAAATGACGAAGATGAATTTAACAAAATAAAAGAATATATAGAATCAACAGTATTAGAGAAAGGTGCAAACGAAGGGAGTTTACACAGTGATTTGGTTAAACGCGGCTTTGATGTAGAGACAGCGAAAATAATAGAGCGCGATTTACTCGATGCCACCCCTATTCAAGATACAGCAGTACAGTCAACTAGCACAGATTTTAATGAAAGCAAAGCTAATATACAGAACGTTAGCGATAAATTAGAATCCGATTGCAGTACAAATAACTTGCAAATAGTACAGGATGAGGATGTTGAAGAAGTAGAGCTGTCAGTCCACGAATGTGATGAAAATAGTGATAATTTTATCACATTAGAATTTAATGGAGACGAATTTGTACCAAAAACGGACATAGTCAAATTAAAAGACAAATTTTCAATGGAAGTGTGTATCGATGACGATCTGTCCATAAGGCTGAGATCGACTACCTTCAAAACGTTATTCGAAGAAGATTCAATTTCGTACAATCCTAAAGAAACTGAAGCTGCAGTCAGCTCGATATGTGATTTTGACAAACTCTACACACCAATGAAGGATCGAAGAGCTCAATGCTATGATTTATTTGATTCAACATTAACCAGTATCGATACACCCTTAAAAAATGCAAAAGAAGTATGTGAAACAGTCACAGAGATTGTTCTAGAAGTAGAAAGCATAGATGTAAAAGAAAAAAAGGAAGTGGAGACTAAGAAAAGAAAGAGAATTACAAGTGATGCAGATGAATCTATAAGCAAAAAAAGCAAACCAGATGCTCAGTATTTGCTTAATTCTGCCAACATACAAAACATTGATATAGAATCTGTTTTGAGTAAGCTACATGGCCCCTAATATTTTATCTTGGCTTGTTTGCCAACAAATAACGAATATAATAATCGAGAGAAACTCGATTATGAGAATCGATATGCTTATCGTAATATAAGAATCGACTATGAAATAAAAAAATAAAAAAGGCTATTGTTTGACTATTAGAAAGGAAAACGTGTTGGCTATGATTTTCCTTTCATTATTAATAAATACATATCTTGAGTGATTTACATAACGTATTTAAGTATTTCAATGTGTTTTTTTTGGACATTTTTATTTGTTTAACAGTTTTTACATAGTTATTACCCATCGAAATGTGTTACTTATTATTATTAGATTCGTTAAATTCATGACATTTTCTAAATTTTGAAATTTTGTAATTAAAATAAGATGGAAAATTTTTACTTAAACTCACATATATATTACTTATAAATAATAGTGACTTTACCAAAATATATTTGGTAAAATTAAACACTTTCTCAAGAGGCCTTTAATTATATTTCTGTTCTGAAATTTGTTCAAAAAAAGATTCAGTAGGCGTTCCAAGTATACATATTAGTTATTAAAGTATGAATATTCATATATAATAAAAAAAACAATATATGATTTTGGACAATAATATATATCTGACTTCATTACATCTGCTGGATCAATATTGAATATATTATAATAGTGAACAGGACATTGATTTTATTTAATTATATTATTTTATTGAGAGGTATCTTTATTATAATAAGGACTAATAAAGCATTATGTTGATCATATGTGTTATGTAAATGTAAATAAATATTCATGTAAGTGTATGTATTGATTATTGTATGAAATCCCTTTAGTCAAGTAAGTTGGAATAATACATTTAAAATTTTTTTTATAGCTTCACGCTTTATCCCGCACATAGCAGGGTAGGCAGAGGGAACCGCAGGAACTATGGGAACCTAGTGTTAAGACACACTGCTCTCCGCTTTTCGCCTTTTCGAGGTCGCGCTTTGCCTAGTTGCCAGAGCGAAGAAACTGAAAATGAAAAATCCATCTTCCTGGAGTGGGAATCGAACCCCCAAACTATTGCGTTACTCGCTGCGCCTTAGCGCCACAACGGTCCTATATTTTTTCATAACTTAATATATATTTATAATTTCTATATAACATATAATTGAGTTGCTCTTTAATGGTAAAAGGTGTGAATGCGCGTGCGCATGCGAATAATCGCTAATTTCAGATTCGAAAGAAAATTCATGTTAAAGCTGAACTTGACGACAGAATATCAATTTTATGCCGAAATTCATTATAATACCACGTTATTTAAACGGCAGGGTTATTAAGTAAATTGGCAATGATTAAAGTTTTGACGAAGACCTATAATTTAAGTATGTTTTTTTTTAAATTTTAATCAATCATTTTACTGTACGAAGTTTAAAATTAGGGTAATTATAATATTGATAAAAGCTTATCATTGAATTTGTGGCAGTCATCTTAATTAAGTTAAAATTTGAGTAATTGGCGTCATTCACGCTTTATCCCGCACATGGCTGAAGCTGGCTGAGGCTAAGGGAACTACAGAAACCACGCTAACCTAGTGTTAATACACTCCGTTGCTTAGTCCCTGCTTTCTCCATCCCTGCTTTCTCATTGAACTTAATATAAAAAAAATATACATGGCCTTATTTTGACTACCCCGCTAGGTATAAAGCTATACCTACCTACCGGAAGGGACCGCCAGTCGCTGTGGTCCCTGCATATCTCTTTCGTCTTGTCCACAGTCGTTAACCTCTTCAAACATGCTTTTCAGGGGTCGTCATGCTTTTACGTGGCCTTCTAGTATTGTATCGTATCAGTTCAGTTCCTCCAGTAGTATATATTTAATTATTGATATATTATTATTATTATTTATAAGGACAAGCGATAGATTATAATTGTATATTTGTAGGAAATAGAGGCGTGAGTGTCAAGCATTTGAAAATGACGCCACTAATTTTCCAGAGTGTGTGTGTAAATTTATGTGTGTGTATTATTTAAAGAATTACTTTAGAGGTTCCATTGAGTCAATGAAGTGAAATCGATAGTTTTGGGTTCTATAGCCACTTATTATTATATATTATTTTAATTTTCGCTATAGTAAAACAAAACGCGTAAATTTGCCCCACTTAATATGTATAAATCAGGAAAATAGAAATTATAAAACAGCTAATGTCACACACTTTAGCTTACTTATGCCTACCTATATTTTTTTCCACGGCTTACTCAACTATATGCTGGATGCTGAAGCTGAAATATCGACTTGTGTTTTATAATTTTTGAACCTTACAAGTTAATAATCTTGGCATTATTTAAGAAATAAAGAAATAGAAGGGAAAAAGGAAATAGCCAGTAAAATCATTTAACATAAGGGTTAAAAAAGAAAACTTAATAGTAATATAGTTTACATATTCGTGCGCACATTGTTTCAGCGGTTGCGATGCTTTCAATAGATAGTATACGACGTCGATAATAACGAGATAGTTCGCATCGCCCGTGTAATTATTCATATAATGTACACGGACATACGAAAAGGAAGTTATTTTCACATTAACCGCACTCAGTTACTTAAGCTATAATTAACCGTCGCAAATTAAGCGAGCATGCAGAAGCTCGAATGGGTTACAGACGGCCCCTTGAGGAGGCGATTTTTCCCGAGATTATTGTGCGCACGGTAGCGGTTCAAATTAGCATGACTAATGAACGGTTCGCGCCACTCGCGCCGACGGTGTCGCGATTGCCTCTAATTGCAATATCTAATTAAATGGAATATTATAATGGCACGGTGTAACCAGTAAATTAGATGTATTCTGAACGTTTTCTTTGTAATGATCTTAATGATTTCACCTGCCTGAATATCTCCGTACGTAACGTCATTTTTACATTGGCTTCATGTTTAGTGTATTTTTTTTATATAACTGCAATAAGCAGACGTTTTGACAGCAATTGGGTTACTTGGAAGTGACCTAAATAATATTTTTACCGCACATGTCGATCGATTTCAGTTACTTTTGATTATTATCAGATATACCTTATAGATAGTACCTTAATAATTATTTTGATTATTAATATGTATAATAAAAAATACTTAAAATAATATATTACTTTAACTAAAGGTAGTAAAACTAAAGGTAGTAAGGGTAGTTAAGTGGAAATCATTTTTATTTTGTCTGGCATCCTGAAAAATTACGACATATCATGAAAATAAACAAGTTTTTACGATAAGGTCAATTAAAAATATTTATAAAATATTGCATACATTAATACACATAATCCAATCTCTTGCCTAGATGTGTTCAAGTAAAAATAAAACTATAAAAAATATTAAGAATAAAATAACAAATGTCAAAATTTTATATTTTATAAAGCAAATGACATAACCTAGACCAAAATTTGCAGAACCCTGGGAGGGGATGTTGGCAACTGGGTCACGGATACAGGCTCCTGACACGAATAGCGTCGCATCTCACGTGGCGTGTATATCTAGCGCTAGCACTAGCGCAGTGTCTTATATTGCTAATTGAATTTGGTTCCGCGATATATTGGCTCCACTGTTGTATTCTTCTATTTTTATTTCTGCAAATCTTGTAGTATATGGTCATTTTCATTATTTAGCGTTTCGAGATTTATTCTGTTAAATTAAGGATGTATATTTCCATATATTGTGTGTTTTGAATGTTAGGAGCGATTAACTACCAATTAATTCATTCATTCGTTCAATAAATTGCGAACCATGTTGATTTGTGTATAATTAATATACTTGCTAATTGAAAGAATGAGTAAACTTTTATTCTTTGTTGCTGTAAATAATTTTTTTACGTAATAAAATTTGTTAGATATTATACGTTTTGTTCAAATATAGTGTAATAAGTAAACGTCATTACTACAGAGTAATTACTTAAATACTTATATACCATTTCAAATAATTAGTGTACGTACATGACGCACTCTATACGATATGTCGAGAGAATGCTCTACAATATATTATACAGGAAGCGAAATGTGCAGCATTCTCGTCTTGTTATATTCGAGACTGTTTTGAATGGCGACCAGCCTGAGGTACGTATACATTGCTTCTTTAACAAAGCTTTAAAGTAGCTGCTCCCTACTAGAAACGCAACGTTTGGTGCAGACGAGAAGTTCCTAGAATTTAGTGACAGCTAGTAATTCTACAGGCAGTTCGGGTATAAATGATTGCGGGTGATTTTACACCACCCACCCCTCGCCCAGTGTCTAACCCTCCCCCAAGAGCTCCAAAGTGCACCGACGTTGCCTCGGACAATCTGCGTGCTCTGCTTATTTTCCCTTCTAATTCTTCCGGAAATTGTTTTTGTATAGTAAGAGACTGGTTGGAAATATAAATAATTAACAGTAGGTAGTTTTAGTTTATGTAATATTAGAAAATATATATAAGAAAATATTTTGTCATACAACGATATATTTTATTGATCGTAGAAGAATAATTTAATTTTAAGCTATGATAATATTATATAAAAAAATGCATAGAAAGTCATAATATTCAATTTATTATTTATTTAATAATATCTTTATTTATTTTTTATTTAGTAACATCATTAAATAAAAAATAGAATATTTGTCTTGTATTTAGACAAATCGTATTCGTAATTTATTTTCACGTTTTCAACTTACATATCACTTAATATACATATAAATATATCGATAGTGTTGTTTGATAGTGATGTTTTAGGATTTACGATTTCTAAAGAATTTATATTTACAATGGTTTCAATGTCCTTCATAATATTGTACAACGTGGTGATATGTGACTGTGCTTTACGTTACGTTTACGGTAATTTTTGTTAAACTTTATGAGAAAGTTATTTGATTTAAACAATTTCAAGGTTAAGTAATGCATTTATTTCTACGTATGCTGGTACGACCTAGAGGCGGGCTCAAAGCCAACTGGGTCGAGCTTTTGTAACTTTCCACTATTTCTGCCAGCTTTGCACCAAGTAGGCGAAAATAATAAACAAAAAAATATATTTAACGTAACATTATGTAGTTTAACATGTATTTTACGAGTATATGCAACTTGTAAGTATATATTTCTATTGTGATTACGTGTGTGGATCGCATTTGGCAGTAATGTTTGGATTTCGAAACTAAGCTTAGAGGAACGAGCGTCGTTTGGCTAACTGCAAAGAAGGCAACGTCGTAAGTGCCAAGTATTACCTTAAGTGTGTCAATTGGTAGCTCGATGTGCGTGGCTCCTACCACCCACTGTGGGGAGGCAGGCAGGGCGTGGGGCAGGTCGCTCGATCGATACCCGACGTCTGGCCCACGACCTCGCCTTTCTTACCACCTTCCTAAATACTAATTACGTGCTTTGACACAGCATGCACGCCTCGTACCGAATGAAAAGAGCTATGGATGCCAGCAAGAGCGTTATTAATATTTGCGGTACGTGATATTCGTTTTTTGGTAACTTTATTGTGCTCTACGTACACACTGGTACGTCGGAGTTTATCAACACGTTTCCTAATTTTCAGCCTTCCTATGTTTATTTTGCAATGAGCAGAGGAGAATGCATGCTTTTAATATACTGAAAAGTTACTGTGTACAAAATATTATGGTGGTTTTAAATGTTTTATTTTATTTAAATACTTGTTTGTATATAATCTGTGTCCGGCAGATATTTTATATATGAACAAATGTTACTTTTGTTAATGATTATGTTATTACCAAGAGGTATAAGTAACAGTAGATCAATTTGCAGACAGGTGCTTTTCTTACCAAGATAATACAAAGGAAACAAGATTAAAAATGTATTCGCTGCACGTGGGCTATAATGCGATTTATCGGTGCACGGGCATGTCGTGACTGTATTGTACAGGTAGGTATTTCCAGCAAATACATCATAGGAGAAGGCTTTCAGGATACCTTGTATGTGCATGGCGTCTATAAGGTGTTTAAACTTCAAATGTGAACTCTTATGCAAGATTAACATATTTCTTATAATTATTTTATATAAATTTTATGTTATTTACTTTGAGGTATTCAAAAAAAAAATTATATTGTTATGTAATACTATAAAAGTTATAATCATACATCACCTAATAAAAATTGTTCACGTCAAAACAAGACAGTCAAATTAACGATAAAACTTCTAATATGTGTAGTTTTCGCATACAACATGTGCATGTTCCAAAATACTAAAACTCACTAGAGATTTGCAACACTAATTAGTCTGTGTCGATTTAATACAACAAACAGAAATAGTACTTAATTGGCAGAATGCATAAAGGTGCAAACTCATTACAAGGGGCGGTGCGGTTTCGGCCAGAAACTCGATGCATCTTCGGGTGTGAGACCCCCACTTTCGGCCCCCCTAGGGGGAGATGGACGCACGAGGCTCCTCAGTTCCCTGCAACGTCGGTCTTTATGCCGCGTGCTCTTACCAGTTTCTTTGACGTCCCTTTGTTGTGGATTCCAATTTCGAGACCTAACGCTATTGCATTCTGTATTACTTCTGAGCCAATACTCTATTCTGGACTCATGAACTGTTCGAATAAAGTAACACTATGAAACTTTTGCCTTTAGAATTAATTTCCTACGAAACTCGAGTAGTTTATGAATATAACCTTTTGTTGGTTTTCTTTATAGTAATATGCTTTAACTGTTTATAATAAATGTATTTCATTTATGAATTAGGTCGCCGTGGCGCAGTGGAAGTGTCGTACTGTATACGTGATGGTTGTGGGTTCTAACCCTAAGATCTCTAGTGGGCAGAATGATGTCATTTAATCTTTTTCTATTTACCTCCCACACAATGCGGGTACACAAAGCAAGGCGTTATGTAAATAATGTTTTTTAAATTGGACGGAAAATAGGGAATCTTCCGATATAACAGAATGGTGAAGTCATTATTAAAATAATTGATTAAGGGGTTATATATAAGTTATTAGATATCATTCATATTTTTGTGAATACGTTATTTTTTGATATGTAAATGCTTTAAAATTATAATAAGTAATTATTAATATTGCAATTAGATTTCTATAATAACCAGTCTGCAACTACATAATTATGTATGCATGAAATATAACATATTTACATTGTTTAACAAGATTAATGGAATGAGAAAATGAATCTTCTTAAAACCTCTTAGCTTCGTGCTCTTTTTATCTATCTCAGAGCATCTGAATTAAGTATTATGCAAATTTCTTAAGACGTTGAGGGGCGCCATCTTTAAAATAAATTGAAAAGTTGCACCCCGAAGGTCGTTCAGAAGTTTCGCTATGAAATGAATCTGGTGGAGTAAAACACTTTCGTTTGCTTCGTTTAGCGTTTGTTATTTTAATTCAAACTTGTTTTCATATAACTACTTATTGCTATGGTTGTAGTTTGTAACGTAATATATGGAATTGCAGTTGTATTCTGTTCATTGACCTAATATTTGTTTCAGCTTAGATATTATAGCGATAATTCTAGAAGAAAATAAATATTGTTAGTTTATTCAAAGTCTTTTTCAGCTTTAAGCTTTTTTGTAGAAATATGTATGTAGAAGAGGAGCACTAATATTTTTCCAAGATAAGATAAATAATTAGAAAACTTTTGTAAAAAATTTACATTAAAAAAATAGAATATTAATATGATATACCTACTAGAAGCGTTAACAAAGCTAAGTAAAAGCTTTACTTAAACACAAGTATAGTAACACGTCATTATAATCCTCGTTATAATAATCATACACAAAATCGAAAAGAGAATATTTTTTTTATAAAAACACAGACGACTTCGTATAATTGCGTAAACACCAAATATCAAATAAACATGACGCAACGCCTCTGAAAAGGCATTTAATTATCGGCCGATTATAATGTGGGCGTAAAAGGGCGCATTGGCTGTGTGCACTATCGATCTCCGTTGAATTAGTGTGCGGATCGGTCGACGTCTTTGTGGAGCCCGTCGCAGGGCCAAACAGACCAAAACAAGCTACCCCCCACACTCCCCACCCCCCTCCTGTCGTTCAAGCCTTCATTTATGGTTTGGTGCCTCAATGCTTTTAAACGCTGCACTGACGAAATTCCCGTCTTACTCGTTCCTATGCAGGGTCTAATTCACCCCTTGCGATACAGACGAGATGTTTTAAGAAGGTTAAAGCCCTGAAATTTACTCTGCTTAATGAAATTGGTTTTGGCATTTGCTTATATACATGCACACATAATGTATGTAAACATATGTGTATGTGTATAGTACTTATATTATATATTTATGTATTTTTTGGTTTATGTTGAGTTGTTTTTGTTAAAAATGGTAGCTTCTATATATTTATTTAATATATCATATATAAATATGTATTTAAGTGGAAATCGTGCCAAAATAAATAAAAATTCCAGACAAAGACACAAAGGACAAGTAATGAACTTCTTTACAAACTCTTTTCAATACTTACATATAGCCTAAATTTTCACTGCATTACGTATATCGTATAGTATATTGAGTATTTTATTAAACAAAGAAAACTGTAATCTAGAACGTCCATCTATTGAATTAGTAAAGTCTGTCAAAGTGCATCGGCGAGGCGCAAAGGTCGTTGCGTGGGAAATTGAGGAGGTGGGCGGCCCCCTCCCTTGGGCCCGAACTAAGCTAGAGCTCCAGAAATTTGTTATGACGCACGGGGTTTGTCTACTCTTTCGTACAAACAATGGTGCTTTAACGTCTTTTGACGTACACGTACACGTACACGTACACGTAAACAGCAATAGGTACGACGGTGCACTTACGTGCGTCAATTATATTAGCGCAATAGCAAATGCGGCAAAAAGTTAGATTAAATCTTCTATTTGAGTTCGCAGTCGGTATTACCTGCGTAGGAAGGGTTGTTTCGGTTTCGTCATCGATTTTCGTGTTAGTCCATTAGATAAGAAGTAGTGGCGCGCACATAAATAATATGTACGCGGTTATTTTCAAAGCTCGTTGCGTGAGAAAGGGGTGACGCATGCATCCAGACATTATATTATTATGAGTTCCCTCGCGCCGCCTCATTGCACCCTACAGCTGCTACTCGCTAACTACATTAACATAAAGCCTTAATTAATTACTCGTCACTATTTAATTGTTTGTCGGTTTGTATAAACCTTTATTTAAGAGAATCCAATGTATTGTCAGAAGTTAAACGTCATTTACTCTTAACTAGACAAATGATTATAGAACTATTAGGTATATGTGCGATTGTAGTTAAGTTTTTAATGTTGTTATTTTGAATTTGTTTAGAATTATTTATATATTTGTTACAATGTGTAACAAAAATAATGATATACGGTATCAAGACACATATGAAGATAAAGTATGGTAATTATTTCATTACGAAAAATTATAGTAAGAAAAGCAATAAGTAACCAGTATTAAATAGAAACAAAATTATTTAAAATAAGTTTAGTATATATTTTTGTCCGTCTGTCTATAATAAATTTTATTTTTCTCAAGAACACGTTGAGATACGTAGGCTAGCACTACAAATGCAAATCCTAAAAGCGGAATCTAATATACAAAAAACCTATCACAAACTTCTTTATAAAGTTATTTCACACAAAATGAAATTCAAAATAAACAAAATTAAGCTTGCTTGTTCTTATTTAAACAAGCAAACTATTATTATAATTATTTTATTTCATTTTCTATGAGAAAATTTTATAAATATTCTGTATTTTCCGTTAGAAACTTTCGTTAGAAACACATTCGTAATGGACATATAGTCATAAGGGAAACTAATATATCAGTGTTAGAAGGATTCGTTTCAGTTTTATTCATATCTGCAGAACAAACTTATCGAAGTAGTGTTCACTGATCATTGGAAGGAACATTAGAAGACACATCCCTTCTTATTGACATATATTTATAAGTAACAAATATACATACCTATTAAAAAGTATAATATAGTAAGTAAAAAGTAAATATTATAATTAGAATGACTGTTCACTTTCAGCCCCATATAATTTTCCAAGACCATTCGTCGCTATAATTCAAAGAGCGATTAGCATCAGATTAGCAGTGCAAGTTGGTGCAAGTTGGTTCGTCGAACTCTTTATTTAGCACCTACTTCTATCGTAACGTAGTCTGCTTAGTATTGTTCAGTTGACAGGGCAATGACGTCGGGGCCACCCCACGCTCCCCCCGCCGGTCGACGCTCTCTAAACGAAAAAGGAAGCCAAAGGATAATCTATCATGCCCCAGGCTCGCCTTGATAAAAATGAACAATTAGACCGCAAAATCGATAACTTCGAATCCTATGTTTCGTTGGAAACATTGTCATACTTGTGTATTACGTTTTGGATTCTACATATTGGTGATTGCCGCCACGTACTGAGACTGCACCAATTTATTTCGAGATTCGCATCATTTTAATTGACGCAACTCTTAACTTTTGTCCTTTTTATTAACAAAAGGGGGGTGTGTTTTAAAACGTTAATTATAAAATTATCTCTAGCCGATATTGTAGTTTGATTTAGCTACTTCTTTTGTTCTTTACAAACAATCCAGGTTATATATGAAGCTTGATTTCAAAACTGTCTACATATTTTTCATTACTTTAAGTTACTCTCTTTAACTCCCTGTTAAATTCTTTAAAATAACAAAGAAATTTATCTATATATTTATATTTAAAATATTTTAAATCACATAATATAAAGTAGAACGGCATCTATCGCGTGACAAGCTCGACTCAACTGCGCCATGCCAGCATTTGTCTTGCTTTTTATTACATTTATAAACATTATTAAACGTTTTTTGGGGTCTATATTTAAAAGGAATGTTTAAAGTTTATTTTAAATTATTATTATATACCTACTTTAACATGTTATATATTCTACATACATTATTTATTTTAATATACTTTTGCTTGACCAGTGATATTGCTAATTTTGTCAAAGCGTTCTCTTTGTTATTTAATTTCATTAAGCATTGGTAGATCCACTCAGGCAGTAAGACAGCGTTTATTTTTATTAACCACAACATATCTATTATATATTTTTCTATCTCGTTCTTATCAGACAAGTTGAGCCTAACCTGAAAACAGGCTATTGGGTTCAGTCTGGCGCTGAAACAAATAAATATAGATTAACTTTTCAAATTGTTACAAAATAACTATATTACTAAGTAACGGAGTGTCTTAACACTAGGTTCGTATGGTTCCTGCAGTTCCCTCTGCCTACCCTGCCATGTGCGGGATAAAGCGTGAAGCTATAACTATATTATATTTTTGTAAATCAATATATTTCAATGAATAAAAACGAAATACAACTTGTGTTGTTCGCTATAAACATTTGTAACATCCGGCACATTCAAGTTCAGTGTTATTGTGGATAAAGTAAAGTTAAGAGTGCCAACTTGTACTTTCGCGTCGAATGGCTGGAATTTGGTGTTAACATAAGTTTACGTACATATATATTATAAGTATAAATATAATAATAAAATATATATAGTAAATAAACATCTCTTTATATGATCACATATTATAAGGTCGCTTCCTTAATAAGTTTTTAGACATTTCCTCACGCGCCACATGTATGTATGTATAATTATATCATTATTTAAAATAAAAGACAAATCCTAATATTTAAACAATCTTAACTAATTCGAGCAACAGAGAAAGAACCTTAGCATAAAATCAATCAAAATTGTTTTATTAAAACAGGTATCAGTAACACAATAGTCTGCAGGGTTTTCTTATTTTTTAATACTATGTGATACTGTACGAAATCCAAATTTATATATATCATAATAAATCCCTTAACAATAAATGAAGAAAAAGATGAATCAAATGTAATATTATTTTTATGATTTTTAAAGTGTTAATCCACACTGAGGATAGAAAAAATACTTAAAGAAAACATTTAAAAATTTGAACGCAGCGGGACTCAAAGCCGCACTCTCTTGCGAACCGTGGAAGTTTTTATATGTTTTCTTTAAGTGTAATATTGTCAAACTCTCAGATATTGTTATAAGTTAATAATTTGATCTTTTTAATATATAGTTACTGGCTACAGGACGTGGCATAGGTTAAGTGTACGAAATTAACCCTGTTTTGCAATAAAATACCTACCTAAATAACTTGTGTGTGTCACATGCGGTAAGTTCAATTGTAATTTAATACATATTGATAGTATTGTCAATATGTGTTAATGACATATTTTATTTAGAATATTTAAATTAAATATAGTTTTATGAACTGTAACTTTGAGTGTAGTTGAGGTTATTGTTTTAATTATTTTTTTATAGTTTTGTAACGTTATATGTATTTATTATTTTATAAATTTCACGTACATTTTGTTTTCCTTAAAAATATCTTTTTTGGATTGTAATTTTAAATATATTTTTTTAATTGACTTCAGTTTACATAAAATCTCTAAAATTTATTTATACTCATAAGTTCTGTTTAACATGACAAAATCTATGGCGTTTTTGAAATAGTATAGTTTCAAAAAAATTTAGTAATACATAAAAGCATACGTAACCTTTTGCTTCGCCACGGACAAATTATGAATTAATTTCTCATTTTTATTTAGCATTTAGTCTGGCCAAGCCCAAGTGTAATTTAAAAGTGAATTAGTGGTTGCATAAAACATGAACATTTCCAGCTATACGTATGTTAGGTGCTATATAGAAGTGCAATGTATACTTTTGGAGACGGGGTGAGGTGAGTTCAGACGCGGGCTTGATTTCGGCTGGGTTCAATACCCGGTCGTAGACCTACGCGCTACGCAGCTACGTGACTGATTAAGCGTGATGTTATGTAAACGTAATGACGTAGCTTTGAAGTTTGGGGACGGCTGTTTGTGTTTATTTACGTGTGTACGTAAACTTGATCTCGTTGTTTAGAAAATTAACTACGAACAAAATAACGACACCGATGACCGAACACTGTCCAGTGTTTCTGTGAGGAACTTGATTATGATGTTTTCAATTACATTTATTGTGAGATAGACTTGAAATCAATTCTAATATCAAACATAAATAGTACTGCGTGACGTTTTCTTTATAAATTAAATACTAATATTATGCAATATACTAAAAACATTATTTATAGTCAAAGTTATTATTTATTCTCTGTTAGTTCAAAATGAAACAAAAAATTAAATAAAATTAAATTTTTATTAAAAATATCTTAGATTTGATCATATTAGAAATGGGTATTGAAGGCTCTATTGGTTATGAGTAAATTGTACAAGGGCTTAGTACATTAATCCGCAGCAATTACATTTCAATGTTGCCATAAGAATTTAATACCATATTCTGTGTAATCAATTTATAAGTTATTCTCATCAAAAGGAACTATGACGTAAATAAATATAATAAACCTAATAAATTTGTTTTAATTATAGCGAATTTATTTATTAAAGTTAACTTAGAGAAAATTATAGCCTATAAAACTACAATTAAAGCAAGGGATTCTAACATTTTAGGCATTTTATGTTATATTGTGAAAGCCGTTGAGTTGCGGTATCTTTAATACTCTAATAGTATTTTACTTGTAGTCTGTTTAAATAATGTATAGTTAGCCGTAAAACGCTGCAGGCTATTTGCTTTACGTGTAAGCTTCCACTTTGTGGCAATTCCGCCGGCCTACAAGATTGTGCCTCTAGTTATCATAACTGAGCTAACTACATTATATATCTGGTTTATTTTGACTTAATAATCCTATAACAAAGATATATGCAGAGATTTTCAAATATTCTTCATTGTTCTTAGAAATGGTATGGTAAGTATGATTTGTTAATTTTAATATATGATCACGGATAACGTTCTTCATATGTCATTGGGAAATTGTCAATAAATTTAGTTTAAATTTAATTTATTTATTTACTTTAGGTTTTGGTCATTAAATTAATTGAGGCATAGGTAATATATATGTATATAAAAATGAAAAAATATTATCTAAGTTTATCAATATTTCTCAATATGTACGTGTTTTATAATATAAATAACATAATAAGTAGAAGAAATATATATTAAATTTAATTTAATCAAAAACTTAGATGACATTCTGTACATTTTATGCCATTTTTATACGCCATTGTTCTTGAGATAATGCATGCGCATTTCTATTTTAGCCTCGATATGTAAAATATTGTACTGTTTTCCGATAGTCCCGGTAATAAAGCGGTTAAGTGTAGGGTCATCACATGACTTGCTCCTAATATGTTGTTATGTCATAAATGTATGTTACAAGAGTTACAGCTTTACAGAAAAATCAATTCAAAATCATATAATTGGGTAATTACAGCTTTATGATAGAAGTTTGTAAGATTTTATGTGTTTGTTTACTTACTTTTTAGTTTATAGTCAAATTTATATTATAAAAACAATGCTTAGGTATCGCCTTTTCGTATAAACCTGTTATTATGTTTTAGATATTATTTTATTGAGAAGCACAGTTAGAAGCCAGAAGCGGTTGTTACTTGAATACATCAGCCTAGATTGAAATATAAATAAAATCATCGCTTTTGTAGTCTTTGTCATCTCGTCTTTTTTTTTGAAAAAAGACTGAACTTTACATTTATTTTAAAACATGCATTAAGAAAATATGTGACGTTGTTTTTCACTAGTAATTTCTATCAAAACCTAATCTTACTTTATTTTTTAATTACATTTCATTTAAACATTTTATACTCTGTGTCATTTCCCAAATGTAACTTTGTAAACACACGAAGAAATTTGATCGGAACCAACCAACCACTTATTATACTTGTTAAAGATAGCTTTCTTTGTACAGAGTTGTCTATTATTAATACTTTTAAATATATTGAGATTATCGAAAGAAAAGTTATACTTCTAACCAGTATGACAAAAGCTTTTTTTCTAGCTTCGCACTGTTAAAAAAAAACAGGATAAAAGACAGGATGCATTCATTATAAATCTTGTTAGCTTTAATTCACATTGTAAGTAAAATGTATGTTACATAATACAAATAAAAAGATATGTATGTACGATGCTTTTATAATTGTGGTTTTCTTAGATTTTTTATCGAGCTTTGCGATCATATTTCAAAGTAGGTGCCATATTTTGCACCTGCAATTCATAGTAAAATTAAAAACATGTTGAGTTGACTTTTAAACAACATTTATCAAATGTATTGGATTACAATTTATGAAAATTATTATTATGTAATAATATATTACCTTCTTTCTTGTAGCAGAAACTATAAATACAAAAATGTGAATAAATGTTCATTAGTTATTGTGGCATAGTTTATAAAGGCCAGGGTTCCATTTAAAACTCATATAATTGTCATGGTCATTATGGCTTTATCATAATAACTTGTAAGATTTTATTCACACCTTTAAATTTTATGGAGATCGAGTTTTAATTATTCTTCAAAAAATCAGAAAACAAAAGAACTATTCTTGTACACATTGACACACTGACATTGACAAAGATATTGACATACAAGATCTTTACTTATTGTGTGTAACATCATAGTTTGAGCATCAAATACATAAATTTAATACTTAAGATTGTCTTTACAACAAACTTAAGGAGCTAATGAAGTTTTACATCAACGAACTCACAGTCTGCATTTGTCCAGCGCCATAAACATATAGGTGTAGGTGAAGCACCGTAAATATATCGTGACACATATTAAAGTACAAAACATATTAAACTCATTATAGATAATATGTATAAGATATATGTAATATATTGCTTCACTTGTTTCATTACGTCATTTACTTTTGTTTTCTTTTTTTTAACATTTATGGTTAATTCCACATATAGTTGTATAGGTAGGGGAACTTAGTGTTAAGACACTCCGTTCTCCACTTTCTTTTTAAGCTTTTCGAGATATTGCGTATTGAGCGTTGTGACTCAACGCCGCGCCTTATTGTTTTACCAGATCAAAGAAAACAAAAATTAATTAACTCTCTCAGAGTGGAAATCGAACCCACAATAGTCATGCTTACAGACAGACAAGCACCGTGCCGCCGTTTCAAGACATAATTTTATTATATATACCTACATTTATCCTTGGTCTCTTTATATTTTATGCCTTGTCGTAATAACCGCTACTTATTATAAATAATATCTTTTGTATTTATTACATATATTTCTTTGAGATTTTTGAAAAATTAATATAAATGACGTAACTAGAAACAGCCAGATAATTTAAAAATAATATAAGTGAGGTAGGTGTATTTTACTAACACTGCGTTCAAATTTTAATGTTTTGTTAAAGCATTCTATTCAGTGTTATGAAGAACGCATGGATTAGTGGTCAGAGCGTTTGGAAGGTTTTCAAGAGGCGCCCCTTCAAATTCCGCTGCGTTCAAATTTTTAAATGTTTTCTTTAAGTTCATTTTCTGTTCATAAACAATGTAGTTTATATTACAACTCAAGCGTCATCTACTGTACGATGATATAAATTTAACATGTTAAACATGACTTAAATAGTTCCTAACACACAGCCGCGGGCAAAAACTAATAAATCAGACATTGATTAAGATTTAAGTCCAACACAATACAGGAGAACATTTTAATGTAGCCTTACCTTTGTATCAACGCATCTACACCGTGTAGTGTTTACTGCACGCAATTTACGCGTTTGATAACGTCAGCACTCAATGTCATAATTCTCATAAGATACAATCGCTATCCACACTTCGTTTCCCGATACCTTAATTGTTTTATATCTACGCTTTCTATCTGATTTCTTATATTTATGCGTGATAAGTGCGGGTTCATTTAAGTATGAATTGAGGTAATGCTTTTATAAGACAAGAGTACATTTTGTTTTTATCGTTAATATAAATCTATGGTATATTTATATATTGAACATTATATGTGTTTATAAATTTACATTTTATACATATAATATCCAATTTATTTCGGACATACTTTTGTAGATATTTTTGCTTGACTATATTGAGCTTCAAATAAATCATTTTTGATCAAAACATAAGATTCAGTTCCAAATACCTGCCATAATTCTCATTTTCTATATTCATATTTTTACTAAACTAATTTTTCTAAACATTTTTTTTATATAGTACGCTTCATAAAAATAACATCCTAAACCGTTCCCACACCTGACAAACCAGCAGAATGTACCAACCAGCCAAAAGGGTACCTTTTCCAAATAATTAATGCGATAAAATAGTGCGACGGCGTATCCGCGCGTGACGAGCGCGCGCACACGGTCACGACGCATCGCGAAACGACCGGTGAGGCCGCACGCGCGACCTTACCTTACCTTAGCATCCTCGTCTTGTATACAGCACGATATTGTTCCTTGTGTTGCACCTGTTACATTTCTCTTTTCTATTTCCTTATCTTTTATGCCGTTTTTAAAAGTATTATAAAAGTTTATTTCACAATTTTTATTTTAAATTAGTTTCATAATCATAAGTTTACGTTTCACGTTTTAATGGAAGATTTTCAATTAATTGTGATTTTAAATGTTATTTATTTGGTAAAAGAACAGAGTCAATTAATATATAATAATGTAGAGATTTTATATAAATAAACATATATAAGTGGGGACGGAGTAAGCAGGGACTAAGTAACGGAGTGTCTTAACACTAGGTTCATATGGTTCCTGCAGTTCCCTCTGCCTACCCTGCCATGTGCGGGATAAAGCGTGAAGCTAAAAAAAAAAAAAAAAAAAAAAAAAAAAAAAAAAAAAAAAAAAAAGAAACATATATAATTGCTTAAATAAGTTTAAAGATTTATATTTATTATGTTCAGAGTTATATTAAGAAATATTTTTTTAAATATTTAAAATATCGAACGTGCATGACTTAAGCTTGTTTATGTTAATTACTTTTATTAAAATGACTTTGGATGGATTATAATCGATAGATAATCAGATTAACGGATGATATCCAAAGGGTTTCAATAAAATATAATCCTATAATCAGATTATAAGAACACTTAGTAAAAATTAAATAAAATTAAAGAGTAATATATTTAAAAATATTAATAATTCATCAAAACATTAAAAACGGGCAATGTATAGGGAATACTAAGCAATATCCAGTTTCAGGAGCGACGCCAGGTCGGGATCTACGTCCCGGGCTCTCGTCTATGCTCTTCTATTTTATTAAATCAGGACGCTGTCCTGCCTGTTGCCCGTTCCGTACGTGCGAAGCGTTTCGTGATTCATTCCATGCAAAACTATGGTAAATTTGAGTTACAATCAAAACAGGACTATTACGGAAACTCTTTGGAAACGTTATTATAATTCAACGACAATTTTTTCGGTTATTTGTATTGAAAATAATTCATTTTTCTTTAAATAGAGATAAAAACTTATTTTTTTTTCTTGACGTTGTATCCCGTTTGTAGCAGTAAGAGGACACTCGCGTTAATTAGGAAGTAGAGTCTAGAATTATTAGTTATAAGACATATGTAGAATATACAATACGGACCGAAGTGTTAACCACCGGCTAATTTTTGAGAAAATAAATATTTTTTAAAAAGAACACGTAAGGTCAATGTTATATTGTATATTTAAAATAAATATAGTAACATACAGCCGGGACAGTCGTGGCGCACAGACATCTGCAAATGCGCCAGTTTGTGGGGGTTTCTTATTTATTATTTATTTTATTTATAACTTTTCCACTTAGAATTAATAAGATAATCACATGTGTATATCAGATAGAGCGAACGCAATGAACGTGAGTGTCAGAGGAGCCCAATTCTATAATAAATATCGAATTGAGCCCCTCTGAAACCTACACAATCCACGACTTAAAACTAAAGCTACGAGGGTTCCAAGCGCGGCCTGGTGTTGTGGGCTCTCCACAACAAACTCTATTGGATTTCCCTAAATCTATTGTGATCACTTCACAAACGCCATTCTAACTTATGAGCAATTCATTAATTCCATGCCGTTTTATCATTAATGAAATCCTTTGCACTATAATACGATTTACTAATTAATTGCCGTTTTATAAAAAAATTAAATTTATTTAAGGAGATGTCAAATACTTCTCTAGGCAGTTTATTGTAGAAACGGACACAATTACAAGGGAAGAAGCTACCTATTTTATGGAGCCAAGCATTGTTCAATTTCAATTTTACATGTCGTCTATTAGTTGTAAAAATCAAAGTATCATCATCAGCATGAATCATCTGCAAATAATACTATCTCATGTTTGTCCTTTACAAGGTAAGGTAGGTCATTAATATAGATAAGGAACAGAAAAGGGCCTAATATCGAGCCCTGTGGCACCTCCATTTTGACAAATAACTCGGGAAAACGCTTTCCATTAATGTCTACTTTCTGGATTCTATCATTTAAGTAAGAACTGACAAAGTCCAGAGCCCTATTTCTAATTCCGTAGTGGTGTTATTCATCCTTCATTATAGTAACAAGGCAAAATACAGCGTTGAGTTTCGCCACTCAATATGCAATGTTTTGAAATGCAGTGATAAGCCAACAAAAAATGTAACCAGATAAAGAAAAAAAATTCTCTCATACCATATTTTCACTATTTAAATTTTAAACTCAAAACTACTAACTTTTGTAATCAAATAAATCCAAACTATAATCTATAATTTTAATTAAATATATATTACATATATTTCATTAGAATATTACAATATATATCTAGAATGGAATATTCTAATCAAAAAAGTTTTTATAATTTGCATGTAAAGTCTTTTTGTGCAGAGTAATCTGCAAGGAGCAAGGCCCAGTATACGGTGGCCACAATACAAGCGCAGTCGTAAAATAGGTATAAAATAACGTAATTTACTCTAATTAGCAAAGAGATGTCGACTTGTGAGCTTTCGTTATAATGTCGTACTTTGTTTTCTTTCCTTAATTCTGTTTAGGTTTCACCAAATGCATGTTTATTTTGTACATTATTATATACACATACACATACATATGTGTATTAGCTTTTATTTTAATGAAATAACTAAGAGTGTATGTATTTATAATATATGTGACTCGATATATATCCATCTTTCCCTAACTTTTATCAATAAATGGATTTTTTTCAACTTGAACCAGTACTTTTTGATATTGGCTCATTTAACAAAACAAACTGTAACTTTAAATAAGTTTTACACAAAGTTAAATTCCAAAGAACATTGAGATAAAAAATATCTCTAAATATTTCTGAGATAAATAATAAATAAATATTTATTAGTCAGAAACAATATTCTAATAAATTACATTTATTTACACCAAAAATGATATAGTTTTAAAAAGTCATATGATTGTTAGTAATTTCTTGATTTTATTAAAGAAAAGTAATTGAATTATTAATAAGATAACCTTATAAAGTTAAGAAAATAAGTAGCACACGTACAATACAAGCGGGTTATAAATCAAAAAGCACAAACCACTATTATACGTAAAACAGCATTTATCCTACGCATCCATTCATATAAGATCAGATAGAAGTGTGAAGACAGTATCACGTCGGCGGCGGTTACGGGTACATACTCGTGGCCATTGCAACGTCACTCGCTAACTAACGAAAGCTGTCCAGCAGACGCTTTTGTGGCGAGCGGCAAGTACGCCTGGGGTTACTTGATTAGGTAAATTCAATCAAATTGTATACTTATAAATAAATGTTACAAAAAGAATATTTTGTAAAAAAATATAAAAAAAATGAACACAGCGGTATTTGAACACATATCTCAAGGAAATCGTCAAAGCGATCTGATATTTTTTTATATATTTAAGTATTTTTTCTACCCTTATTACCCTGGATTAACAATTTAAAAAATATAATTTTTTTATTGAAAGTAATGGTATTACTTTTGTAAGACACCACGTGTTCATCTCAAAATAATGGCCACATTGAAATATATACGTTAAACTGGAGATACACTATGTATATCGTCATCAATCAATATAATTTATTATTAAACAACAAATAAATCGATTGTGGCGCAGAGGTGTAGCGTCTGCATGTAAACACGACAGTTTGTGGGTTCGATTCCTCAGGGAAGATGGATTTTTTCATTTGCATTTTCTTCACTCTGCTAATTAGGTAAAACGAGGCGTTGAGTTCCGCCACTCAACAAACAGTGCAGTGAAGAGGCGGAAAAAGGGGAACGGAGTGTCTTAACACTAGAAATGTCCTAATGTATAGCTAAACAATAAATAAAAT
Source organism: Dione vanillae (assembly GCA_037178615.1). Classification (NCBI taxonomy): domain Eukaryota; kingdom Metazoa; phylum Arthropoda; class Insecta; order Lepidoptera; family Nymphalidae; genus Dione; species Dione vanillae. The sequence continues at coordinate 871,012 of JAZFAU010000102.1, forward strand.
ATAAATAAATAATATAACAAATAAAATAAATTAATTAATTAATTCTTTGCCGACCAAAGTCTTTACTATCTATTAAAAGTCTTTACTATCTATCCACATACTAATTTAATTCTTATATAAAGTCAATAAGCAAACGTTATAAAGCATGAGTAATAATTAAAAACATATGTTATTAAAGTTGCCTGTAATGCATTTTGTTCTGTCAGACGAACACAGCTTTTGGTGTAAAAGGTGTTAGGAATGATTGAGAACTTAGTTGCTTACCTTTAATACTATTATTTTTTTACTATAACAAGCTTTTTACCTTTAAATACAAAACATTAATAATCTTCTACACTAATTTAGATTATGTCAAACAAGTAGTACCGTGACGATAATGCAGCTGTGTTACTTTAGCGATTGCCGCTATGATTATATAAAAAAAAATAGATATATATATAAAAACTGTCTTAATGTACTCAAAACATGTAATTATAAAATTGTCACAGTATAATATAATAAAAAATAAAATGAATAAATGAGTAAAAAGCCAAACTGTACTTTATTTTGTTATTTTAACCAAAAATGAAATAGATTTGGAGCGCATCTACTCAACGGTCAACAATACAGACGCGTGTCAACTGACAATGCAATTAAACTGTTGTCAACCGAAACCACACCCGAGATGGGATTTTGGTGTCCTGTCATTTCACTTTTCCGCTTTCTTTATACTGCATGCAATATATAATTTACAGCATTGTATAAACAATGTATGCAGAATAAAATTAGTCACAATCAATTACTTGTAACTTTTACTTGTTATCGTCGATCAATGTACTGGTTCTCTTACATACAAATGTGAACTTGTAAATATGTAGCTACCGCGAAAGCTTTACTCACGCCCCGACCGTCACACAGACTCGCATTAATTACGATAAATTATACGTTCTTTATCACCGTTCTTTATTTAATAACAGGCATTGTTGTCCATTCGTGCCAAGAAGTGATTCTTTTCAGACACTGGTTGATTTAATTCAGCTTGTGCATGCTGGAACTGACGTATTGCAATGTCTTCATTGCTTATTTAAAATTAATATATGTTTTTACGGTTATCTGTGGTGGCTCGATTGCCTATTGGCAGTTACATTGTATAGATTATAATCTGTACTGATTGGTTGTTACGATATAAGATGCGTATAAGTCTATACTTTTATATATTATTTTATGTTTTTAATTACATTAATGTTTATTTCTTTAATATTTTATATAAACAAATTCAATTTGTCAGATAGGTAGCTAAATGGTTGCTTTGCTCTTGTTGTCAAATCAATGGTGACAGGCTTATAATTATGTGTGTATGTCTACTTATACGAGACAACGGTTACAGATACGTTGAAACAATTAAGGTGTTTTTTTTAACGTGAATGTATATATGGCCTTATTTAACCCATACATTTTCTTCATAATCGGACTATATAATACAGATGTAATTTTGAAATTGAATTAAATTTTCGGCTATTATCGTCTTCAAGCAAATTTTAATTATAAAACTAAATTATATATAATAAACTCTTTATGCTACTTTAATAAATTACTTTTTAGGTATGTATTTTTCATATAAATATTAAAATTGAAAATGTTAATATTTCATTGTGTTAATATGTATTAATATGATTATATTTTAGTTTGTGATAATTGCATTTTAAAATATGCTTCATTAATGTTGCTTCATTGTTACTATAATTTATCAATTTATGTTTTAAATAAATTCAATTAATAAAAATATACTTTTTATATAAAATCATCGACATAAGCTTGCCTAAAATTAATTAAAACATGACTAACATGTAAACACTATTGTTCATAATGTGTCTCAAACGTTATTATTACAGGCTACATTTGCTAAATGGTCAGGAGCGCAGATGGTACGCTAAGCACCTGCATGTGCATCTAGATCGTCGATTGCACTTGGCATGTTTACCATAGAACAAATTACAATAGAAGTCACATATGCGAACGAGAATTTAACTTGTTTTTATATATTTACACTTGTAAATGAGGCCACCAACGCTTAGTCAGACAGCATTTTAATGTAAGCTTAATGATTGTTGCTTTATCCTCACTTGGGGTATTGAACTGTTTTTATTTCGCATAAAGGTTTGAATTTGAGGTAAATCGGTATAGGTATCTTACCACTAGATCCTCTCGACATACCCTCCATATACTAATATGTATATAAACTAATATATTTCGCTATGTGAGATTTTAAGGTTTAAGTGTTCAACGTGATTTTGGCGTATTTTGTGCTCAACTGGAACTCCAGAAACGCCATAAATAAAGAAGAAATCTGCAAAGAAATATTCTTGCATCTACCTTCTCATATACCGCATTTATTTTGGTAGACCGGGATATGTAATATTTACTTAAGCATGTTCGGATAATGTCAAGACCCATGTGAATTTGACGTTCAGTTGAAAGATGATACAAATTATTTTGTGACCTATGTCTTTATTTTCAGGGCCCTTATTAAAATAGGGTACGTAGACTGTCATACAAAATATATTTCGTTTTTCAATGCTTTATCGAGAACTGTCTTTGAAAAGCCAAAAAGATATAAGCATTTATTGTATTATCAAAAACAATTAAATTATTAATTAACAAGTAACAGGTATATTCGATGCCATGTCTAAAACGGCCAATGATAAGATTGCCACATAGAATTAATATGTGAGCATGCATTATTGTGACATTTTAATTAATTGTATTACCACGCACTTACGTCGATTCCAATCGATAGGAATATCTTTTTGGTACGCCAGAGACTTAGCAATGTGCACTAGCCATTAAACTTATCTTGCGCCTTACATTTCTGTCACAATAATTATAAAGAAACAAACACCTAAAAGGTTTTACACGCTTATTAGGTTTCATTTTTATTTATAATTTGATCTAATTTGATAAGTGTTACTTAACATGCTAGGCGTATTCATTGTTGTTTTTATATTGCAATATAGATATGTAAAAGATTAGAACGATATAATAAATATATTTATAAAAGGATTTCTCTGTTGCTTGGTTAGGAAGTATGAGTGAAAATGATGGTAGTATATTCATATCATGATCAGGGAAATGAAATGCAGAAGTAGGTTAGATGAATTAAGTAGAAAATATCTATTAATGAGAAATGTGGGATAAGTTAAAAAGTAAGAGACCTATTTGATTACATATATAAATAACTAAGAAATGTGTATATGACACATTTCACATTTTAATTGGACGACGCTTTGACTATAGTCACAGTGGTTTACATTTTTTTAGCTTCACGTTTTATCCCGCATATTGTAGGGTAGGCAGAGGGAACTGCAGGAACTATATGAACCTAGTGTTGCTCCACTCCGTTGCTTAGTTCCTGCTATCTCCGTCCCCACTTTCCGCCTTTTTCGAGGCGTTGCGTGTTTAGTGGCGGAACTCAACGCCGCGCTTTGCCTAGTTTTCAGAGTGAAGAAAATGGAAATAGAAAAATCCATCTTCTCCGAGTGGGAATCGAACCCACAAACCGTCGCGTTTATAGGCAGACGCTTACGTCTCTGCGCCACGACGGCTCACTAGTTTCACAGTTTACACGTATTTCTTGAGATTTCGAGTTCATACACTATCAATACACATTTTTTTTCAGAACGGAAACAGATAGCATCAAAATCACCAATACGTGTATTATATTTCTCTCATACGTTTTCTTGTGTAATATTTTGTATGTGATAGTATACCAGTAATCCATTATGGTTGTTCGGCTTTAGAGGATGTGTGTCCGTCTGGTATCTGGACTGTAGACATAATATTTTTAAATTCGCAAATAATAGTGAAGCAATAATTTTAAAAGTACATTATGTTAAAAACTTTTTTGTATTATAATTTTAAACAAAAAGGATAAGCTAAAATGTAAAATTGGCTTTTAAGTAAATCCATGTTCAGGAATATGTTATCAAGAATCATAATGTTCAGCTAAACTATATGCGACAAAAAATAGTGGCTTAGCAAACATTCTTCAACGTAATAGGTATTTTTCATTCATATTTTGATATATAAAAATCAATCTGTTAAAGTAAAGTAACGTTCGATTACAATAAATCGGTTCATGGGAATTCAAATAGCAAGCATTAAAACCTATGCTAATTAATTTGTATGTATCACTAGTACAGTAAAAAAATGTGAAAATTCAACAAGAAATTGCATTTATATTAAATCAAAACAAAATAATAATATAATACAAAAATATATTCTTAATTTCCAAAGCACTACATCTCAATTTATTGCCCTGTAACGACTAATACCGTTGTGTATGGCGAAGCCTCTTGGAGAGACGGCAGTAATGCCTTCTAATCTCTAGTTACATCCGGCGCGTGCCTTACCATCGCGTCGGACACGCCTTTGCCCTCAGGACTGGTTTGTTTTAGAACGACGGGTGTGCATCATTTCGGGTTTCGCAACGTAGAAATTAGCCATAAATATAAATAACAATAGTTAATAAAAAAATATTGAAATCATACATTTTAATACAAGTATATAATAACACTTTAAAATTTTATTTGCGTTACCTGAATTTATAGAGCGTCTCTTTTATTAATTTGTGTGTGTGAGGTAAGGGAGATCGTCTGACAGTGGGTATGTTGTGGCTTGGTTTTAATCTCAAATTGGAGAAATTAATAATATTTTTTTTCTGTCTCTGAGAATATAAATTACGGCGTTGAGACCCGTCACTCAATATGCAATGACGCAGACAGAAATCGTAGAAGGGAGGGTCTTGACGCTATATTATCTCTTGGCTAACCTAACAAACGCGGTATAAAGCATAAAGCTCTAAATAAATTTTAGAGGAACAGATTTTACTTTGTAAAACGTAAAAATAGCTGCTTTTAATCGATATATCTACATAATAATATATCCATATCATATATCAGCGAACATCTGTAAATATTTGAAAAGCAGTTGACCTACTTCCTTGCATTTCAGAGTGCGTTTATTTGCATACTATGATCGATATGGTGAAAACAAACCTGTATATATTTGTGAATTTATAAGTTGGAATTTTTTAAAAGGTTATTTCTAAATTAAGTTAAATAAATTTAAATATTGTGTATGAGTTGATAAGAAATGTTCTTTTTTCTATAGAAATAAAAAAAATATCAATATCATATCTATAAAAAATAAAATACTTGTGGCGTTGAGTTCCAGTAATCAATACAAAATGTCTTAATTCCAGACAACACTTACTGCTACATTCAGTGACAAAATCCAATATTATCGTTTAACAGAAATGTACGTAAGGCCTACGTAGAGAGACTCTGGATGGTTCTTTGACGACAATCTTCCTTGTCGGTTTACTGTATAGTGAAAACAGCGGTACATAACATACTTTTCTTAATATTTTTATTCTGTTTAACCATTACTTGCTAATTTATACTTAACTTTTAAAACATTTTATTAAAGAGTATATAAGTAATATAATATTTTTATTTTTAAATTAAGGAATAGATAAATAAAATTGAAATTTCAACCTATTTAATGTGTATAATAATGACACAAAATGTTGCAAGCAACTGTTTTAACTGTTCTTCCTTTACAACGCACTGTAATCGAACAGCGATTATTACGAACGCCGATAACGAATTGAAAATAATATCTCTTATAAATAATTGCGTTATTAAGTCTATTATTTGCTGAGACGTTTCTCCTATGAAGTAAAATTTGAGAGCGTCTTTGTTAGGCGCGCTTTGTAATGGTGTTTTGAAATAATAAAATCGATACACATATTAAATAAATATTGTAAGGCCGATAATTACATACAATTTTCACTAATATCTCTATCGCATCTTAAAAAAAATAAATATCGATTATATCGATATCTTATGATTGAAACTGCTAAGCATAGAAATTTAATCTTGGTTGGGTGGATCTTCAGCGCAATTGACAATTATTTTTAACTTCCGCGTTCATAATCTACCCAGACAAAGTCGCGGCCTATTACATATGCCTTATATAAGTAACGACTAGTAAAATCTGAACAAAAATCTGTTATAAAGAAAATAGCATCCAAGCGAATACGTATTTGTTCTTTTTAGAAAAAAAAACAACTTAAATGGTTTTAATGGAGGTTACAGTTGCGCGCGGGCGATTAAACACTAACGAGCTATTTGGACACTGTATTTGTAATGTTATTTTAGTTCCTTTTGTTTATTCTCACTATGTAGCCTTACGTTTTAGTTACACATAGCTCCACTCTGCGATGCCGTGATTTGGTTTCAATAACAAAAAAATTAAAAATATATGATTATCTTTTTTTGATAATGGTTTATACTGTTTTACATACGAAAGAAAAGGAAAAGAGAACTCAGTGATAGGACACTCTTTATTCCACTTTCCTTTATGGTATTAATAATGAAATACATAAACAGTAGATATACTTAAATAAACGGCGATATTTTTTTATTTCAGTGATTTCAAATAAATTTACTATATTTGACATAATTTTTAAACAACAATGTATCCGAACATCGTTCTCTTTATTTAAAGAAAACATAAAAAAATCGAACATAGTGGCATTTGAATCCGCGCCTTTTCAAAACTGTCCAATATGTCTTCATTAGTTAGTAAATAAATATATTAACAAATTAAACTTTTTATTAATGCATTAATATCTTCGTATAATACTTCAGATACAATTAATACAACATTTTAATATAAGTATGAGAAATATGTTATACATATCGTTATAAATATTTAAGTTTCGTTTTCAGGATGTGTGGAGGGTTAGAGCTTAAAAAGCGTCGTGCGGTGGCGGAGCAGGCGCGACTAATTGCTTCAAAATGAGGTACACAGCTACACGCTTTATACCGGATTTGAGATTGCATACGTTTTACTATACAATTTGTATAATATGCGTTATATCAAAATTATATCAACAACTCTTGCGTTGTAATCTTTATAAATGTTAATGAGTGTTTTGTTTAAGTGGATTGATGTTATCAAAAGGATGTATAATTTTATGCCTGTTAATTGTCATTATTTGAAGTTGTGATGTTTTCATCTTTTTTCAAAGCTTTAATGAAATGTAAAATTGTAGAGACGTTTTTTGTTTTGATATCCTGTAAAATTTTAAAGCCAAAGTTAACATATTAAGTAGAATTAACTACTGACTGACTCCTAATGTAATTTGATTGCTTTTTTCTTCATTAATTTTGTTGACGAATTGTACGTAAATTACAATTGTACAATTTGGTAATTTTTGTATTAAAACAGGTTATATTTATTTTTAATTTTTGAGATCATATATTTATGTATTTATTCGGCGTATTATATATACAGGCTTTTATTAATGCTATAATTTTTTTTAGCTTCACGCTTTATCCCGCACAAGGCAGGGTAGGCAGAGGGAACTGCAGGGACCACGGGAACCTAGTGTTAAGACACTCCGTTGCCTAGTCCCTGCTTTCTCCGTCCCCGCTATATATGGGGTTAACGCTATATATGGGGAATAAATGATTAGGTGTGCAAAAAAACAAACACATTACATTAATAAGATAAAGATAAATAAGATTTATGTAATATATAATATGCTAAATAAACAATATGTTCATACAACAAAAATAATACCTTTATGTACTATAATATATATTAATACCGTTATAAGTTGTAATAATAGATACTAAATTTATATAAATTGTACATACTAAATAATTAACTTGTATATATAATTTTTTGTAGCTTCACGTTTTATCCCGCACATGAGAGAGTAGGCAGAGGGAACTTAGTGTTAAGACACTCCGTTGCTTAGTCCCTACTTTCCGCCTTTTTCTAGGCATTGCAAGTTGAGTGGCGGACCTCAACGCCGCGCTTTACCTAGTTGCCAGAGCGAAGTAAATGAAATAAAAAATCCATCTTTATCAAAAGGGAATCGAATCCATGGATATTAAATATATTCAAGCTAAATAGCATATTACTTTTTTTTAACGAAGAGTTTTTTCACACGTCGCCTTACGAGAGGGAGTTCTACGTAATGTATTGAATAAAAGAAAAATCAGAAGATAGTTAGGACTGAGAATTTGGATCAAAAAGGATAGCATGTAGTAAATAAAGAAGTCTTGAGTTTTAAGATCACCAACAGAAAGCCAGCCAAGTTACAGACAATGCGCATGCAAGTGTTCCTCCTTTCGAGCTTGATCCAAAGTCCATTCGAGCTTATTTACGAGTTTATTAGTCATGTCAAGGCAGCTAACATAACCATAATCTATAATACGGAGCAGCAATATACTAACTAACTGAATTTTGGTGCTAGTGTGTTTCTAGAAATAGATTATCCAACACAAAAAGAAGACATTTCTAAAATTATTATGTTGAATCAAACACATTTTCTAATGATAATTTACATGAAAAAAAAGGTTCGAGGTATGTTTTAGGTTATTTAGTTTACAAAAGGTAAAAAAAGTAAATTTTAATTATATTTTTTAAATATTATTCTTAGTTAGGTTTTTGAATAGACTCAAGTAATAGTTTACGTAAATTCAATCACACCGGGCAGTAATTATTCGTTGGCTTGCAAAGTAAATCAACACGAAATCTAGCCATCAATAACCATCAACGTATAATGAAAAATAAATCTTGGTATAGCAATAAGTAAAGGTTTTGTACAATAGAATTTTTATAGCATCTATATAGGACATTATGTTTTTCTAGAGATGCGGACAATTTAAATACTAGAAATAACTCTCTTTATATGATATACCAGTGAATTTTGAATTGAAGTTAATTGCATTTATATATGACCTATGGCAATTTCTTAATGCTCTAGGTAAGTGGATTCAATATGTCAAATTATGAAAATCATGTCGAAGTGCTTCTGAGACAGACACGACTTACATTGATTGTATGACGACTAATTCAGTGTGTGTTTTTATTATTAATATACACCACTAACAATTGTATTATAATACCATACATTTAAATAAGCCAATAAAACATATTTCCAGTTACTTAAATATTTAAAAATATACTTCTATCTCATTCTTTTCCATTTTCTGTTTAACCTTCTAAAATATTTTCAGTACAAAAAGAAGAGGACCGTCGTGGCGCAGAGGCTTAAGCGTCTGCCTGTAATCGCGGCGGTTCGAGGGTTCGATTTCCACTCGATGGATTTTTCCATTTCCATTTTGTTCGCTCTGGAAACTAGGCAAAGCGCGGCGTTGCACTCAACACGCAATGTCTCGAAAAAAGGCGGAAAGCGGGTACGGAGAAAGCAGGAACTAAGCACGGAGTGTCCTAACACTAGGGTTCTACGGTTCCTGCAGTTCCCTCTTATCCTGCCATGTGCGGAATAAAGCGTGAAGCTATGAAAAAAAAACAAGATTGTTGAACATTTTTTGAAAAATAATGCTTTTTGCTGTCATCAAGTTACCATTTGGTGAAGTAAATATGAGAGCCAAGCCAATAAATAAAATTGTATGTGACTTACAGTAAGTAGTAACATGTTACACACGAAGGCTTATTCCAATTTGCTTTTCAATTAAGTTGGTAAAATTATTTACCTTCCATTGTTAATTAAAATTCGCTCTTGAACATTCATAGCAAGTCGATTTTACGAGAAAATTATGTAACGAACAGGTGTATAGTATTTAAATAGGCATATATCTTAAGTATGATTGTATTTAAAGACCACACACGGTTAGCATGCTGACTTTTAAATTTAAACACTTCTTACTTTATAGCTAAAAGAGCCTTAGGGTCCATTATTACACCAATATTTGTGTTCGCTATTTAACTCGTACGCCAAGTACGTTTAGAATAGCCTCGGCTATTAATATATTGGCATATTTAATACATAGAGATACGCCTTCCTGTTTTTGTTATGCAGAACATTAAAATTGAAACGTTGTACATTTATTATTTTATTATTTAATCAAGTAGATCACTTTTTTTTCAATAGTTTTTAGTGATGTAACACAGGGTCTCGTCAATTTATCAGTCATCGTCAGTTTAAAGAAATTACTAAATTATTTAGGAATTTAACGTACAACTATTGTTCAATCAACTGTTAGTGAGACTTGCAAATTCAATTGTTAGTAAAATTTGTAAAAATAAACAAATTAAAATTAATTTTGACGTATATGTTTTCATTACATATAAAATGAATTACTGTAGGTATTTCACATACATATACTGTAGGTGTTTCACATGGGCAGGCGGAGGGAAAGATACTCAATAGTGTTGAAATTCCGTTTTCCGCTTTCCACCTATCGATACTAAGCTCAACGTCCAACCTTATCTTAAAAGGAGAGCGAAGAAAACGAATATAATTCAATTTCACCTAGAGAAAATCGATCTTACAGCCATTGCATTTACGGAAAGTCGCTATACTGCTGTGCCACGATGGTGTCTTAACTTTAATACTAATATTAAAGAAATAATTGTAAGCTGTAGTGAATAAGGAAGAGCGGACGGGGCGGGTAAGCCCCTCGGCCGGCGGCGTGACCAACCCACGCAAGCATTGCGTTGTGACACACCGCTATTGTTCTATTATTTACTAAGTCGATGCTAGAAGCTCTAGTGGTTTTATAATGGTGTTAATTTATATACAAATTATATAACTAAATATATAATCCAAAGCTTATTAAATTTTGTATTTAATTTAGTTTATATTAAGTTTTTTTTTCATTCATTTATCTTCCCCTTGTGGGAATCGAACCCATAAACCGTGTTTACAGGTAGACGCTGCGCCTCTGCACCACGACGGTCCTCTACATATTAGGATGTGTGTAAAAATATATTTTCACATGTAAATTTTGGATATACTGAGAGTATACTCGTAAAATTTCTCGATATTTAATTTTGTATCCAAAGCATTTCTCTAGTCAAGCACGCAGTTTCACGAATGCGGTATAGAGCAGTTTTATACCTGTGCTGACATACTTATATACAAAGTCACATGGTGATTTCAAATTATAGATTAAATTAAAATATATCGCTGAAAATACAAAAATCAATGGAGAAAAAAATATACACAATACGACTTTTAAAATTATATATTTTTTTATATAAAAATCAAAAATATTAGAAATTAGTAGAAAAGACTTACCTTAGTAATATATACAATACATTGTAAAGCAAAATATTTTGTAATTAAAACCAGTGACCTATTGCTAGTTTTTTGTGCATAAAATAGAAAACAAAAGTGTGCATGCGCAACCTATTAAAAAAGGCGGGGCGAACTCCCCAGCGTTTTAACGTTAGCGCATTGTGAAGTGAGTTTATAGTATACGTCTGGATTAGGGTGCTAGTTGAGCGACTAAATAAATAAATTACATCGTATTTTTATGGTAAAAAATGATCAATAAATGAATATTAATAATTGTTAAGATTATTTTATTATAATATTGCATAGTATAGTAGGCAGAGGGGACTCCCCTACAGCCTTTCCCGCACTTTTAACTTCTAATAGATTACAATTTTTTAAAATATAATTTTTCCATTGCTTAAGTCATCCATTTAAACCCAAAATACATAAATTGAAGGTACGCCATTGCAATATTTCATTCACTGTTAAAAATTAAAATCTAAAATCTTTTGATAATAATTCCTTTAGTTATAACAAATTACCTAAAACTTAATTAAATTCGAATGGCAATTGAATTCGTGTCTTTCGTTAAACATATTAGAATTATTATATATTTAACATTATTTATATATTTATTTATATATTTACATACATTACATAAAACCGAGAATTCCAATTAAATTAATTGCCCGGCAAGAAAATTATACATTTGTCATTTGTATTATACTACTAAAATAAATAAATAAGATAAGACAAAAATTGCCAAACGTGTCAAACGATATGGCTAACTTGAGGCCGTTGTGGATGAGTTCATCCACTTCAAACGCAATTAATAAAAAATTAGACTAACATGAAAATATCAATTAAATGTGTAAATTGCTACGCGAGATAAACTTATATCCGTTCCTTTTAATATTTTTAACTTAAACAATAATGAGGTAAACATAATTTAATACTTTAAACAAAAGACTATAATATTTAACACAGAGCTATTAAAAACTCAACCATTTTTCGTAATGTCAGTTTAACTGTCATCAAAACAGCGGAGAGGGCAAAATGATTTGGACGGTCCATAATGCATAAGCTAATGGGATGAGAGGTCTACATTTTTCCTAGGAGTCTCACGCGCTATTACCTACGCCCGGTCGTGAGCGAGCTTTGCATATTTCAAGAATACAAGCTAAATGCGTGCACTACAGCTAAGTGAAATGGATCCGCGGTATGATGATAGCACCGAACTAACCACGGTGCACAGATTTCCCACGGTTCGCAATGCTAGCGTTTCCTTATGGATCTTGTTATATGAACTCGCTAACAAATTTGTGTATGTTTTTTTTTAAATTATGTTTTTTTCATATTATTCATTACATTTATTATAAATATATTGTTTATTAAATTTGTTACTTCTTGTGGAGCAAATGGTGTAACGTACCTAGTAAAATACTTTTTATTTAAACATAGATCTATGTTTTGAATTTGAAAGAAATTTGAAAGGACCGTTGTGGCGCTGAGGCGTAAGCGTCTGCCTGTAAACGCGACGGTTTGAGGGTTCGATTCCCACTCGGGGAAATGGATTTTTCTATTTTCATTTTCTTCGTTCAAGAAACTAGGGAAAGCGCGGCGTTGATTTCCGCCGCTCATCACGCAATGCCTCGGAAAAGGCGGAAAGCGGGGACGGAGAAAGCAGGGACTAAGCGTCGGAGTGTCTTAACACAAGATTTATATGGTTCCTGCAGTTCCCTCTGCCTACCCTGCAATGTGCAGGATAAAGCGTGAAGCTATAAAAAAAAATTAAAATCAGAATTCATATCTTTATTGTCTAAAAGAAATATTACGATATACATTATTGGACTAATTTGTCTAAAATTTTCAATATCTATATATAGTTTGGTTCCGGAACCTAGAAAGAAATTTCCCAACTTGTGAGTGTATCACAAGGTATACTCGTACTAACCAACTTCCTGTGTTAAGGGGAATGAATGGTAAGTTCATACTGTAAAGTGATTACATTTATTGAACGTACGAAATCAGAGAGCAATTTTGATTCTTATTATAAAATACAGGAATTATATGTAAACGTTGTTTTTTCTTCTTGTTTTAGTTAAGCGTGTTAAATACTTTTTTGTATGAATTACGTTTAAAATAGTAAAATATTTATTATTTTGAAAATGATTTAATCGTTGAACGTAAGAAACTCAACATGTTTTTGCATGATTTGCAAGAGGTGCAGGTTCAAATCTCACTGCGTTAAAATTTCTTATGTTCTTATGTTCTCTTTAAGTATTTTTTCTATACTAAGCGTGAAATAACATTTTAAAAATATCATCTTTTCTTTAAAATCTAAAAATAATTCCACTATAACACATTTTAAAACTAATTAAAGTTAAAAAAATTCTATTGCAAAAGCGTTTCATTTAGCTTCTATTAACGATAGTTTATCCATTGAAGAATTCACGAAGGTTGCGCGTTAATTTTTCACAAAGCCAACTGGGCTACTATGAGGTGTTGAGCTGCCTATTGTTCTGGAGACAATGCCCGACAATGGCTACGCTGAGGCCCGACCCGAGCTCGCTCTACTATCTCTAGGTGTGCAACGTCATTGTGCCGTCAAATATCCAATAGGATATCAAAATATCGATTTCAATTTTGTTATTTCTCATCTTCTAAGATAAGGTTAGGTTCAAAAGTATTTTAAGTGATATTGTATATTTTAATGCTTTGAACGTCCTACGACCGGACATTGGTTTGTGAAATATTCATTAAGTAAAAAAATATTCGTTAAATAATTAATATATATATATATATATATATATATATATATATATATATATATATATATATATATATATATATATATATATATATATATATATATATATATATATATATATATATATATATATATATATATATATATATATATATATATATATATATATATATATATATATAATAGAATTAAAATATTAATTTTTATTTTTCAAAATAAGGTTCTAGTTATTAGTATAAAGTAACATTTTCTTATGTTACACATAAGACTTCACTTAAGGATGATGACTTCACTTAATAATTTAGCTTTAAAAATATTAAAGATTAGGTTAATCTTTATTTTTTTTTAAATTAATGTTATAATTTAATAAGTAAATATAATTAAATATATTATAGAAATAAGTTTCTGATATTACTTATTCCGGAGCATACCAATAAGCTACAAATTTTCGACTTCTTTCTTTGTTTGCTAAGGTAAGGTTAAGTTTTGATTATGTGGTAATTTTCATTTAAATAAAACGTAAACGCCTATATAATTTAGTTTGCGATGACTTGAAACATTTCCTGTGCTCTAAAAGACCACCGATCTTTTGAGAAAATCATCTCGACAGAAGGTCAGGCAGAATAAAGTTATCCTATAAGGATAACTTTTTTATATTGAAGTACAGAAACCTAAAAAGATCGAATATTACAAGAAAAACAGACTAGTTGAATAATGGTAACACAGATTATGATCACACACTTTCAGGCCTATTAATTTGTACAAGTAATATTATTACTTACACATTTATGTATGCATTATATTTCTTCTCTTTATAAAAATCTTATATCGTTATGAATATACTTTTATTTTCTAGATTATCATTTTTTTAGCTTCACGCTTTATCCCGCACATGGCAGGGTAGGCAGAGGGAACTGCAGGGACCGTGTGAACCAAGTGTTAAGACACTCCGTTGCTTAGTCCCTGCTTTCTCCGTCCCCGCTTTCCGCTTTTTTTCGAGGCATTGCAGTGTTGAGTGGCGGAACTCAACGCCGCGCTTTGCCTAGTTTGCCAGAGCGAAAAAAATGGAAATAGAAAAATCCATCTTCTCCGATTGGGAATCGAACCCCGAAACCGTCGCGTTAGCAGACGTTGCGCCTCTGCGCCACCACGGTTCCTATTTTGCCGACGACGGTACCATTTTTTTATATATTAACTACTATCGCTATATAAAAATGCTCTTTTTCTTGTCTTATATAAATTTAATTTAATTATTTCCAACTAGTATTGTTCTAAACACTCCATTGTTCCATGCACAATAGTTCGCAATGTAAAGGCTTGACACTGAACTAGAGCTTAGGCTATATTGACATTCACGACCAAAAAATATTATAAGATCATATTAATCTGGAATAGACAAATCGATCGCGAGTTCATTTCCTGTATGAAGATAAATACCGTAGAAAAAAATAATAAAAAACAGAAAAAGAAATATTCAAAGTCGTCACCTGAATATTCGTTTCACTTGGGAAATAACAGAAAAACTATTATAAATATTACACCAATAAAAAAGTGACTTAATTTGATATACGCTTTGATAGGGTAGTACTGCAAAGGTCGAACGCGTCGAAGCAAACTAAAACATGCTTAGTTTTAATGCACCACCGGGGAAATAAAATACAGAGTACCATTTAATGAACTTCTGTTTTAACAACAAGATAAACATCTCGTGCTCCTACTGTGCGATAACTTCAGGTGAAATGACAGTGGAAATTTATTCCATGTAATTTCATTTCGTTCGTTCAATTTTGACTACTAGTATTAACTTTATTATGCTGTTGTTTTAATTTAAATGAATATAACAATATTTTTAAATTTCAACGATGTATAATTATAAATTTTTGAATCAAGTGATTAATTACCTTAATTATAATAGAAAGTTAAACCTAATTCTAAAGTTAACATTTAAAACACATTTATTTATGAATTAATAGTTGTAAATTAATAAGCTGTGTGTTTCTGTAATAATAATATACTTCTTAATTTAAATTATAATTATTTTACTACCTAAAGGTGTCGATAAACTTCATCACAACGTTGTACCGCTACGAGCTTTTACCGTGTGATTTTAAAAAAACATATTTGTGAAGAAAAAAAAACATGTAATTTAGAATACGGCAGTTAATTGTTATTTTTTGGTATGATATATATCTTGGCGTGTGGTTCCTATGTCCAATGACAAATAGTGTTATATAAACATATACAAAAGATAACAATTATCAAAAAAAATAATAATATTTTTAGTACATCTAAAAAATATACTGATTACCAAAGTAATGTGAGTATAAGATAGAAGTTTCATAAGCAAATTTTATAGTAACAGCACGTGTGATAGAGGATGCAGCGCATGACGTTCGTTCACGTCATCTAACCATTAAGCTCTGGTGGAATCAATCAATTATTTTTCGCTCGACGTGCACTAAAAAGATGGCAACAGTTCGGATATTAAGCCAGAGGTTCTAAAAGTTATCTGTTGGTGGGTCGCTTTTTCTAGGTAGATCCACGTCTTATTTATTAAATCATTTCCCTCTGAAGATATGTTCTCTTTAGAAGATCACTTTAGAAGACTATTAAATTTAATGGTCAAAAGAAAATGAGCGAAGAAAGAATATTGAAAAAAATATATAATGAGATAAGATTAAGTCTCAGGAGGCTATCGGGAGCATAATACATCATCAGGACAAAAAAATATCTATATATAAATGATATTATAAGGATGAATATTGTTAAAATCCAAATGTTTCCGGGCCGTGGTTGGAATATCTCTGTATTAAACGATCGCTCGACGTAGAAGGATGGAGCGTTCGGGGCCGATCCTTTGATGAACGCTTGCTATCCGTCTACGTTCTTATCTCGGCTTTCTACTTTACGTCTGAATTCGTTTTTGGTTTAACTTGATTATGATACCCATTTCACCACAGCGCATTATTGTTTAAGCCTTTAGATGTATGTTATAAAAGATCAACGTGCAATTTTGAAATATATTTAAAATATAACTCGCAAATTATTCACCTTTACCCAATTCACTCGTTGTTACAATAGAAAAAATGTTTTTTTTTTTGTTTTTACTTTTTATATATTTATTATTTCTTTATTTTATATGTTTTCCTTATATAATATATTAGTGTCATATTCACTGCTATATTAACACATAAATAATTGCTCACGTTTTTTTTATAGAATACTTTTTTTTAGATTCCGAATTTTACTGGTCGAGCTTCACTCTATGACTTGACTCTTGTGTTGTGGGTTAATAGAAAAAAAATATTAACTTAAGTTTATAAATATTCAAACTTTAATAAATTTTTATACATAAATTTTTGCACATTTAATTTGCCTATGTATTGACAGTTTCGATCAAATAACTTATAAATATCAAATGACTGATAATCTTAATAAAATTTGGAATGCAAAAGAACTATAAGATTTGGTGTAAGCACAAATAACAAGCTATTCGTTTTCTCCAATCAGCTTTCTGTCCTTCTGTCCGCGCCAACTTTTAGATGGATGTTTACAACAGCGGGATCAGCGTCGAACATCTTTATTTTATCTTCGATTTATTTTTATTTTAAGTAAATTATTTACTTGATAAATGACTAATACAAGTAGTATTTGTATCGATAGAAAACCAATATATTTTATATTATTTTTTATTGTACAGTTTCAGTTACGTAATATAGATTAAAATTTCAGTCTTTTCGCTTCAAAAATATATTTCTGTCATTATTACGGATGACAGATGATGGGTGACAGTGGTTAATGAATGACGAAGGCGAGTGATGTATAATATATCACAATGTAACTGAATAAATATATTTTTTGTCAAATTTGTCAATTTCTTCATTGCTGAAATATTAAGCTTATGCTTGTTGCCTCGATATCCCTCGATCGTTAAATTGACCATATGTAACGTTTTCTAAGTAGTAGTACTGAAAAACTTTGAGTGTTCTTATAAATAATATTTCTATATATACACTAAAGTATGAATTAATTTAAGTGCTAAAACAATTAAATTTAAGTAAAAAAATAAAAAAAAAATATTAAAAAGTTCACTCACTGGCATATTTTCTAGATATAGTAAGTGAAAATACGATGGTATTATAGGATAGGGATAAGCTTAATATTTGCTTAAAAATATAACTTGGTAAACAAGTCGAGTTAGCAAAGTATAGATTCGAGATAACTTTGCACCCCCATTGGAATCGGATGACGGTGACTTTGATAGATGCACCTCAGCTCTCAGATGCTGCGACCCGTTCTCCTGATAATGTATTGTTTTGGACTTATCTAACCAGTGTACAAGTGAGCATATATATATATATATATATATATATATATATATATATATATATATATATATATATATATATATATATATATATATATATATATATATATATATATATATATATATATATATATATATAAAGCAGATTTGTATATAGGTTATATGGTATGCAATTGTTTGATATTACAATTAAAATTATTGTAAAATTATTTTATTTATATAATTTTAACTATGTAAATGATGATATTACTATATAATAACTTTATATCATAATTTATTTAAAATAATTAAATAAATAAATATTCTATAACCTAGTTAGCGTGATATCTTAATGTTATTCTAGAAACTAATCTATATAAAGTTATTGAACAATTAAAAATTTAACTTAAAAACAGCTAAAATTAGAGCACCAATTAAGTAGTTAACGACTTGGGGTATCGAATTCCGAAGGTTACAGCAAGCGGTGAGGGTGGCAGCTGAACTTGTTTGTAGCCGGGCGAGGGTGGCTAGGGAGGGGGTGGTTCGAACAAAGCCTTCCGTGAAAGCCTTCGGACGTTGATAGATGCGATAAGCTCGGATGCAAGTAAGCTGCATACATTTCTTGCTCAAGTTTTCTTAGCGATAATTCTGCGGCGTCGGCGAATTTTTCACCGTTTTTATTTTTCTTCTCTTTTTCTTTTTTAAAAGATTTATTTGGAAGTGGATATAATATAAATTGTTTTTGAAATGAAAATCAAGAAGTACTAGTACAGTGTTGCTATTAGGAAATATAATTCAAATACACATAACGTTTAAATATAAAAATATATTAATGTAATTTTCGTCGTTAAATAAATCGTAGAATTTTATTTATAAATTGAAAGACATAACATTTTTACTTTAGGTAAAAATAAAATTTTACAGTCACCTGTAATAGTGAAGCTCTCATAAAACTTTAGTTAATATTGTGATGGCTACAAAGCCAGCTCTAAAACTTTGGTGCTATCCTAATCCATATTGCAGAACTCACGTAGACACGAAAATGCGCCGGTCTGCGGCGCGGCGTAAATGCATTTTCTTATAATTCAGAAGCGTCACGTAGCCGGGCCCCAGAGGCGAAGGCTACAAGAACGCAAGCGAATTTGCAGTTACCTCTTTTTATCCCACACCCGACCTATAAAGGGAGACAAGAAAATTGGATAGAATAGAATACTATATACTTTTGTTGTGAATTTTTTACGATATTTTCTTTAGGAACAATTTAAATAATAAAACTGTTTGCTTACTTGTAAGAATATGTGAAGTAGTAAATTTTTTTTCAAAACAATCTAAATATATTTATCGTTTTAAATCGAAGCTTACTCATTTATTTGGATATCGGTATCTGAGCAAATGTTCCAGCATTCTGCCAAATCGTCTGCGTGTGGTCACTTTTGTGGCTAACGATTTAGAAATTTCAACATCCATATTACAGCGCACAAATAGAAACTCTACAGAAACTGAATTGACCTCTCATATTGTTGACTTAAACGTGTCCTTTCAAAACCGATGGAAAGAGATATGCTTAGGTCGGTTTCAGAAAAAATGCAATTTGGTGATTTAAGAATTATGAAGTATGTAGTATGTAGTAAAATTATACTATAACTTAAAAGTCAAAATATATAAAAGTGACGTTTATAAGTTAGAGCCTTAAAATATCGCCTTCGTATTCTCTTTTATGTCGCAGCTGTCATATTTGAGCAAGTGAGCACCGACACTGTGCGAATATTTTATTTGGGCAGTGCGGGGACGTTACCCCCTACGCCTATCCCCTGGGGGGCGGGGTGGCGGGCGACGTTGATCGATGCACGTCTTGCGCCGGAGGCTGCACCCTACGTAATTCATTAAACGCTCAAACTGCAAGCGGATTTTGAGTATTAAAACGATTTCTCACGGTGTTTTCGGTTCGGTACTGCTTTTATGTACGCTGGACGGTTTAGGAACACCAATTTATTAATGAAGCTTTGCTGAGCAATGGGAAAATTTAACATGCATTAATTATTACTGTGATAAATGGAAATTCTAGATGTGATGATTAATTTATTCGGGTGAATTTGGTTAAATTTAAAACTTCTTTATATTCGGTTGTTGAAATTATAAATTTGAATAAAGACATATAGAAAGGTACAGGCAACTACTAGACATTATCTAACCAGTTACTATATAATTTTCGCTGTAATCGATAAAATAGCTTAGTGTAGTCCCTTTAGTAATGAGGGGACAATTTTATAGTTGGGTTTCCACTGGGTGGGTTTTTCAATGAAATGGTTAATTTTTTGTATCCAAAGGTCATTGTCATTCGTTTATTTGGAGTAATCGTTTTTATATACATTAACAGGCTAAACTTTATGGAATAGTTAATTAATTAATTCATGCATTAGTTAATTAGTGATCATTTTATAAAAGAATAATTAGCATTGTATAAACAATACTTCTTAAAAAATCATTTTTTAAATTAATGAAATAAAACTAAAGAGTTTTTATTTTACAAAAGATTCAATATAGAACGTTAGGTAAGAAAAAATAACTTCATTTTGCCAAAAAAGAAAGAAACTATACCTAACATTTCTAAATATTTAATTTGTCTAAATTAATCACAATTAACATTATATTAAATTTCCTATACTGAATTGTAATAAATGGGCAAGTACTAAGGCTTAGATGTATAAGCTGATCTGGAATGACCATTATTCGTATCCTGAAAGCGTGAAGGCAGGTTCTTGCTGCACCTGCATCAATCAATGTCACAGTGCCTGCAGGACAGGGGGGTAGGGTGGTTAGGTTTTACTGCACAAATGTTTCAACGCCTTCTCTTATATAATGTATTATATAAGCGCCTCACGATCATTTTTACAATTTTAGTTGCAATTCATCTGATACTTCTATTTATAGTAGTGTTGTGGTTAAAATATGTAAATATGCTATCAGCCTGTCATAGGTATTGGTTTAAATAGTACGATATTTATATGAAAAATATATATTTTTTATTTATTGGAGTTTTTTATCAACTCAACACGATATGTATTTCGCATATTATTTACATTCATTATCAATGTTTGCCATACGTACTAGTAGTGGTTCTTCGCATGTTCTTTACATTTGGTACGCCAATTAGATACGCCTTTATACTCTTGAATACATTTATATTTTTGCCTGGAGCAGAGGGAACCACAGGAACTGTTAAAACTTAGTGTTAAAACACTGTGTTTTATGGTTTGCGCCTTCTTTCGAAGTATTGTAATACGCGAGTACTAATTTTATTAATTGACCACTAAAGGTAAGATGAGGTTGTGCGTTAATTCTTGACTCCTCTCGGGGAGAACTAAGTTTGAGTTCCATCACTAAACATGACTTACTTGGGAGGAACTAGAATGCGTAGAGATTAAGAGCCCAATGTGAAGCTATAAAGATCCTTAGAAGTATTATAATATTAAAAAATACAAATAATTATACAATTATTATTTCTCATTGTTTTTTAAGTCGGTCGTGTGATAATTACGCACTGATTTTATTGATTGCTAATAATTAATCAGTCTCATAAATTCTTTCATTTTACTTTTAAATAATCTCGCGCCAACTACAATAAAGTTAAATTATTGTTTTTTCAATACTAATATAATTTTAATTGCCAGTTGCATGCATTCTTCGTAATAAGTAAGGAAACCTAGTTACTGTTTTATAAGATTTTTGTGGCATGTTTTAGAGGAAGTATGTGTTAAGTATTAGTTATTTTAATTCTGTATTTAGCATAGCATAGCATATTTGTATATTTTTTTTAATAATATTGGACATATAATTAACTCATTCAGTCTTTGTTTTTAACATATAACGTCAAAAAGTTATAAATAACATTTTCCTACTTTAATGACAAATAGAGTTTGGAAATTGTGGGAAAATCTAGAGCACAAAATAGTAGGTATATCTTAACAGGTAAAAATAAACTAATAACTCCAGTACAATGCTCGATTGGTATTCTTGGGTTCCTTTGTAAAATGTTAATATACGAGTATGTACTTATGAAAGTATAATATGCTTTAAACTACTATGTAAGTCTGTCATTTAGTTTCTGTTATTTTATTTCAGGCTAGTTCTAGCTTCTAGTTAAATGCTCTAGTTAAATACTCTTATGTCAGTTTTTCGTTGCATTTATACTAAAATAAAATAAATTACTACAAACTCAACATCATGTTAATAATGTCTCCAGCAAAGTCTCGCAAAGAAAAATTGTGGTTCAAAATCAAAAGTTCATTTTAATTTTGTCTTATTTCTGACCATGTGAATGCAGAATTCTCGACATCAAAAACCGGGCGCACTTGACAGAAATGTTTGTTTCTTTTTACATCGCCCGCCTTCGGCTTCATCCGCAAATCTTGCCTCACAGAGTTTGAATAGCCATTAGTTATGCGTTTTATGAAAGGAATAAATCCTTATTTTCTTTCGCTGCTTGTCAGTCTATTTCACATAAAATGTTGAGATTTTCAAAATAACGAGAAGGTACAACCAAGAAATAAAAAGCTGGAGCTGAAGGAACGTGTTTCGTTTTATTTTTATGAAATACGGACTAAAATGACGGCTTACATTTCTCATAGTTGGTGCTTCAGTAATATTTACTCTAAATATCTTTAACGCTAGCCACTACAATGGACCTGTAATTATAAAAACGATCATTGTAAAGGAAAACTCACTTTAGGTGAGAATAATGTACAGAGATTTTTTCATTTGAGATCTAACTCAGGAAATAAGTTTTCTAAGTTTAAAGCACACCGTGTTTGTGAATCGTGCCATCTTTATTATCCTGCAGATTTGGACTGCGAGAAAAATGACTTTTGTTCCACAAACACAAAGGAGCTGCGGATTTCCCAGAGTTATATTATTAATCCTGACTTTTGTACGTAAATGCTAAAAGCATGGTATTTTTCTAGTATGGTGCCTTCATAAATATATATATATATATATATATATATATATATATATATATATATATATATATATATATATATATATATATATATATATATATATATATATATATATATATATATATATATATATATATATATATATATATATATTATGGCTAAACAGATTATTATAAGATAGTGGCTATATTGTATCATATTTAACTGAAAGTTTTGGAGCGGCAATTCTAGAATTTGTTTGCTAGATCCACGGATATGTTATGTTATTATTATAACCAAGTTAAATGTAATAATTATTGATAAGCTTGTAGTGTTCTAGATTACTATAGTATATGAGTAGATGTTGTTTACTTTCCCTAGATATATAGGATCAAACATATGCCTGTATAATGCCTATACTTGTATATATATGTATATATATTCTAACTTATTATATTTTCTATAAATGTGCGTGAACATAAAAGTTTATTGGTAACACGTGTAAGTTAATGAGTAATGTGCCGTAAATTCTATGTACAATTAGTTGCTATTTAAAAGAACAATTCGACGCATGTGATAAATTTACGACTATTTTGTATTTGCTAAATCAAAATAGCTTTCATAAATGTCCTACATCATCATTTTATTAATAATCAAATAAGACATGAGGACCGTCGTGGCGCAGAGGCGTAGCGTCTGCCTGTAGACGCGACGGTTTGTGGGTTTAATTCCCACGCGGAGAAGATGGACTTTTCTAATTCCATTTTCTTTGTTCTGGCAACTAGGCAAAGCGCGGCGTTGAGTTCCTCCACTCAACAAGTAAGAACTAAGCGGCGGAGTGTCTTAACACTAGGTTCCTATGGCTCCCACAATTCACCCTGCCTACCCTGTCATGTGCGGGAAGCGTACAGCTAAAAAAAAAGATATTCACTCATATTTTTATTTAAGAAATGTTTGATTAAGAAAAGTTACAAAATATTGAACCTAAACCAGATGGTATTCAGCCAAGAGCAAAACCTATGTATTAAAATAAACCAGCTTATATTATCTTATTTCATATATACTATATATATAAAAATTACACAGATTCATCTCTGTAAAATTTAAAGTTTCACAAAAATACTTTAGTACCATCCACACAAGATTAATCTCAGGCTATTTGACGCCATGTAGACGTCTAGATGGCATTGAGCTTAGTAGTGCGCTTGCTCCATTGCCCAACTTATACGTGTTCCTTACACGCTATTATATAGTGTAGGATATATAAATTGGTAGAAGTACAATATATTATATGCTAAACGATTCTATCTTTGTCTTTATATTAATATCTTAATTCATAGGTTTTTTGTATTCATAGAAACTCAAAGTATCCACGTTGAAGTCTTCTTTTAAGGATCCAAGTGCACAATATATACAAATTATGTCTAAAGTTTTTCATAATTTTGAGGGGTATTTTAATTAAAGACTTTTTTTAAAGCCTTCGTGGTATAAGATAGCGTATCAAGATTATGACTTCGATTGCTGTTTGGGTAAATAAGTTTCAAGCACAAGACAAAGCATCGATTTCCTAATTGAAAATGCAATATCTTCTAACTCGAGTTGAAGGTACAGAAAAGGAATGACTAGGATCTTTTTGTCTACACTGAAAAAAAACGGAAAATATAAAACATACTATTTTCGGATAGTAAGTATAGTAGAAAATTGAGCAAGTATAACCATTATGTATAAATATGTATATACACAAATATATTTATCATTAACTTTTGACATTATTGAAGTAAATATATATTTTTTTAATTTATATATACGTTAAAGACTTTCTAAGACTAACGTTAGTAATTCTTTATTCACAATAATTACGGTAAAATACTTCGTTTCTTAATAACCCAGATATTTTCAAGATATTGCGTGTTATCTGACGGAACTCAACGCCGTGGTTTGTCTTCTTACCAAGAAATCCGAAGACTAAGGAGAGTCAAAGTCAGGTGTATGTGCCTTACGTCATAGTCAGGGACCTCTCTAAAAAGTGATAGTATGTAGATAAGCTTAGATAATAAACACTATAATAGTGATAAAATTATGTGGATTAGGGCTGTTCTATATAAGTAACGGTCTATATTGGAAGGGAACTACTCTGGAATATTGTTCACAAATGATTTATGAGATTTGGTGCGATTACGCAGAATCTCTGTCAGAATACGCTGGTATTTTAATGTTTTTCTTTAAAGTAACCACTTCTGTTCTCTAAATATTTTCATTATTTAGTTTTAGAAATTTCAGAAATACACAAACATTTTTTTAGAGGACCGTCGTGGCGCAGAGGTGCAACGTCTGCTTGTAACGTGACGGTTTCTGGGTTCGATTCCCAGTCGGGAAGATGGATTTTTCTATTTCTATTTTCTTCGCTCTGGCAAAGTAGGCAAAGTGCGGCGGTGAGTTCCGCCACTCAATACGCAATGCCTCTAAAAGGCGGAAGCGGGGACGGAGTAAGCGGGGACTTAAGCAACGGAGTGTCTTAACACTAGGTTCCCACGGTTCCTGCAGTTCCCTCTGCCTACACTGCCATGTGGGGGATAAAGCGTGAAGCTAAAAAAAATATTTCAAGACAATATTTGAACGTAAAACACAGTAATAACGAATAATTTCTTTACACGATCCTTATTAAAATATGAGGAAACTGAAGAAATGCTTGAGGAAAATCCTTTTTGCGAATTAAGAAAAAAATACACCGTCATCTTGCAAACAAGAGCTACATTGTCTCGATGCAATGTTTTTGCTATATTCGAGCTAAATGTAGCGTGACAAACTATGTAGACACTTTTTTGGATAGAAATGGAAATGTTAAAAAGATGAATACGACTTTCAATGATGACTCCACTCGTATTTTAAGGTTTCGCTAAATAAATCATTTTCAACCTCAAATGAGTTTTAAGTGTTATTTTATTTGAATTATGCAATAAAATTAAAAGTTATTGTATGTTTGTGCATATAATAAGCTCATATATATATATATATATATATATATATATATATATATATATATATATATATATATATATATATATATATATATATATATATATATATATATATATATATATATATATATATATATATATATATATATATACATATATATATATATATATATATATATATATATATATATATATATATATATATATATATATATATATATATATATATATATATATATATATATATATATATATATATATATATATATATATATATATATATATATATATATATATATATATATATATATATATATATATATATATATATATATATATATATATATATATATATATATATATATATATATATATTAAAAAAAATATTTTATAATATATACGACTAACATGGTAAAATATTTATAAATTAAAAACTGTAGACAAAAAATATTAATTTTAAAAAAATTACCACAAGGGTGAATTATATTATTAATATAATGTTTTTTCTGCATAGTAGAGCAAATCAACCTTGTGTTTCGCCTACTACTCATCTATATATAAGAATTTGTCCAATTTGCAACCATTGTATTTATATTCTCACCTTACTGTGTCACTACAATTATCTAGTACTATAGTTTATAACATATACATCACTTCCACGTTCCTGCAGTTCTCTCTGCCTACTTTGATATATATTTACCCGGACAAAGCGTGACGCTAATAATAATAAAAATATCATAATATTTTTAAAAAATATGTTTCAATACAATTCTTAAAAAGAAGCAGGTAAAGTGGCAAAGTCTAGTATTACCTGCTTATTACTCTATCTATACTTTACAGGCATTTGTTCAACGTTTTTACAATTTTTTTTAGTTTAATTATATTTCTACCGTTATATGCAATTTTAGATGTTGATTTTACCAATAAAAAATAGACCAATTACATGTTGGGTACAAAATACTCGTTTTTTATCTGGACATATTTTTTATATTTAGCAACCGGTAAAAACTGACTGCTACTGCTTAGCGTAATCAAACCAAAAAAGTGCATTTATTTATTTAAATTCTTTTTACTTTTTTATATTTATGGGATTGCTATCAATTTGGAAAATGATTAGACGATGAAGAGATTAATAAAACAGGATATTTAAATTATAATCTTAAGGTTTGTTTTATACACACATACACATACATTCACGCACACGTATACACATACCTATTGTTAATCGGTGTGTGTATATGCTTACAATTGTATGAACCATAAGAAAATTATCGCAAATAATATATTATATTATATAATGACCTAAAAGCAATATAAAATAGAGCATAGTATGCTCTGAAATCAAGTTTATTATATCTTCTTGGACATATTTAAAGTAAATAATGAAGCGTCCACTCTGTAAAGCCGTCATTAATTATGCACTAGTAATACCCACTAGCAAGCGCTTTAGCATTATCCATCCTATTTCCCCACTTAATGGTAGACGAATGTCGTTAGAAGTCGCAAGTGCTCGTAAAATCCGGTGGTTTCTGTTCCAACTGCTATACTGCAGCTTTAGTGGGACAAAGCGTGTACTAACTATTTGGGAAAAACGTATTAAGCGTCTCATGTACCTTATCTCTTACAAAACCCCTAGGGTTTATATATGTATATATATATATATATATATATATATATATATATATATATATATATATATATATATATATATATATATATATATATATATATATATATATATATATATATATATATATATATATATATATATATATATATATATATATATATATATATATATATATATATATATATATATATATATATATATATATATATATATATATATATATATATATATATATATATATATATATATATATATGTATATATATATATATATATATATATATATATATATATATATATATATATATATATATATATATATATATATATATATATATATATATATATATATATATATATATATATATATATATATATATATATATATTCATCCATTTTCTACGTAAAAAGCTAAGAATTAATTTAATTTATAGATATGTCGTTATATTAAACGAAAGTCAAGTATCAACACTATGTTACTGTCAAGCTATAAGTGGTACAAAACGGTGGTATATAAATAAGCACACATATTTTCACGTCATATTCTGTTAGGAATGGAACATCTTATTCTAAGAGGTTGAGGGAGGAACCTAATTGACCATGCAGCCATAATGGTCAATTATTGAGCGTCGTTATTTAAGTCATTGAACAATTAATTCGTCTCTATCGTTATTTTTTATATTATCAATAAATATGTCACCATGACGACACTTTGCATTCGAATGCCTTAATTACATTTGCACGTTGAATACTAAATAGTTTTTATTTACGATTGGCAAAAAGTTTTGTATGATCTTGTCCCTTGCTGTTGTTGTGTATAAATGGAAAATTGGTAAATAATTAGGATGCTATTGTAATGCAGTTGTAATGGCCTATGTTATTTTAAGATCTTTTTTTAGACTTAGTTACGCAATAATCTATCACAAGCAAAAACTGTTTTTAAAATGGACATTTTTTTTTGTTTATTTCATAACATTTGATTGTGGTAGAGCCAAGCTAAACTAACACCACTAGGTCAAAAGAGCCAGGCTTGAACCAGGAATTTCCACGCTTCCACGAAATACCATCGTGAAACAGCAGTATACTAATGCTGCTGAGTTCCGTCAGATGAGTGAGAGTTCTGGAAGCTCATCATGGTGGTTTGGTCTGGATATTTAGTTGGCAATGCATCCACATCCTCATAGGTTGTAGATTTATATGGGTGAGGGTGTCACTTAACATCAGGTGGTACTTTTGCTCGTTTGCCTTCTTAAAATATAAAAAAGAAAAATTTATCTACTAAAAAAAGAAGAAGAAGATTTAAATGGATATCTTTTTTTTAACTTCACGCTTTATCCCGCACCTGGCAGGGTAGGCAGAGGGGAGGCAGGGATTGTGGGAAACCAGTGTTAAGACACTCCGTTGCTTAGTCCCTGCTTTCTCCGTCCCCGCTTTCCGCCTTTTTTGAGACATTGCGTGTTGCGTGATATCTGTCTACTGTAAAATATTTAGTCTTTGTCTTTGCAAGATATTCCAGCAGGAGGTTCTTATATTAAACTTTGTATTCCCGAATTGGTACTATGTCTGATAGTTGTGTGTGGTCTATTGACGCCTTTCTAAGTTTTACCTGAGCTTTTACGAGTGAAACTTATACAGATTTGAGCTCCACCAGTGCCTTTGCCTGCTATGCGGAATATTCCTCTTACTAAATATGGTCACCTCAATTTTACTGTAAGTACTACACATGGGTGAGTGTTTTTAAAGTTACAGTTATTTTTGAAGCTGTTTGCTTTTAAGCTATTAAATTTAAAATCGTTGTGTGTTGGATAGCGACATTAAATGATTTATCCCCTCAAATAGTGACGGAACTCTTAGCCGTCGTATTCACAGGTAATGTTAGATGCTGTGCCACTACTCCACGAGCTCATTATCTCTCTGTTGGTTGTATTATAGCGTTTGTTCGTTACAATTAATCATACTTAGACATCTATTGAAAACTAAATAAGGTCAAACGCAAATCGATAACTTTCCTTAGATCATTAAAATTAAGTTCAATGTTAAGGAAATGAGGTAATATTTATTTAAGGTAGCCCATGACCTTCATACTTGTATTTTACGGTGTAATTTACATATAACGTTAAGCGTGTAAGTAAATCACATAGTTTGTGTTTATAACATTGTAAAATACATATGTTCATGCCTACTATCAGGTAGAAAACGTGAGTCGTGAGTTTTTTAATACAATTTATCTTTTATGAGTGTAAATGCTTTCTGATATTATATTACTGCAACATAGATATTAGATAGCTAATATTATTTGGGCTTCATCATATCTATAGACTACTTACGTTATTAAAGAATAATTCACGACTAGAAAACTAAACGTATATATTTTTTTAAATTAAGTTCAAGTTAATTCTTGTTCGAGTTGTAAAATTACAAATGAGTGTTTTCTCAATGTCCTGAATGTCAGATAGTTATTAAAATGAATGTAATGGATAGAATAAATGGAAATCTTATTATATTATTTTGTTCTGTCAGTTGAAATTAATATGGTGTGGAACTCTTCTCGTGGAAGATTTAATTAATAATACTTGCCTGATATTTTTTTGCTGCCGGCCATTAGATACATGAATCACTTTATACAAGTAATAGTTTTTACCTGTTATTTGGCTCAATATTACAACAAAATCGTTATAGGGTTACCCAGGTAAAAAAAATTTCAAACAAATAAAATCAATTTGAACAAGTAGTTCCTAGGTTCGGTTAGTCGAACACATGAATATGTTTCTATTCCTTAATATTAAATAGCTTTACGCTATTTACTGCAATTTTTGAGCCATTGAGTGATAAAATTTGTTGTCTTGAACTTGAATAGAACTTGAACTATTTCTAGTAATAAACTAAAAATGATTTATACGCTTATAAAACTTGATTTAAACCTAAAATAAAAATTATGAAACTTTTTAAATAACTGACCCCAAGAATTCTTCGGGTCATTTGATTACATAAATAATCTTTTAGTTGACTATATCTCAATATTTTTTCTGTCACTTTACTAGACGAACGACAGCATTGAATGAGAACAAAAAAAACTGTGAAGAAATTGGAAAACTTGATAACATTTCTGAGGAAAACGAAACTTAACAAAACCAGATTTTTTTTCTATGTTTTACATATAATTGTATGTGCAGATGAACATGAAGTTTGACAACAGTTTTTACCCAGTTACAATAAATCAGAAATGGATATCAAGTGACAAGGATCTTAAAGTTCAGGCAAACGAAGATGCAGGTATCTACTAGTACATAATACATGAAATTGATACATTATCTTTGATTAGAGCTGTTCAGAAACACTTTTTAAAATGAAAATAATCAATAAAAATACATTTTATAGGGGTACTTCATCTATTTTATATGGTAGCAATAATTTAAGCTATACTTTTAATTATTAATTTAGGCTAAATACAGACTAATTAGGCCTTACATCAATACAGTAAAGTAAAGTTCATGGAATCCTATCGGTGATCTATAGTGTTATGATTGGTTATGGATTTAGTTGGTCAATTTCAATATTTTGTTTGTACAGAAGCTCCAAAGATATACATAAAATTTGACTTATCGTGTCAAATAAGTAATCGTTTTTGTTATTATAATATTTACATAGCATGTATGTACACAATGTCTTGTAATTTAAAAAGTACTAAATAGTACATTTGACTTTTAGCCATAGTGTGGTTTGGACCTTGTAATTAGTAAATCATAAGCATTCGACAAATTATACGTAGAATAGACTTAGACTTTCATACAGTGTTCACCTATCACTATGTATATTGAAGTTAAAACGATAGATACGCTTAAGAGATCTGAATCATGTGGCAAGATGTATATTTTTTACTACCTACTTTTCACATTATTTTCTCTGGATTTTGGATATGTAAAGTTTAAAACTCGGAAAGCTAATGTGCTTGCTAAAATGGCATCATTTTCTGTTACATTGTTTTTGGGTTCAATGTGTACGTATCTTATTGGGAGGGACAGTCCAGATATAACATCTGTCGCATGGCAAGTCAGATTTATCGTAGAACTCTACATATATATTATTATTCTATACCTTATACCTGATGACAAAACTTTCTTTTCGTATGAACAAAAATTGCGCTATGTTGACATGAAATTGGGCGTAAGTACATCAAAATATAGATGCGAATTAAAAATTTTGTTGTACATATTATTTTTCATGATTTACCAGTCAATAATGTCGCAAATGTACTGCTTTGTTGGAGGCGCGTGTCAACCACTCATTTTGAGTTTATTACTTCTTATACCGACGATGTCATATAACATAACTCATGTAAAATTTCTCTTTATATTCTATTTATCATATATGCGCTTAGTAGAGTTAAGAAAATGCATACAAGCTGGAACTCTGACAGTACGGCATACCCATTGTCTGTACAAATTGATGATTAATTCAATAGAAATGGTTTTAGAGGGCTTCAAGCTTATCGTAAGTTATGTGATTTTTTATTATATAATTCGGCTAACATTCTAAACATTATGATATTGATTTAACTATTTTTAACTTACTATGAGAGTAAATAAGTATCTTAATGGAAAGGTTGTTAAAATATATTTAGATTCTAGCTGTCATAATATCCGTAAAAATATAATATATGTTTATAGTATTAGTGTATACATATGGAATTTGGACTAATTGAAGTCCTTCGGTCCTTCATTATGATTGTTGATTTATGCTGAAATCCGAGACACTGCCTATTAAAATGCGGATCTAAAAGCTACTATCTTACAAAAATAGAAAAGTAGTATTAGTTCTTTTAATTAAGTGGATATTGAACTAACAATAAATACTTAGATCCATTCGCATTCCGATGTTCCCTGCACTCCATGGCCTTGTGTAAGTGCAACTCTAAGTTAACCCATAATTTAGTGTACAATCTTTTGTTTCAGTTTTTAACGAGTTTATTATTTGCCATACCAGGAATAATGATTTTTATTTACTTTGTGTTACGGGACCACATATTAAGCCAGGTATGTAATTATTTAATAATTGTTTATCATATAGTGGTGAGTTAAATAAAAAAAAGTTCACACCTATGTAATAATAGCAATTTATGTTAAACTTTATTTCATTTGTAAATATATACTTGAATAAAATATTAGTGTCTTTAATACGAAATGAAAAATTGAGTTTTACTTCGCAATAGATGCTTGAGACAGTCTTAGATGGATAATGGTGGAGAGATGTCAAATTTATAAATATGTAGTTGAAATTATTTTATTACTTCATCATATTTGTACAAACATACAAACAATTAGTGTGGAAATACTTAAAAAATGTGTTAGATATACATATAAGCGCTTATCTAGAACTTTGTTCCAATTGTCAAATGTTCGCTGGTTTTAAAGTTTTTATATTATTATGATTTTTAAAGTTTTTGAATTATCATTCACATTAAAAAGTGAACAAGAGGTGCGGGTTCAGATCCCGCTGCGTTCAAATTTTTATATGTTCGCCTAATTTTACTTATTTTTTTTAATCATAGCTTAGCATGCAGCTCGTTGTATTACAAAACATAACGGTGTCTATGCTGTTTGTGAGCAAATTCCTTCCCTGTATACCGACATCTATGTTATACCATATGGCTAGTCAAATTAAAGTCACTCTGTATGACAAACTTGTTGAAGAAAGCGGTACGTAATGCATTTAAATGTTTTTAATTGACTATCCACAAAATTTAAAGAAGTAAAATGATTTACACAATTTAAGTTTAAAGAGAGCTTTAAAATTTTAAAACATAAGTGGTGAGTGAATTTAAACCTAAAACTATAAAAAGTCGAATTAATTACTGCAATTTGATACGTAATACTTAGAATAATATTTGTAAAGAGACTAGGTTCCATATACAAGTAATGGCAGTATAAAAATATAGTTAATATAAAAAGAGAAACAGCCTTTAGGTGCAAAAAAAAATGATAAAATATAATATTTTTCTTCCGTTTTCAGCCTTTTTTAAGACATTGCGTGTTGAGTGGCGGAACTCAACGCCGTGCTTTGCCTAGTTGCCAGAGCGAAGAAAATGGAAATAGAAAAATCAATTTTCCCCGAGTGGGAATCGAACCCACAAAATGTCACGTGTTTTCAGGCAGACACTACGCCTCTGCGCCACGGCGGTCCTGAATAATAATAATAAATAATCAAAAATATTTAAAAACCTACTTATCATTTAACTTAGATAACCACTAGTGCAGAGAGATATATAAATAAAATAACTTAAAACATTCGTCTCGTTTTCAATAGCCTACAAATTCGTTAAACTAACTACAAAAACCAGAAAAGATTCCTTTGGAAATCACAGACAGACACTTTAATTACATTTATACTTACAGATCTAACCATTTAAACACGTGCTACATTCACATTTTACTTATTTTCGCAGATGAAGTGCGGGCGCAAGAAATTGAAAGGTTCATTAGTTATATAGACGCTCGACCGTTCCAGTTTTACGTGCTCTTATTAATTCCGATGGATTCGACGCTGCCTCTTATATTACTTAACATTTGCGTGACGTATTTTATTGTAGTGATACAGTTAACGCATTTAGTTTGATCTGTTTTCTTTTTAACTGTCATTGGCACCTACGATTAGAACTGTTTGCTAGGAAGTTTAATGCACAAAAGAGAAAAAAAAAGCGTGAAAAAAAGTAATTATATTTATTTATTATTATTTACTTGCAATTTTGTGAATTTGATGTTGAAATCATAACACTTTCGCCTAATTAAAACTAGCAAAAAATATGGTTATTTATTGTGGTAAATAAATTCTAATATAAATTTAAGTTATTGGATAATAAGATAAAAAGACAACCGATGCACAGGCGAAAAAAGTGACATAATAAAAGATTAGAAAAAAATATATATGATTTAGTTGAATTTGTATTCACTGCGAATATTCTAAGGCACATTCTAATACACACGATTATATGTTTACATCAAATGTTACATACATAATAATACTATTCAAAATACGTTTAGTACGTAATTGGTTTGTAAGACTTTTCTATTTTCATTTACAGTAATACAAGTAAATTTACTATACAATAAAATTATTTGAAATTCTCTTTCTAGTGAACAAACTACTATGTATAGATTATTTAATATAATTTATAATAACTTAAATTTAATCTAGATTTCAGCTTCAAATTGTGTTTAAGCTTAAAAAGAAGCAATTTACGATTAACTGTAAGTAAGATGTACGTCAGGCGATGTGGGCGGCGGTCGCTGCGCCATGCAATACTGCAATCATAGCGTGCCTTCGTTAAGTTACGTTGTGATCCACGAATTGGGCACTAGTGTTCTAGAATAAAATGTCATGTATTATATTTATGTCTTTTATTATGATTTTTATTTATGTAAATAAGGCACCAGGACCGAGACATGTAAACGCGACGGTTTATAGGTTCAATTCCTACTCGGGCAAGTTGAATTTCTTTTATTTCAATGTTTTTCGCTCTTCTAACTAGGCAAAACGCGGTGTTCATTTCAGCTACTCAATATGCAATGGCTCGAAAAAGGCGGAAAGCAGGGACGTAAAAAGCAGGGACTAAGCGACTGAGTGTTTTAACACTAGGGTTTCTTGTAGTTTCCTCTGCCTACGCAGCTATGTGTTGGATAAAGCGTGAAGCTATAAAAAACAATTTATCCCGCATATCTACACCAGCTTTCACGTGTGCTTAGTCTGTATGGTAAATGGAGATAACTAAAAGATGTAATAGAATGTGACATAGAATGGTAGAGAACGTGAGTTAGTACTAAGCACTTCATGAGTCATACATTTGAAGCATTCTAAGTGTCCGAAATAGCTTTAACCAAAGGCACATTAACACAAAAATAAATAAATATTTCTTTACTTTGAACCAGTAGTTCGAAAGAATGGTAAATTCAACGAAACTACCTCTTATGGCTTATATGTTAGTTATTATTCTACCATTATGTAGGTATATAAATAACGTGCACATTTCATAAACTAGACTACATAAAAACGATCGTACACGTACTTTACAAAAATTATGGTATCAGCGAAGGTTTCAATAAATGCATCCTTGTACTCGTATGCAGTAAGTGCATTTATTCAGTCACGCAGGGCTCGGCACGCAAAGTTGTCATCGCGTGCGCCCGACGCCATGTTTCAGGACTCGTGAAAAATGCAACGATATTACAGGTATAAACTGGATGATGAACTAAAAAGATTTCAAATTTAACTCTTGAATAGTTAAGCAAGGTGACTTTGCCGATAAATATTGTAGTGCATTACCCCGCGTGCTTAGATGGCATTATATATGGAGGTCACGGCTTCAAATCTGATGTAAATATTCATCTATTCCTATGGAGCAATTAGAGTAGTATCAGTAATCACAAAGATAAATCGTAAAGTGATAAAGTTATGCCTGATACGTTTTCTGTACGTGTATGTAAAAGAGCACATGACGAAATTATGCCAAAATAATAAGAAAGTACCCAAGACCTAAGTGTATGTTTTAAAAACTATATATAAATGTATAATAATTTATAGTACAACAATTGTACTATGTTGTACTATAAATTATTATAGATTTATATATTATAAATAAAAAGCGTAATTCGGCGTAGAGCTCCGCAACTCAACACGCAATGCCTCGAAAAAGGCGGAAAGCGGGGACGGAGAAAGCAGTCCCTGCAGTTCCCTCTGCTTACCCTGCCATGTGCGGGATAAAGCGTGAAGCTAAAAAAAAAAAAATAAAAGATTAACATATGAATAACATATTAATGTAATATTACATTAAAACTAATAACAGTAGATATGTAAGGTAAAAAATATATGTTTCTATTTAAAAAATGGAAAAAATTACAGATATACTAAAAGTTAGAACTTTTATCGTGTTATAGACGGGATATTGTCACGCATTTGCTCATAGTGGACATGCAAATTGGTAATTTTATCATGTATTTATAATCACTTCGTGTATGGAAAAAGCTTGTTAATATTATTTTAGTAAATGTCCTGGCAATTATGACATGAAGACTGAAAATGGTAAATGAAACGATTGAACAGACTTTTTTGTAAAATAGTGACTACTTAGTGCACTGGTGGCGACAGTAATGTAATTACAACTTCATAGTTATCATACTTTTAAAGATTTCATAAGGCATAAAGTGAAAATGTAAAACTTATGATTAAAATTAGGTTTTTAGATGTTTAGATAATTTGATATATTACTTAGTCCAGACAACATAGAAATGTTCTTATGATTAATAATACAATAATTTTAGTACATAACATTTCAATGACATAATATTAATTCAACTCTTTGTATATCGAAGTAGCGATGTAATATATTTTTTCTGTAAAACTTCAATGTAATATATATGTCAAATTTCAATGTTATTTGTATGTATACATTTTTTACTTTTGCATGTAAATGTTTACGTTTACTTGATTGTGATAGAGGTTATTGTTTAAGACTAGACTAGAGAAACAATAATTGAGGAACCCACCCTTATTATAGAAATGAAAACGTATTGCGGCGTTAAGTTACGCCACTAAATACTCTATTATACGTAATTGGTAAAAATAATTAGGTACTATATTAATATTTTTACTTTAAAATTATATTACAAAGTCATGATGAACTTTAACTGGACTTTTCCTAACTTTAATAAGAAGTTGTTCTAAAATTTAACGCCAATTTTCCTTAGAACTGGAGTGCATTAACCGGTATCATACAAACGAAGTCAACGCACTTCGGTGGTTGTTACAGAAATCCCTGCAGCGTTTTGAGGGGGTGTAGACAGTGTGATAACCTGTATTGGCAGGTCGCAGACCTGGGTGACCGCACCCAGCCTTTGTTATGTGAAACTAATGTTATATGATATTATATATTTTTACTGTAAAATTTCGTTTGTTTCTAATATTTTATTAAATAGAAAAGCTTTATAGATATTTTTGTTCATCATCAACAATAACGCAACTATGAGTTAATGTCTGAATAAAGTTATGCTAGTGTATTTAATTCTTAAATAACATTTGGTTTTTATTTAATAATATTAATGTGGTCCTTTGAATAACAGCGAAATTGAACTCCGATGTTTGCTTCCTGAGAAATATATAGGAATTTGGTAGGCTATCGCTTTAGTCTGAAAAGTATGGCAGAGGGAAGCTGCGCTGCTTACTACGCTTAAAGCGTAGTGTCAAGACATTCCGTTCTGCACTTTTCCGTTCGAATTCGGTATATTTCTCGTTTAGTTGGTTTCATATAAAAAAAGATAATAAAGCTATTCAGATTCTTACATAGTTCCTTGTATTATTGTGTAAAACAATTATAAATTATGATTTATTCATTAAGATAATATTATTAAATGACGATAAAAGAACAATTACTTCACATTTTTTTAGACCTATTAATTATTCTATAATTCCCTTTATATTAATAATAGATATTAGCACACAAATGCTTATTAAAATGATCAGTTTACGTATTATATCTAGTTGAGATAACAACTTAGAACTTAAGTCCCTGCAGCGTTTGGGAGGGTGTAGGGAGCTATCGCCTGGATTGAAAGGGTCGCAGACCTTAGCCGCACCCAGGTTCAAGCTGGGTTAGAAATTTGCGCAATATGAAATCGATATTTATTTCCATTTTTTTGCAATGTATGTCTTTCGCTTTATGTTTTTGTTATACATTATTGTTGTATAGTACTGGTAAATTATAGGGCAGTATTTGAAAATCAAGATCATAAACATTCTTATAGTTTAAAAAAAAAACAAGATAATCATTCTATGCCTGAACGTGCAGAACGAGTTTCTCAAAAATAAAATTACCATTGTGGAAGTTAATATTGTGTAAATATATATTTTTATAATTTTTATATATTTAAAAATACGTAATTGTATAACTGTTGTAATTACAGTACAATAGAAAATATTGCTTGTCTTGGGTTTGATAGCCAATCATAGTCTAACACTCAAAAAAGTTTTTACAAAAAGTTTTTATTTTCTCTCACAATTATTATGCTTACACAAATTGTGGTTCACACACTAAATTACATAAACAATCCGGTAATAATGAGAGACAGGAGCCTGAACTAAGATTCCTTGTGTTTTAGAACTCCTGGGCCTCACCACTTAGATTGCACTGAATTTTCACTGCTTTATTGTTAAGCATATACATACATATGTCTGTGTGTGTATGTGTACGTCTGTGTGCGTATGTGTGTGTATGTGTGTATATGTGTGTGTGTGTGCGGGTGTGCGTTTTATATACATATTTTTTATATACATATTATAAACTAGTTAAAGACGTGAATTAGCACTTAATAAACATCAAACGATTAATAAATAGGTTCAGATTTAATGTTGATTAAATGTTAATTATTGTTTCTAAGTGCCTAAACTATTAACACATTCTATACGTGCATTCTGCTTAAAATGTTGAATGTATTTTCAGAATAAAATATAAAAAACAAATAAATAGATGTAGTATGTACGACGTAATTATAATTATAAAGAGCTCGTATGATAAATATAGCAATTTTATTTTCAGGTCGGGAGTCCTTGTCAGTGTTTACGTTATAAGCATTCAAGACTAAGAGTTCGTATGAAATAATTGTGAGTTACACAAGATTAATTAAATTAATATGGTAGAGAGCGATCTGCGCTTGCCATATGCATACTAATTAGTAAAGATGTAAGGTTTATATTTTATACAAAGGAGATTAGAGCAATCTATGTTTTTTTTTAATTTTTTTGTTTTATATTTAAATTTTTTAGTTCATCGCTATTTTCACTTACGACATTAAGAAAGAATTTACTATTAAGATGACAAAACCTATGATTGACGATATTAATAACTTAGATAGAGGTCAAAACAATGATTTTTAAAATCTATATCTGTTTATCTGTGCTTGTGCACGAATACCTCAGCAGATTGAACAATTTAAATGAAATTCTCGCTCTTTCGGTTTGGTAGGCCTCCTTTGATATTGATTTAAATTTATTTTTAATTTGATTAAGAAATGTCTGAGAGCATTCATCAAGTGGCATTCAGTAAGTGGGTCGCTAGTTAAAAATATAGTTGACACTGATGTTAAGCCTCGGTTATATTTGGAAATCCATAAACGTTTAAAAGTAAATATCTTACCCGAGAATTTTGTTCTAACCTATGTTATGTTTTAACATATCACACATGCCCAACATTTCCACTGACCTATAAGGACTTTAAAATGATTATTCAGTAAGACAAAACTTAAAATTTAAAGAAGTTTTTGAGAAGGTTTAACTTAGAATTTTTGACTGGTTCCTGGACCTATTTATTTTATAAAAAAAAAATTTTACGTCGGCATAGGACACGTATGAGAAACAGTATAAAAACTCAACAATAAACATGATGATACTGTGTCTTTAATTCATCGTCAAGACCTTTTTCTTTATTCTCAATATTAAAAACATTTCCATTCGTACAAATATCCCTAAAATTCATACCTTCAAACTTAACTAGTATTTTGAACTTACTAACGAACTGACCAGGAATAGGTTTAAAGTTATATGCGGTTAAAGTAGGAGCGAGAGGTATATTGCTAAAAGATCTCGGCCTGTCTAGAACTATTATTAATTCATTTCCAAAATGTACTTTGAAGGGAGCACTAGTAGAATGG
The DNA here is from genome assembly GCA_037178615.1 of Dione vanillae. Taxonomy (NCBI): domain Eukaryota; kingdom Metazoa; phylum Arthropoda; class Insecta; order Lepidoptera; family Nymphalidae; genus Dione; species Dione vanillae. The sequence goes on from JAZFAU010000102.1 coordinate 911,407, forward strand.
TAAATGGAGTGCTAAACGATTTGCTTCTCTTTCAATAGTTATTTTTAATTATCATTACTCTTCGCTTAATTCTCAACAACTGAGCTTGTGTTTTTCGTTTTAATTTTTATGCAGTGGTTTTGTTTTTTTTAGCTTCACGCTTTATTCCGCACATGGCAGGGTAGGCAGAGGGAACTGCAGGAACTATTGGAACCTAGTGTTAAGACTCCGTCCCCACTTTTCGCCTTTTTTGAGGCATTGTATAAGTATACCAATTGTTGGTAAAATAATATTCCTTTTGTTATTAAAATAAATTTCCTAACGATCATGTAGATTATCATTTATACTATGCCTACGTAGGAAAGGCAGTAAAAACAATTACGATGGCGAGTTCAAGATAAACCGAAAGACCTAGTAATCTTTAGGCAGCCAATACATCTGGTCTCTACGTAACTAAAGAGAAACAAACGTACATATATATATATATATATATATATATATATATATATATATATATATATATATATATATATATATATATATATATATATATATATATATATATATATATATATATATATATATATATATATATATATATATATATATATATATATATATATATATATATATATATATATATATATATATATATATATATATATATATATATATATATATACATAAACTGATAAGCACATTGCTGCATAAACTAATAAGCACTTACTTATTTAATTACTTTAAGTCGCGCAGCGGAGTAACAAAAGTTCAACGAATTTTGTATGGGTACATAGCGAATGTAAATTTAGCGTCATTTGGCGTCAATGGTATGAGTGAACTCTATTGACACTAAAATAAATGGATCTATGTTGTATCGGAAAGATTGTTTGAGTCGCCGTTTACGATAATTCAGGATTTATGAGTACTTACTTGTTTCGAAAAAATACTGGTAATTACATCGAATATAAATGTTATTTTAATAACTTACACCAATATCTAATTTTAACTAGCAATATCTTGAATTCTTGCAGAGAGCAGAGTGTATTGACATAGTGATTTCCCCAATTCTCCTACTATTAGCGCCATATAGCGTAAACCTGAATAAAGTTAAATAGTTTTTTAAATCTACCCGAGGATGCCGTAAGTATTAATCTTATTTTTTTTATTTAAAAACATTTTAATGAACAATATTTATATGTTATTGAGAGCTTCAATCTTAATTCTTTAAAATTTTCAATTAAAATAAGATCAAGTATTTTGTCACAAGTACCTTGTTTAATATGAAAGTATTATTGGATTTTTATAATTTAATGAGGTACTTCTAAATAATCATGTATGTAAATTTTATAGCATTAATTGTTGCGTTTTTATTTCTTCGCCGTGAAGTAAAGAATACAAAGTGGGTGGTGCAAATTAAAGCGCAATTTCTTTCTAATTAGGTTTAAAATAAGAGACTGCCTTTGTGATGCTGGAAAAATAAATATATAAGTCATAAACAAAAAAATCAAGCAAAGTTTAATTTTATTAAGTAAACCTCAATCGAAGAACGGCAATTATGTTGTCGAGATTTTTTACCGAATAAAAGTATACATTTCTGATATACCATATCTTATGAGCTACCAGTCATTGACTGCCTAAGTGCTACTGTGGGAAAAATACACTAAATATAATGATACAAATAAAAATACTCATACAACAATTCCAAATGACACTTATAAAAAAATTAAGAAACTTTTCATAAGACAACTTTTTATAACTCAATACAAGAAACAAGAGTCCTAGCACTCCTTAGAATAACCACGTGGGCGTCAGACCAATCAAGTTGTAAGGTGAGAAAATTTGCAGGTTCAAAAATCTCTTTGTCATGCATTAACAATCGCCACCACTGCCTACTCTATATTGATACTTAATTCTTAATTAATAAATATCTTTACTTTTTTTTGGGCTTTATGCTTTATCTCGTATATGACAGGGTAGATTCGTTCCCTGCTTTCCGCCTTTTTCGATGCATTCCATGATGATTGGCGGAACTCAACGCAGCGCTTTGCCTAGTTGCTAGAGTGAACAAAATTGAAATCTTGTTTAAGTGGGTATCGAACTTACAAACCGCCGCGTTTACAAGCAGACGCTACGCCTTTGCGCCATATGGTTTATATATATTTTTTGACATTCTACAAAACAATATTTATTACGTGACTTCAAAGAACTTTATATAAGAAATGCAATTTAAATTCGACATTGTGTAAAATAAGAAATTGTTATGAAATTTTTGTCCAAATATGTTAATTATACAAATTTTTTGTAAACGCTTTTCAAGGTTGTGGAATTTAGATTTTTGTTAGTATATCTTAATGCTTACGAGTAAAAAATGTGTTTATTTCTTGCTTCGATTACGTGAAATGTTAATTTGAGTTCCACTACCTGAACACGTGCCAGTAGATATCTATGTATATAATAAATCTGTATATTGGTTATATCTTTATATTTTTATAATTTTATTTGAAACTTCGTAGATCTTAGAGGTTTAAATCTGCAATATGAAAATACGAAATCTTAAAATATTTACTTAAAAAAAAGTTCAACAAAAAAACAATGTAAACCAAACTTATATTGCACAAGTTATTAGAACAAGGCACGACAATTTCGCTGGTGAATTTGCCCAAGATCATACCACGGATAGGCTTTTGATTGAATAGCACTAAATTGCAGGCTTCGAGATTCCTGAGTGCTGCGTGACCTGCAGCTTGACCCGCGGCGATGCAATCTACTCCCATTGTAGATGAATTAGAAATTAAGAGAAAGATAAGACTGTTTTATCAACTTTTCCATTCGTTGTAACACAATTGGACTTGGGTTGTAATACAATTTATCTGGATATATTGTAGTAAAATTGTATAAGTATTTAATGGTTGACACCTTTTTTAAAATAATAATATTTTCCTCGTTTCAACAATTGTTAAATTGATAAATGATTGATGATTTTAAAAGTTACAGAGAAATTTAATATCTTTTTATTATATATGTTACAATAATTCAAACAATAGTTTCTGTTAGAATTTTTTGATATTCCATTTATCACGAAAAATTAGGTACGTAACTCATTGTACCTCTAGTCAGAATATATACAACAAATATTATTACTGCCCTCTGGCAGTAATAACTTTTAAAATTCATCTCTAATTTATAAATTAGATTGTCCCTATACAGTATACAGTTACGTTTTGTTCTATGAAGGCTGTGTGACTGACGTCTAGATTTTTGACAAAAAATTGCATTAAGGAAGTCTTAAAGTGTTTTTTAGTAGTATTTAAATATATTTTTTTAAAATATTTTTGTTTAATTTGTAATAATTTTAGTATATTATAAATTACACTATTTCTATACTTGTTTTAGTTATAGATTTTTTGTAGCTGTCCAATGCATTTACGCAGGCTATCCATGAGTAAGACAAATGTCAGACAGGTGGTGACGGACGGATGGTATGGAAGACATAGAACCCAATACTACCCACTAAAACCTAGTGGAAACCTTCTTTACCTATAAGAAATGCTGGAGCATCGCCCTTGTATGGTGCTACAACACCTAAAAAAGGTAGAAAATGTAGTAGACTCTAAAGGTAAAAAAGATTATCATGATTTTCTTTCAGTAGCTGCTATAGGTTAAGGGAAATGCGCGTACCGCTTTCTTCTGCCGCCTCTCCTAGTCTACGAAGGTGGAGAAGATCCGTGTCCATGCTTGCTCGTGCGCACACTCTGTGGCCTCAAATTTGTATACACTTACTTTTTAATAAATTTGTTAATTAATAATTTGTATACTGTTTTTTCAATTCCTTTTAAAATTTTTTTGCTACTTATAATTGAATGAATATAAATTCTATTTATTGTTAAAACATTGTTAAAAATGCCACATATACTTCATGCTAACTTTGTTATGTACCAGTTTAATAAAAAATACAATATAAAAATTATAATTGTGTTTTTATAACGTCGTTACTAGTTAACTAAAATTATATAATAGCATTTTTCACACTCAGTTTAAGCTTGATAATTCGCGTATTATAAGAAGGAAAGAATTAATTTAAAATTCAATGTTCATAATTATTTAACATTGTAATAATACTGTTTGTGTATATTACTTGGTTTCCATCGCGGCATAACCTGTGTTATTTTTAATTTTAATTTGTTTTTTTTTTTAGATTAGAGCAAAAATTACAAACTATATACTTTTTTGCTTGAGAGCTTTTGAAAACTTTCATATTTCATACAAATTTTCAGTTTCTACGTTTCTGATACTTATGTACGTCACAAAATTCGTTTTGTTGTTTCATTGCTGCCGTCTGATTATACAAAATTACTTTTTTTTTTCAACGCTGGGAAAATGCTTTTACGCAGACCATCCACATGCAGGAAAAGTATATCCCACAAGCGGATGGTACTGTGGGACTCATCAGAATCGACACTACCCACTAAAACCCAGCGGAAGCCATTTCCACAAATAAGAGACACTGCAGGAACGCTTGCGCATGCCACTACAGTGCCTCAGTGGAAGGCCCACCTATTGTAGGCCACCATCCATCGCCCTCAGGCATCCTTAGGATTTCCTAGGATATCCTCAGCTTCGGTGACTTACAGGAGGAGCAACACCTCCTGTAATAGTTTCTCTAGGATGAGGGGGGTTGAAGATGCGCAAATCGCCTTCTCCTACCCCCTGGTCTACGGCTGCGGAGCGGATCTGCGTTTGCACTTAGCTCGCGTGCCCGTTCTGCGGCCTCTTTCAGTGCGATAACTGATTCGCAAAAGGAAACCGCTGCATACCAGTTCACGTTACTCTCTAGCATGGCCTCCACCATACTAGACAGTGAGAGCTCACCATCTACAACAGCCATTAAGGCGTGGCGTTGTGGAGCCCAAGCTGGGCATCCGACCAGAGTGTGATGCGCCGAGTCGACGGAAGCATCACACTCATGGAACACCGGCAACATCTCCCGACGTGCAACTGATGCAAGTATTTTCCAAAGCAACCATGCCCCGTTAACACTTGCACCAGCCTGAACGTCAGGACACCGAACCCTCTTTTTAACCAGCGCTCCAGGTGCGGACGTACTGCCTCTACCGTCGGTAGCCCTGCCGCCGGTGACCGCAGATCTTCTTTCCATCTCCGGATCAGGGCTTCGTCCGCTCTCCTCCTAATCCGCGTGATAAGCTCATTCGATGGATGCTCACCTCGCGACCGCTCCCTTGCACGGAATGTGTCAACCCTGGCAGCCACTTCCACTTGCAACTCCCAGGGCGGATCGCCGGCCAAGAGTGTAGCTGCTGTCCACGACACAGTACGGTAACCTCGAATAGCCCTCACCGCTATGACCCGCTGCGCTTTTCGCAATAGAGTCCTGATACAAAATTACTTGATTCAACTTTGAGGTCTAAAACGCAGTATAGAATATCTTAATACTAAGTTCATTATCTGAAATAAATAAATAAAAAGTAATTTCAATATATTTTACTCTACGGCGTGCGATAGGAGGCACTGCATTTATTGCGTAATGAAAGCGTGAGGCGGCCGCTCCCAGAAGGGGGTAACTAGTTACCTCCCGTCTTATTTCGGGTCATCGAGCTTCGTACTTAATTTACTATCAGTTTATTGATTTTGATATAATTTTATGCATGTTTATGTAATATTAATATTTTAATAAGTTCTGTTACTAAGTCTAGGTTCTTTTTAATTTGTATGAATTTTTTATAAGTTCTTTTCAATCGTCGAATGAACATAAGTTAATCACCGGCTTGAAATTAAGCGTATGCAATATCTTATTTATTTTTCTTATATTTTATTCAAAATAATTTTTCACATCCCATACATGTTATTTAAAAGACGATAACCAATATATCTTCAATACAATGTACTACAAAAATAAGCCGGGTGGGCCGTCATTTAAACATTTAATATAAATGTTGTCTTTTATATGCATAAAAGTAATTGCTTATTTCTTTTCTAATGAGAATAATAACAAGTATAGTAAAAAACGTCGAGTCTGCATTAATCCAATGCTTAAGGACAGCTGAGACGCGATTATCTTGCGTCTAGTGTAGTTTGACCTTTATATAATTGAATAGCCCTGCACGCACTCGCACTCGCGCACGCACGACTACCTTTACAATTTTATTCATCTGCCATTTATTACTAACCTAGCTATTTTTAATAGGGTTTCGTTGATTTTGTGTCAATAGATCTCTCTGATTGTTTGTTTTTCCCATGGTATATATATATATATATATATATATATATATATATATATATATATATATATATATATATATATATATATATATATATATATATATATATATATATATATATATATATATATATATATATATATATATATATATATATTCTCTTATACTCATGTTTATGAAGTTTCATAGCCTTAAAAAAAATAAACATAAAAATAACCCGAAAATTAAACCATATATGATCGCAATACTTCATATTTGGACGGTCACCGAGAACACATATGTATATTTTTGTTCTTTATTTAACTTATTGGATATTTTATTTCGATTTATTTTTTAAGATACTGAACCCTTTACAACCAAACGTGGCTCGAACTTTGTAAAATTCTTTTACGTAGAACAACTTGTAATAATTGGCATATTCTATTGTATTACTAAGAACTTTTTGAGTCACGCAAATAATTGTCTTCTAGGTGTTTCAATAATATCGATGAAGTTATTTAAATTATGATCGTTTAAATTAAAATGTAACTGCAGTTTTCTTGTAAAACTTGTATATACAAATAAGGGTACAATTATTGTTTTATCAGGATATATCTCAATTATAATTTTCATAAAGACACTCTTTCTGTGTTTATTGTATAAACATATTTATTTTTTGGTGTAATGTCTGTCTGGTCTCTGTTCCTGTCAGCTATTTGGTGTTATCTAAATACCACACTTGTTGCAATGTTAGCAGTCTAAAAGCATAAAATGTTTTTAATACACATCATACTACTGTATATTTTGAAGTTACTTGTCAAAATTTAATTTAATTGAAGGGACGGAGAAAGCAGGGAATAAGCAACGTAGTGTCTTAACACTAGGTTATATAGTTCTTGCAGTTCCCTCTGCCTGCCATGCCATGTGCAAAATAATGCGTGAAGACATAAAAAAAAACTTGTCAAAATTATTCGAACTGAATGTTAGGCCAATTTTTACTATTACAAATCGTTATATTACGTTTTATTATGATGATCTTATTAATAACAATAACTCTTTATCGCATGCCCAGAAAACACAAAATTATACTAAATCAAATAAAAAGGTATATGCACACAAGGCGGCCTTAATGCTAGCAATCTCTCCCAGGCAAACTTAGAGTAAAAGGAATAGCAAATTAAGAAAGGAAGATGATATTATTGTTATTTTTTATTCTTTATTATTATAATGTAAATAAAATATTAAACTAAAGATAATTAGGTAGGTTCTTTTTCGCAAAATATGCAAGGCAGGGTTAATATAAGAATTCACTCCTCACTTTTAGATTTTTTTGAGTACGGGAAATCAACGCCGAGCTACGCTTACTAGAATGGGTAAATAAATATAAATTAATAATAATCATTGATCTGAGTTGAAATCGAACCCACTTATTGATAACCGCTATTATTCCATTGAGGTACAAACAAATACAAATATACACTAGTGACTAGATTGTAATTAGCTATATTACAATTAAATAAAAATTTATAAGTAATAAGCATATTATTAACGATTGTTAAAGGTTATTTACGTGGTAATAAATTTAATTATTAACTAATGGTGGTGTTTTGTAGTGAGTTTTTGATATGTTTTTTTTTTAAATTGTAACAGTTTTAGAGTTGGATATTTTAACGGAAATTGTGTACTGTTTTATGTTGTCTTTAATTAATAGAGTATGTTAATAAATATATTTATTCATTTATTTATTTATAACTTTTCCACTTAGAATCAATAAGATGATCACGTGAGTACGTCAGATAAAACGAATGGAAGAGTATCAGAGAAGCCCAAATAGATAATAAAAATCGAATTGAGCCCCTCTAAAACCTTCACACTCCACGACCTAAAACTAAAGTTACGAGGGTTCCAAGCGCGGCCTGGTGAGAAGAGTCCATAACAAACTCAATCAGTGTGTGATTGTCAAATACATTTATGCAGTAAAATAAAAATTAGTAATTGCTAATTTTGAGTTATTTTAAAACAATTTAAAAGCTTTCCAAAAGGATGGACATTATGTAATTTTAAATTATTAACATGTTAGTGTCTTGGAGTACAATTAAGGAAGTATGTGATGTAAACCTTACCTCTACTTGGGATAGGTCACGCGCGGTAACCTGTTCCAATTAAATATTATATGAAATCGAAGACACGTTCCGACACTCGAACTGTGTGAATTCATCAATTTAACAGTATTACCAAAGTAAATCCTTTGATCAATTATTTAGTATTTCTTTATTTTAGACTCGGTTATAATATCTTTTTTTTTTATACTTACTGCAAGGTGAAAAAGAGAACCAAGCGATGAGACATTTCTTTCTCCGTTTTGCGATGAAATTGGACATACTGTGTTGTTTGGGGGAAAGTTACATTTTGTTTTACCAGAAAAGATAAATCAATATAATTTGTAATTATCTTATTCATTATAATTACCAAAACTATGACGAAAAATATGACTATTACCAGAGATTTAATTCTTGTGTATCTAATTCGGTTTGAGTATCTGTATTTTATATTTTATATATCGTAGTAAACCACCATAACTGCAGCCTAGTGTCGTAGAAAAAAATCATAGGTAGGAAATTAAAAGAATTACCTCTGTTAAACCTCATACAACATAAAATTATGATAAAATATAAAATTCCACATTTTCCGTTGAAAACGCTGACGCTTCAGTGTTTCATAATAAAAAAATACTATCACCGATTGATGTAAACGGGTACGTCCGAACATGATAATTGATACATTCGCACCGCTAATCGGGTGGAAAACCGCTTCACTAGCCGGTGCACATTTCGATTTTTCTCCTTTGATGTGTTCAATAATGCATGAGCCGGACCGCTTTATACTCGTAAAGCAGATTAATGGGTGACCACGATGAACACATGTGACCGCAAAGTGATCAGTTCTGCCGGTTCATTGTGATCTATGTATATGTTTTCATAAGGAAGACACACATATATACATATATATATATATATATATATATATATATATATATATATATATATATATATATATATATATATATATACATGTGTGTGATATATTCATAATATTCTTATGAAGATTCATATAAAACAAAAAATACATATTACCATATGCCAAAACATACATATTATTTATATAACATAACAAATTAATATGTGATGAGAAATTGTACCTTTTTAATATCAATATCAATAAAACAACTTTTAAAACTAAACTAGTTCTACAGCATCCCTATCTTAACAACTAATGTATTCATGTTACATTCGGACGGATTATCCAATTAAAACTATTTAACATCAAGTTTGTCGAGCTTTTACAAATGATGGAAACTTTTTAACGGTTCATACAACTCTAATAATATCGAATATCTATTTTAGCATAAAAGCTTTAGCTTGTTCGGACAGTGGTAAAAATGCAGACTGGCAGTTCTATAAAATGGTAGACAGATTTATTTAAAGAGAAACGTTCTAGTTTGTTGCACTGGGTCAGCGGCTGGCTACGACGACTATATTGATTTGCTAGCGATGCAGTTAATTTCGGCAACTATATATATACCTATGTTTCTACCTACCTAGGTTGTTGTAGGTTGGGTACGTGTATAGATAGCGCTTTGTTTTAATAAATTAGTGGAACTGAGTACGAAATAATGTTTGAATTCAGTTGTAATAAATTGTTTAGTGTTCTTTTATTTATATTAATTCAAGTTGGCATCATTTGCATTATTTAAGTTTATTTATTCATTATAATGTGACTAGTATAACGGCCTATATGACATTGCTCAGTGTCAAATTCCGCCACATAGTTCGCAAAGTCTTGAGTTGAGGTGGAAAATGGAACACACAGTGTCTTGACACTAAGTTTTCTGGCTACCCTGCTTACCCTGTCTACCCTGCTATATGGTGAATGAAGTGATAATCTCTACATAAAATAATAACGTGATGGAACGTACATAGCTGACCAATCACATTTCTAATTAGTATTTCATATACAAGAAGTTTAAAGAAAAAAATCACTTTCCTTTATTTTGTTTAGACATTTTAGTAAACTTGTTGCGTGTTTAAATAATAAGCAACAAGAGGCGAATGAAACGGTACATAATGCATTATGTAATAATGAATACGTTCATCAATAGATGATTATCAATAAAGGACCTTTATATAGGATCTCTGTAGAGAATTTAAAAAAAATTGAGTACTTGTTTACATTTATGGTTTTCTTTATTTGTTATTGTAAAGTCTGTGGATTCCGTTAACGTTCGAAATGTATATTGTGTTACAAAAATGTAAGATCTCGATTATATATTCTTTTTAAATACTAGTTACATAGAACTTGTTAATTTTCTGGATTCAAAACATGTAAGTGATATTAGATAAGCCATTGTAAAATAAAATATGTGGAACGTATTTATTTAAAATTTATTTAAATCGGGTATCAATTAGGTTAATTAACAAGTGTTTAGTTTTATAACGACTTTTTGTTTTTAGAGTTAAACCGGAAAAATATAGTTTATAAAGACACGAAATTCACGACGTCACGCTTGTGTCCACATACAGAAGATAATTTTAATTCGTTTTACATTATTTATATATAATTAATGTAAATAATGTAACGAGAACTAAAGTTAAAACACAAGGTACTTTGTTATCAGCTTGAATTGGACACATTTCCTTTTGTGTAGTAAAATACAATACATCAGAGAAAACCCAATAAATAATTAATTTTTAGGGGTACTCCCATTTCTCCGTTTTCGTCTCAATTCCGTCTTAAAAGCGGAGAATGAAGTAATTTTTTTTCAATTTTGGCCTGAAATTTGGTAAAATTTAATTAATTTTGCCAGTGGTACTGCACTACTGCACAACGACACTAATAAAGAGATCAGTATTAAAAAAAACGCACGAATTCATGCGCACCTAAAATATAAATAATGTTTACTAACTTTGTAATAATACTTAAATATGTGGCTCGCTTACGAGTGCGTTTACTTTCATAACAAAAACATTAATTGCTGTAATAGTCTTAACCTTTGCATTTCGAATGAAAGATGATTAAAATAGAGTATGCATTTGCCTCTATATAAACGGTAAATACTTTGTGTCAGTGGCGTTGTTTAATAATTTTATTATAGTTACCTGCTTACGACGTAAGAAACCTGATTGTAATTTGTACAAGATCATTAGCTGATTGTTTTGAACGTTCGTGCCCATCTAAAAATAATTTGTAAGTACTAAACGCGCTTTGTAATTACATATCCTATGTTTATGGTGCACGTTATGTTATTATTTTATAAAGAGGATCGAGAAGTGTAGCGTCTGCCTGTAAACGCGACAGTTTGGGAGTTCGATCCCCATTCGGGGTAGATTTTTTCACTTAATTTTTCTTCGCTTCGGCAACTAGGCAAAGCGCGGGGTTAAGTTCCGGCACTCACTGTGCAGAGCCTGGAAAAGGTGGAAAGTGCGGAACAGAGTGTCTTAACTCTAGGATTGCATGGTTCTTGCGGTTTCCTCTACCTACCCGGGATGCGGGATAAAGTTGAAGTTAAAAGTTAAAATGAAGTTGAAATTAAAATGTGTGACATACAAATTTTTATATTTTCCCAGCTGTTCTTTTTTTTATAAATATTTCCCGCATATATAAGGTACCACAACAACCTAGAAAATTGTAATAATAAGTAACTCTTATATAAATATAATAGTTACTTATTATTACAATTTTCTAATAATAGTAAAAAAATAATCTTCGTGCTTATGACAGACGCTATAATTATTCATTTATTTAACCGTAAATAAATAAATTATTATGAGTTGAACGATATTTACAACCACTTAAAAAAATTTTGGCATTCTAATAGTTTCGGTCTTGGAAAATAGGCAATGAGTGTCTATATATCTATATATATATCGTTTTTATCTACATATTTATCATTTTATGAGTTTCAAAAATAGCAGCATATATATATATATATATATATATATATATATATATATATATATATATATATATATATATATATATATATATATATATATATATATATATATATATATATATATATATATATATATATATATATATATATATATATATATATATATATATATATATATATATATATATATATATATATATATATATATATGCTGCTATTTTTGAAACTCATAAAAATGATAACAATCCTAAGTTTAAGCCAATAGAAATATAGAAAATCCCTTTAAAAAAATCCACATCCTGTTAGGATGTGGATTTTTATTTTGAGAAAATTACATATACGATTTATCTTTAAAAAATGAGATGGCAAAATATCGATTGACAAAGGGGAGCATGTTTACTCATTTTGCTTGTAAACAACCACATTAAATATGCAATATATCGATATGTGACATATACATATGTATAAACAATAATTGAAGATGCATATTATTGCCTGGCTCATGTACCATTTAGGCAACGGTTTGATTGATCTTATGCAAGCGTGAATCAGATGCAGGTGTTTTGACACCCGACTCCTGAACGGGAATGCGCTCGTCAGCGGAGTTATTTCGCGAAGCGTTCGTGTGTGAATCGTGTTGACTCACGGCGTGTGAAAACGTGTTAACATGTTAGTGATAGGCTGTATTGGAGGCAAATTGAATTTTCCTTTTTAATCTGTATTATAAAAAATGCAGAAGTTCTTTTTTGTTTATATGTATCTATGGTCTCTGTAATATTACACTTTTTAAATTGAATACTTTTTAATTAGAAATGTAAAAAAAGAACATTAATAAACTATCTTACATTATTTAAACAATAAAACTGAACAGAACCAAAGTAATAAAAGTTGAAGGATTTTTATAGACAAAAAACATTCAATTAATGTATATGTATTTGTATGTGTATATGTGTTACTTTAAATAATAACTACTTATAAACGTGCCATTTATTTCACTTAAAACTTACTATATAATAATTATGTTGTATAAACATGTGTTAAATTGTGTAATTTACAAGAATAGTAGATATGCGCAAAAACAATGCGACTTCGGTATGGAATGGCATAGCGCAGCGTGTTGTCATTGTATGCAGATTTCCTCTTAAAGGTGCTACCTTTATCACGTGTACGCGAAATATAAATTTTCTATACTATACAAGGCTTGGTATTTCATTATTACAGCCTTTTGAGATGATAACATTAGATATACAAGTGTCGTGTGTAATTACTTACATCACAAAAGGAAACTGAAGGCGTTGTTGTTGTATTTAAGAGCAAAATACGCAAAGTTATATGTTTTTTGTTATTTCTATACCAATAAAAGTCAACAATTGTGCTGTTTTCAATTTCTTTACATAAATAATTGAACAATATCGTAAAATATATGTCTCTTTATGATTTTTTTATAATACAATATAAAATTTTAGTATTGATTAATAGTTACTTGAGTAATTACGTACAAGATGATGTATTCGTATAAGGGAATGGATACTTTTTTTATAACTCAGTAGTATTCATAGTCATAAGTATTACCTATTGTGTCTGAAGTAAAATATTGACCCTACAATAATAAAGCTTTCTAAAATTTTATTATTTTATTATAGAAAAGCGTCAGCATTTAAATAGATTGTCACATTCAAGTATTATTTACAAAAAAGTAAAGAGTATAATAGTTGCTTGTTTGATAGGAAAAGTTAAAAAGAAAAAGCACAATGGGTAAATTTATAAATACATTGTAATACTTAGGTATTGTGTGATCAATTATAGAAATAATTCTCATAATTAATTTACATGAGTAAACCAGCCACGTGTATATTTACCTTAACTGAAAAACTGAACATTTATATACTACGCACTTCATTACAATGTTGTGGATAATAATTTTAATAAACGTAATTAGGTAAGTCTTGTCGTAGTATGGTTAAATACTATATATAATATGTTAGTTAATGTGCTTATTTAACTTATATTATGTGAGGGTATAATAAATTTGTAAAGGAGAAAAACGATACAAATGTAGGTGGGACAAGAGTTTTCGTAATTTGTGTTTAAGTAACACTTTTGATATAGATAATTTATTTTTATTTTTTTTCTTTCTTTCTTTCCTTTTTTCTTTTCTTCACGCTTCTATCCTGCTCGTAGCATCCCGTCTTTTCGAAGCATTACGGAACTCGGAGAGTTCTCACTTAGAGGCAGACGCTACGCTTCTGAGCCACGACGGTCCTCAAATATAGGTAGAGGTATAGGTAGAGGTATAGATAATGTTAGAGCAATTTCCTGTTGTCTGTGTACGAGTACTCGTATATGTATGCCTAAATTTTCAAATCTTCAAAAGAATTATACGATTTTCTAATAGTAATAATTGAAGAGGAAGGTTTATTATACATTTTTTTTAGCTTCACGCTTTATCCCGTACATGACAAGGTAGGCAGAGGGAACTGCAGGGACCGTGGGAACCTAGTGTTGAGACACTCCGTTGCTTAGTCCCTGCTTTCTCCGTCCCCGCTTTCCGCCTTTTTCGAGGCATTGCGTGTTAAGTGGTGGAACTCATAATACATCAAATTCATCAAATCATAGGAAAACATTATATGTCGTTCTTTTAAGAGTAACTCATAAAAAACGTGTTTGTATGCTGTGCTGATAACACGTTTAAATTTGAAATAGGTTTTTGCTTTAAAAATTAAATATACACCATTAATAATCTGTTAATATTAAAATACCATAAGTGATCACTCTACAAATGGTAAATTTGTTAAAATTATAATCATGCTAATTTATTTTACATTTAAATATTTTTTTAGCTTCACGCTTTATCCTGCATATTGCAGGGTAGGCAGAGAGAACTGCAGGAACCATATGAACCTAGTGTTAAGACACCCCGCTGCTTAGTCCCCGCTTTCTCCGTCCGTGCTTTCCGCCTTTTTCGAGGGATTGCGTGGTTTTATTTATATTTACATTAAAATGTAAATATAAATTAAACTTTAAATATTTTTTATTTTGTTTTTGTACGACTTTTACCATTTTACATCTATTTAAAAAGTTTCTATGTAATTAAAAATAAAGGTCCTTAAAGAATATACTTCTTATCAGCTCAGCTTCCTTGAACTGCCTGTACAGTTGCATTGTTTGAGTATCGAACATGCTGAATAATTAACGTTCTGCGTACGCTCGGTGAGGGCTAGTCGATCGTGACGTCGCGACCTCACACTATCTGTTGAGCTCTCACGATCACGGCGTAAGCACGACTCTGCTTTCGTTAAGGCCTCGTGAGCTTAAATTGAAAATATAATATGTTCTAATATTTAAATAATAGATGAAATTTTGTAAAATGATTTAGAAGTTATGGAGGCTTACTCAGTTGTAGAAATATTAACCTTAATTCAAAGCTTCACAATAAGGTTTATGTTTTTATGTAAAAAAAGCGCAGTCAAATTGTAATAGGGTTAAATTTATGCATCGATGGTTCCGTACGTAATATTATTTTATTTGTTGTATGTTAATAGTAAGATTTTAAATAAATTATCTTTAATTGATTATTAAAATATATTATTTTACTTAAATTTAAGAATATAACGGATATATGCACTCATTCACTTATATGTACTGTAAACTCTTACTTCCTGTCAGATTTAATAATCTCGGTCTACGGGAAATTGATACAGGTTTATAGTTATATTTATACCAATCTATACTTACTTTCCTATAGATTTTATGAAATAGAAATTAATATTTAGTATTAATTTCAGCTAGATGCCTTTAGCATGCGTTCTCAGATAAAAAACATGTAGACGGACGCACAACAATCCTAAAGTGGTTTTCAGGTAAGTAAAAATAATAACGGACGGAGAAAGCAGGGACTAAGCAACGGAGTGTCTTAACACTAGGTTCATTTGGTTCCTGCAGTTCCCTCTGTCTACCCTGCAATATGCGGGATAAAGCGTGAAGCTAAAAAAAAAGTACAAAGCTTTATTGCCCAAATCAAAAACTGCCAATAATGTTTACAAGTAGTAAGGACAACGTTTGTTTTTTGTATATATTATATATGTAAAAAACTTTAAAATTAGCAATAAAATTATAATTGATATAGATTATCAAGCATTATTGTCAAATTGTGTAATAAAAATATGCTATCGGAAAAATTGTTAGAATGTTTATTATTTTGTAATAATCTTGTTCTCTTCTCAGCTAGCCAGAGAGGGTCATTTTTTGGTGTCAACTTTTAATATATTTTAAACATATTGTACTTTATTTTATATTCTTTATTCCGTAACATCTTCGACTGTTTTCTTGACTTATAGCTGTTGCAAATTCAGTGAGATCAATTTTATTTTTAAATTGATTTAAAAGTATTTCATTTTATAGCCATATATACTTAAAATATCCGAATCATTTTTGAATATAGAGATTTTTTCAATATTTCCAGTGGCTACGTAACAGAAGATCAAAGCTGCTCATAGATAAGTCCATGTTAACATGCTTACATTGCAAAGTCGTGTGTAGCATTATGTTCCTGCTAGGGTTAACCAAGTAATAAATTGACAACATAACTTCATATTGTTATATTTTTTATAATTTATAAATTAGGTTTTCTCTTGTTTCGAACAGTAGCGTAGATAAAAATAAAGCGTAGTGTAAAGACATTTCGTCAGTGGAAATCGACGCTCCGGTTTGTCATAATATAGGGGAGCAATTAAAAAAAAAAATCAATTTTAAATAAGCATTTACTTAAGTGGGGATTGCAGACCATTACTTTTACAGTTAGAGGCAGTATATTTCTTATGTAACCGGAAGTATAGATGTATAATGATGACTAATTATTGTAAATCATTAATTTCCTACTTAGTACATATTGTGCGTTAATGTGTTTCTATCTGTGGCAATAATCTAAGCACGTAAAAGACCTTTACATGTGTATAGTATGTGAACGATCACATGTTCTGTTTTTCTGAGAGTAGGCTCAGATAGTCGTGCGTGATACAGAAAGGTCCATGAAAACATTGTTTTTTTTTTAAATTTAAATTTACTACAATTGTAACATGTTTATATAATTAAAATTTAGTATAATTATGACATTTTTTTTAAAACTAATTCATATAAATTAATTGCAATCACGATTTGAATATCTTCCTTCGCAGTACGTTGGCACAGCGTCTGCATGTAACCGTGATGGCTTCATCTCGAGGAGAAATAAATATTTTATTAACTCGCTCTGGTAACAAGACAAACCGTGGCGTTGAGTTCCGTCACTCTAATAGCAATGTGTCAAAAATAGACGAAAATGGAGTGTCTTCACACTACGCTGTTGTGTTAGGCTGAGTATAAAAAAATACATAAAGAAAAAGATATAAGAATTTCAAAATGTTGCTGCGTTCAAATTTTTTATATGCTTTTATTTAAGTTTATTTATATATTGTTGTTATTGTGATTTGGCCGGTCCATAGGAAATTGGAATAAGCAAACAAGTCATCGTTTAGCCTTCTAAAATCGCTTAGGAACTGGTATATCGTATAGAATTCTAAAATTAGTCTATACTATAAAGGCATATTAAGATTTGTGGGTAATAAAAGAAACCGGTTGGCTGGTATGCAGACAGAGGTAACGGCATTGCCTAATGCGTTTTCTTACTTTAATTTAATTTCGTCTATTATTATTATACTGGAGAGGTTTTTTGTTGTATCGCGATTGTATTTTAATTATTATATTTTTAAAAATATTTTAAGTTTTAAGAATTAATTGTACGCTTACGTAAATTGTTTTATATTATAATGTTAATTTTGAATTTATAAATAAATATGTGTGTAATTAATGTAAAGTTTTATATATGCTTTTTACTTGTAATATATATATATATATATATATATATATATATATATATATATATATATATATATATATATATATATGTATATATATATATATATATATATATATATATATATATATATATATATATATATATATATATATATATATATATATATATATATATATATATATATATATATATATATATATATATATATATATATATATATATATATATATATATATATATATATATATATATATATATATATATATATATATATATATATATATATATATATATATATATATACATTCGTAGACATTAAAATTTTTCAGGATCCCGCGTTAGACCGTGCGCATTCGACCTGTGGTAAGGTAGGCAGAACCTATCACAACAGTTCGTTTAAGCCGCGCTTTGTTAGTGTTTAATTGCTTTTACAAATATTATGGCACATAAAACTGTAATAAGATTTTGTTAGAGTTTGATGGTAAATAAAATATATATACCTTTTTTTTGGCTTCACGCTTTATCCCGCACAAGGCAGGGAGAGAGACAGAGGGAACTACAGGAACCATACGAACCATTGCTCCGTCCCCGCTTTCCGCGGTTTTTAAACGCAATGTGTTGAGTGGCGGAACTCAAAGCCGCGCTTTGCCTAGTTTCCAGAGCGAAGAAAATGGAAATACCCACCCACCTTTTCCGAGTGAGATCATAAAATATATTTGTAATATGTCATAATCCTTAAAAAAATGGAAAAAAATAGTGATAAACATATAGATAAATGTTAATTCTTGTGTCTTGTTTCAAATATTATAACTAGTTGTCTAAAACATTATGCATCCAAAATATCTCTTAACTAAATGCTGTTGAAAAAACTCGCCTTAAAATGTGCTTCACGCTTTATCTCGCACATAGCAAGGTAATTAGAAAGAACATCAAAACTCAAGAACGTAGTGTCAAAACACTAGATCGTGTCAAGACACTCCGTTCTCCGCTTGAGTCATTGAATTGAGAAGCCGGAAGTTACCGCCGCACTTGCCTAGTTGCCAGTGCGAAGAAATTGCAAATGAAACAATCCATTATCCCTGAATGGGAATTGAACCCACAAACCATCGTGTTTACATGCAGACGCTGTGCCTCTATGCCACAAAGGTATATAAAAGTTAACTGTTAATTAAAAATTATTATGAACGTTGTAAATTTAACATAAGTTATCTACCACTAGGTACTTTTCGCATTATAGTTGTTTTGACGTACCAAATTAAAGCAGATGTTTTACTACAAATAAGTAATGAGGATGATAAGGAGCGGCACGAACTGTGCCGCCGGCTTGCTCTACACAAATACTATTTATATGGTCAAGTCACACCATGTTTTACTTATAATGTGTAAAAAATTGATTATTGACGACTGTTGATTATTTTTTTTGACAATTTTGTCCAAAGGGGCAATTGAATTTTATTTTATTAAGCGTGTTTAGTGTCAAAGTCATTAAAAAACATAACCAATATAGAATTATTTTGTTTGTATAACTATACTATGTGCATCAGTATATGGTACGTGTTTGCCCATCAGTAAGGACCCTTTTTTAAGACCTCGTAAATGTATCAAATTGAAGTTATTGGGCCTTTGGAATAATTTCATTATTTCACTCACTAAGAATTTGATCACAAATATAACAAATTCAGCTCTTTGTAATTAAATGGAAATGCGGCAATAGAATATGATAATATACATTATTTAGCTTTATTAAGCATTTTAGTTTTTACAAACAAGGTCTCGAACTTTCAATAACAAATTAAAATAATCTGAAAGGCTCTCGTTAATTAATTATTTCCTTAAAACTAAATATACTATTCATAGCACAACAAATGTATTAAAAAAATACAATAAAAACGTTTATTTAAAGAAAAATATATTTGTAACTATAAATACGGAATTATCAAAGTCTAAATAAACAAAGCATATAAATTGAACATGATTAAATCGTTAAAAAAGCATAAGCGTTGTATACTCATTAAGGAACTAATAAAATTAGTCTCCCATACTAGTGGGGTTTAGATGTTCTAACTAATGCACGCTATCAGATACTCGCAGGTCCGTAAGGGCCACCGCTAACTTGTCTGGTCGCATCGTATCTTGCTATCTTACAATTTGCATCCTGCTACGAATATATTTACATTTATTTCCATTAGTTTTTTTAGATTCACGCTTTATCCCTCATATAGCAATATAGGCAGAAGTAGCCGTAAGAACTGTGGGGGCAGTTTTAAGAGATTGCGTTTCTTGCTTTCTAGCACTCTAAGGCCTAGATAGCATGTTGAGTGGCGGAACTCAACACCGCGTTTGCTTAGTTGAAAGTTTATTAAAATGATATATTCTTCTTGAATAAGAATTAAACCCACAAACTGTCAAGTTTACACATTCTGAGGCTCTGCGCCGCGAAAATCCTAGTTACTTACGGTATTAATTTTCACTTTCAAATAATACTTAAACATGAAAACACAGCACCCTTAATGCAAGTGATTTTTTTTGAGGACCGTCGTGGTGCAGAGGCGTAAGCGTCTGCCTGTAAATACGACGGTTTGATGGTTCGATTCCCACTCAGGGAAGATGGATTTTTTATTTCCATTTTCTTGGCTCTGGAAACTAGGCAAAGAGCAGCGTTGAAGTCCGCCACTTAACACGCAATGCCTTGAAAAAAGGCGGGAAGCAGAGACGGAGAAAGTAGGTTCCACGATTTCTGCAGTTCCCTTTGCCTACCCTGCCATGTGCGGGATAAAGCGTGACGCTAAAAAATGCAAATTATGTTAGTTAAAATTTAAAATTTTGCCAAAATTCGCTAATTTAGGATAATTTGTTATATATTCGAGATACATTAGATTATGTAAACTGTTTAAAACTCAAAAAAGCAGTCGAAATTAAGGTTTTTATTAATTCTTGCAATTATAAATTCATTTTGTTATCACTTTGTACTTAACATTTGGCCAATGTCACATAACACATTTATAATTTTTTATCAAAGTTTTTACTAAATTTAATTTATCAAGAGAAATAATATAATATTTACATATGTATATAAAAGACAAAATATTTAAATCTTGGCAACAATTTTGCAATGGACGAAAATAGGCATTTGAAAAACCCTATTATACGATATAATACTTAAAACTATAGCTCTGTCTTAGAAAAAAGACTTTAAAAAAGAATAATACTAAATAGGCACACATGTGAATTTACTAGTTTTGTCTACAAAAAGTGACCTCGAGAACCGGATTTCAAAATATACTCGTAACATAATAGGCTGGCTTTAAGTTAATGTTTTATTACTTCCTTAGTCTAGATCTTATATTTCTAATTATAATTACTATATATTTAATTATGAACGTTGTATTAAGGTATTTTATTGTATTGTATTAAATTAATGTATGTATTAATTATAATGTGTTTTGGTTTTGGTTAAACAGAGGGTTAAGCTTTCGTTTCTAGCTTTGTTCTTGCTTTTTTATTTGCCAAATAAAAATAAAATATACTATTGAATTTATAAAATAAATCACAATTTATTTTATATTAAAATATAGAATAAATTGCGTTTACAATAAACTTGATGTAAATACCACTAGGCCATGTTTATTATCTCTAGAAATAAAGAAGACTTTGGTCTATATATTTTTTAGAGATTTTTATTTAGAATTTTGCACTTAATTCGAAATATTTATAATATACATAACCGTACAACCTTACAAAGCATCAAAAATATATATTAGATAAGTTTTATTTGTGCATCGTGCTTAATATAATGACAGGCCGCACGCGCTGCCTAATTGATAACTGAGAGAACGTGCGCGAGATGCGCCATGCCGTATGCGCCATGGGAACGCGAGAATCGAGAAATGTAAGATTTGCGTACATTATACGAGAAAAATGAAGTTTTCTTAGTTTATTTTAATTACTTTTTAGCTTTTTAGCTTTACATATTGTTTGAAAGATTGGCATAAAAGAGAGCTTTGTTTCGAGAGAATGCTTTCTACTTTTCACCCAATTTAAGGTATTGTGTGTATCTTGTATTGAAAGAAGTAGGAAAAGCTGTTTGCTGTAGGAAAAGCTGATGTTTTCCCGCAATAGTGGGGATAATTTAACGCAACATTTCGTCCTTGCAGGGCGGGGAAGTAACTAAATAAGCATTTCCCCGGATTAGGATCGTGACCAATCCCGTCGACGATGTCGAATCACATTATGAGATAGAAATGACCAACCTTTTAATATTAAGACATGAACAGTAAAAAATGTACGTACGTTGTTTGAAAAACCAAAGAGCAAGAAAGGGATAATATATGTACAGCCAACACGTCGTGAGATTCACTATTACCATTGGACTAAGTAATACAAAGTTGACTGTTAAATTCGGTCAGAAAACAAAGAATATAGAGTTTTGACACTATGAAATCTCTAGCGTCTCTTATATATTAAGAAATATTAAACGTGAAACAAAAAAAATCTTTCACAGTTTTAGTTCCGCCGGGAGTGTATCAGATAGCTCGATACTAATTAGTGTCAAAATCGAATATTGATTTAATCTCTGTCGCATGACTCTAAATTTAGATTTCATAGTTTAGATATCACGTGTGGGTGTTCCGCTATATAAAATATATTATATTATAAATCGGAATAACAGATTTTATACGGGATTATGTTCTCGGATCTTCTATATTTTACAAAGTAGATCTGCTTTTGATTAATATTTATTTAACTTATTTCCTTCACTTTTTATTAGAATTTTTTTATTATATTTTTAATCTGTAAGTGTCGTTTGCAGTAAGGAACATATAAATTCCAAAACGAACCAACGCGGTCAAATATACCTTCGAAACCAACATGATTTGATTTTTATTATCTAATTTAATATAAAGTTTAAATCATGTTTATATAAAATATATATATCTTATGTTAAATAAAACTCTACGTCTAATTTCCCGAATAAAACTTAAATTACATTACATATATATGTAATTTAAGTTTAATTTTTTTTAGCTTCATGCTTTTATCCCGCACATGGCTGGGTAGAAAGAGGGAACTGCAGGAACTATGGAAGCTAGTGTTAAGACATCCGTTGCTTACTCCCTGCTTTCTCCGTCCTCGCTTTCCGCTTTTCGAAGCTTTGCGTGTTGAGCGGCGGAACTCATCGCCGCGCTTTTGCCTAGTTGCCAGAGCGAAGAAGATGGAAATAGAAAAAACCATCTTCCTCGACGGGGAATGGAACTCAGAAACCGTCACGTTACAGGCAGACGTTACGCCTCTGCGCCACGACGCGACGGTCCTAAGTTTTATTCTAACAAAACTATTTACAGGGTTCTTTCTAAATTCAAATATCTCCAATAGTTATTTTTAAAAATTGCGAATGAAAAGGAAGAAGTAAAGATTAACAACGAAGAGCTAACACTATCATGCTTTTTATGCTTAATACGGAATACAATAAAATTATGAAGAGTACGTCAATAAAATAAAACTTAATTTTATTTTTATAACGCACTCTTCATAAGCAATTAAAAACTATTTTATAAATACTAAACGCTTGTACACTTTCCAATGGATGACCTAGAGTATTAGTTGAAGCTATAAAAAATAATAGTTAATATATTCACATTAGCGAAAAGTGGCCTTGTCTGTACAAGGCAGCTATGCGACCGAGATGCGACGCAATTACTTGCATCATTACGTCCGCGTCTATATGAGAACCTCTTTCGTTTCAATTCTTATTCTTTATTTTTTGGAAATGATCTGATAAAGTGCAGGATTTGCATGTGCTATATGTAAATATTTTCTCACGGTTATTGATAACGACAATTATTTTATCGTTAGTGTGATTTAATACTTTAAAAATCATGAAAATATGCAATAAAAATAGCGTTCCCTCGGAGCAAACTATTGTTTTTTCTAATATTCTTTGGAAAGCGTAATTTTGGGAAAATCTTCCTATAGAGATGCTAACAACGCAATAAGTTGTTTAAAATATATAAGAATTTCAACGCACCGTGGTAAAAAACGTATAGTTTAGTGGTCAGAGCGCTTGGACGGTTGTCAAAAGGCGTGGATTTAAATCCCGCTGCATATATTTTTTTATTTTCTTTAATTATCATTGAATAAAATATTCATAATATATCGAAGTAGTTACAAATTTTTTTATTATTATTCACTAGCAAAGAACATAAGTATGTGTATTGTAATGTCGTGACAGCAGTAAATTATAATCAATTATCAACGCCATCTACGTCTATCGGCTTCACGCATGTGTAAGTACTAACGCCTATGTGCAGAAAAAATAAAAAATAAGATGAGAAAAAAAGTTTGCACGCGAGACTAAAATAACAGGATAATTGCATTACTTTGTGTTAAGATGATTGGATTAATTACTTATCACGATAAATACAATCCGTATTTATTGCAGTTATTATCTTTTAATCCTTGTTAAAAATATTGCAAATTATTATAAAACAGATGATTGGAATTTTAAATATGATATTTAGTCATAGTAACAAAAGTCCTTTAGTCCAAAGCTAGTCATCTAGTTGTAGTGTAGTAATAGTTTTTCTTGGAGATATTAAAACGTGACAATTTTCATTAAATTCTCTCCGAATATACTATTTTTTTTCTGTTTTGAGGCATAAAGTTATTATATGAGACAAACCTTCATAAGCTAGCAATGTTATATTACTTATTATTGTTTACTTTCATTCTTTATCCCGCTATACCCTGCCACGAGCAGAGTAGGCAGATGAACCATAGAAACCTTGGGAACCTAGTGTTAAGACACTCCGTTCCGTTTCTTTCCTGTCGAAGTATTTCTTGTTGTATGGCGGATCTCAATGCCACGCTTGACTGGTTGCCGGAGTGAAGAAAATTACCTTCTCCAAATGGGAATTGAACCAATAAACTGTAGCTGATTACAGGCAGACGTTGCACCTCTAATACGCCATGACGGTTTAACTATATATTTTATTGATAATAAAAAAAAAATAGAAATTTCTAGTCTATGAAAACAATAATATGAAACAGAAAAAAAGTAAGTAATAAATCAATCCTACACAATAATGGTCATTATAAGTAGATAGCAACTTTAAATGAACAATTATATAATATCCATCTTTGACCTGGTTGCAGTTAAACGCAAGCTATACACGCTAGTTGCGTGCCTGTCCGGTGCTGTTTGTCATGCACATTTTGAAATTACTAAAAAATAGTCATGACTAGGTATTATTTATACCATTATATATACTATATATATATATATATATATATATATATATATATATATATATATATATATATATATATATATATATATATATATATATATATATATATATATATATATATATATATATATATATATATATATATATATATATATATATATATATATATATATATATATATATATATATATATATATATATATATATATATATATATATATATATATATATATATATATATATATATATATATGTAACCACTATACATATATATAAATATATATAATTGGATTTATACGGGAAAAATCGAGTAATAATCAAAACTTTAACTAAAATGTCGCATAGTTGGACATTATTACACCACGCAGGATTTTTTTATCTTACTGTTTTTTTTTTTTTTTTTGAAAAAATAATTATACTCTTTTGTTCTTCAGTATATAATTTTTTATCCTCTAGTTAAATGTTTTTTATAGACAGGATTAACGTACATTGCGTTGGCGAAAAATTATTACAGAAGTTAATTAATATTATTAATACTTATAGTTAAAACATGTTTAGCGGAGTTTCATATTTTACTATGAAATAAAAAATAATAAAAATTATAATTAAATTATCAGTACTTTTAATAAACAAAATGACCGTATTTATGCTGGAAGCTAAAGAAGCTTCGCATATAGTAAACAGAGTAAGGGGCATTATCCCACTTCAGTGATGGTTTGGTGGTGTGTTAGCTATGAAGGGGTGACTGAGCCATATTTTTGTGAAAAAGGTATTAAAACGTCGGCACAAGTTTATCAAAATACCATTCTTGAGACGGTAGTTAAGTCTTTAACTAACACCATGTTCAATAACAAAGAATGGTGCTTTCAACAAGACTCGGCACCGGGTCATAGAGCTCGATCCACCCAATCTTGGTTGAAAACTAACGTTCCGGACTTTATCAGCACTGAAAACTGGCCGTCGTCAAGTCCTGACCTAAATCCATGGATTATGATTTATGGTCAGTTTTAGAGAGTAAGGCTGCTCTAAACGCCATGATAATTTGGAGTCCCTAAACGATCATTCGATTGGCAGTGAAGAATTTTCCTCTAGAAAGAGTTCGTGCTGCTATTGATAACTGGCCTCAACGTTTAAAAGACTGTATTGCAGCCAATGGGGACCACTTCGAATAAACATTGTATATTTTTAATAGTTATATATTGATGTATTAAACTAACTCACTATGAAAGGAATAAATGTTACGTATAAAAAAAAAATCGTGCTTTTCTTTATAACAATATTTATGGCAAGACTAAGTATATATATATATATATATATATATATATATATATATATATATATATATATATATATATATATATATATATATATATATATATATATATATATATATATATATATATAGCCACTATACATATATATAAATATATATAATTGGATTTATACGGGAAAAATCGAGTAATAATCAAAACTTTAACTAAAATGTCGCACAGTTGGACATTATTACACCACGCAGGATTTTTTTATCTTACTGTTTTTTTTTTATTGAAAAAATAATTATATTCTTTTGTTCTTCAGTATATCATTTTTTATCCTCTAGTTAAATGTTTTTTATAGACAGGATTAACGTACATTGCGTTGGCGAAAATTTATTATAGAAGTTTATTAATATTATTAATACTTATAGTTAAAACATGTTTAGCGGAGTTTCATATTTTACTATAAAATAAAAAAATAATAACTTATACTGTTACCTACAAAATAGCAAAAAAATTAATATTAAGTTTTAAATCTCATACAGATCCAATTCAAACAGGCTGAATTCTTATATATCACTGACATATTAGAAGATTCTGGCATAGTATATGCATAATAAACAGTGTAGGAGAGAGCACACAGCCTTGAGGGATGCCAACATTTACGGGCAGATTATCGGGCCGAAAAATAGATAATAAAACTGATAGTGGCCCGCTAATAAAATTGGATGAATTACGATGGAAATTTTGCTAGGGGCGCCCCAGTCTATCGAAGGTTCATCTAATACTGATGAAAACGCCTTTGTATCTTATCAGTTAAAATACACTAATAGATTTTACAATTATAATTAAATTATATACTCATGTACTCATTTACATAATAATATTAGAATCTAATTCAAACACGTATTTGTACGGATACATATTGAAGTTGGGATGACTATGTTAAAAAAAAGTAAGGCAGTTACACCTCAATACATAATTCAGTGTGAGCGGTTAAGGGTAATTCTAATGATTATTTAATTGCATAATTACATAGATGTTCATAATTTATACGCTAATGTCTAGAAACTACGCTTAACAAATATAAATAGTTTTTTGTAGAATACATGGTCACATTTACAGCAAGTCCAAGTCAAGCCTGCTATGTCTTTATAGCTTATGTCAATCATAGAAAATAACAAGTTATTTACTACTCGTTACGACTAATTCGATGACTACTCGGATGATTAATTATTTGCATTGTCTCGCTTTGGCAAGACAAAGCAGCGTTGAGTTCTGCCACTATTTTTAATGTCTGAAATTAGAGCTAAAAGCGTTTTATTTAATTAACGGTAACCATGTTTCTCAGTTAAGATTTGGTTCTACTATAACAAATTCTTTTAAAATTTGATATGATATAACTTACATGTCTATGATTTGACCTCTCTACCTGCTGTGTTATATGAATTCAGTTAAGAAATATGAATTAGAAATCAAACTCTAAACTAGCTATTCAACATAATGCCATAATAGTGCTGTTTTATTGCCGTTTTATTGTTTTCGTTACACACGCATAACAGTAAATTGTAATAATATTTAATACCAATGAATGCTATACCACTACAGCTGTGTATAAAATAGCATAATCCATCGTTTCGGTAGAAAAAAATATTTTTAAATAAACTTGTATAAATAATCTTACCTTATTTTGACTGTAAATGAAGTAACTTATGCACTGATTCGCGCAGTAAGAGGCCACGTTTGAACGCAGAGCTCTTTAAAAAAATACCAAAAAATTACATTATAATATACGTATATATATCTAAAAAAATGAATCGAATCGTGACTCAACTGTTTCGTGTAGGCATAAACCATGTGCATAGATCCAAATGCAATAAAACGAAACGATTGATCGTCACTAACACGTAAATTATACGAATCGCCCATTCCGTGGATTTATGACAGCTGTATATATATATTTATTTTTTACTATAACAATTATTCGCACTGAAAATGGTATATTTTTTAATTCCAATGTGTAAAGACAAATGCAATGTGTTATTTTACACTTTGTCAGTCACTCAAGTCGTTACGATGACACATCATTATAACAATGATAAACGGAAATATATTAAATTGCCAGATTAATCCAATTTTGTATTTAGCCAAATATAGTATATGTAATTGCAGTATTCAAAGAGGCGCAAAACCGTTAATAGTCGTACTTAACAGTGGCCTTTAAACATCTGCTCGCTATGAAAATAGGTAAAATTACTATGGATATTAGTAGGCAGTGATGACGCACTAAAGGGCCTCGGTTGATTTACAACGAGTACTGGATACTAAGTTTTAATGAAAGAATTGCATGTTAAAAATGCAATTTCTTGACACTCCAAGTGACAAACATATATAACTAGTTAAATTTCAATATAAACGCCTATTTAGTTTCTCATTTCCTTAGAAAAGATATATAAAAGGTGGTATAGTATTTTTATTGCGTGAACGCATGACTTTTTAACGGCAGACCACAAGAGGCGCTATTTATTCTAAACGAATTAAAAAGGAAATTAAATAATAATAAAAAAAGCTATTTTAACGGACTTCGACTTAAGTTTTTACCGCTTCAAAGCACTATTTATATACTACAAAAATTTAATTTTATATATATGAAATTTATTAATAAACATGTATTAAAGTCTCACATCCTCCTACACAAACTCCTTTCTTCGTTGTTTTCAACTAAATTGCCCCATGCCTATACTGAGATAGATTCTATCTAACATGTTATGTATACATATATATATATATATATATATATATATATATATATATATATATATATATATATATATATATATATATATATATATATATATATATATATACATAACATGTTAGATACAAGAAACATTTGCGGTCTCACTATATTATATTTTGAATTATGTGGACAAAGAATGCAGATAGAAGCATATAGAATAGGCTAGATTGTCAATAAAATAACAAATTATACATGCCTTAGGTGCCATTAAAATTAATTTGAACGATATGCAGCTTAAAAATCAGTAAACTGGTTTGATATTCTAGTGGGTGCAAGTTTTTGTGTTAGCAAATTCTTATTTGGTACAGTCAACAGGATTCTTGTATAGAATGCATTTAAATTATATCATATTTTATTTTAATTTTAAGTTATATCATATTTTAAACTGAAACAAAGTTGTGTTTTTTTAATTAATTTATTGAAGAAGGTCTTAAAACTTGGCCATGTGACAATATCTATGAACGTGAGAATTTTCCTAAAAACGCGATTTACTAGAGTGTCATATTTTTCTTTTTTTAGCTATGCCTTATCTCTCTTATCACTATTGAACGACCGAGACTTGTGGTTTTCTTAGATTTTTTTGCGAGAGTGGTAAATATTTTTTTAAATGTTGTGTAATATTTTATAGCTTCACGCTTTATCCCGCACATGGCAGAGTAGGCAGAGGGAACTGCAGGAACTATACGAACCTAGTGTTAAGACACTCCGTTGCTTTAGTCTCTGCTTTCTCTTTTATTTTACTTTAAGCTTTAGAAATTTAAATTTCATACCTCGTAAATATACTAAATAATAATAACGTTTGCAATAGGAATTTAAACATTGGAATACTTTTCGGATATTTAAAGACAGCAATTAATTCTAAGTAATCATATATACTTAATTAAAAAACCTATTTCAAAAGTTTTGTTATCTGTATAATATTCATAGACGTAGTTATTTTGAATATAGTAGCCATGCCAGATTATAATTAATTAGTTTTTTCGCGTCTGAGCGATGTCTATTTATTATGACTGTCGTCTGGCTCCTTTACGTAATTGCTTAGTAAATTAATTAAATTATATAAAATTGTATGTGAATGTTTATATAGAATCTCATTTACATGTATTTACAACTGAAATTGGCGTATTAAGCGGGGACAGAGAAAGCAGGGACTAAGCAACGGAGTGTCTCAACACTAGGTTCATATGGTTCCTGCTATTCCCTCTGCCTACCCTGCAATATGCGGTATTAAATGCGTGAAGCTATAAAAAAAGTGTTAATACAAAAACATATATAGTAATATAAAATGTATATCATGGGACCCGAGTGTTGAAACACTCCGTTTGATGCACTGCGTTGAGCTCTCTCTGCCAATCCTGTTATGGCGCTGGATAAAGTGTGAAGAAGTAAAAACAGAAATATTTAAAATATATTTATCTTTTGTGTTTATAATACAGAATTTAAACGTGTTTAATATTGTTTGTAGTATTTTCTTCAATTGAATCATTTTAATCTGGCAAGTGTAAAGATTTGTCCATAGACTTGACAATACGAGTCATAGCTCTCTCAACAACTCTCTTTCTTTCTCTTCCTCAATAAGTCAGAATGTGAAGAACGAAGTGTCTCAACACATTATAGGAATGTGTTGAGACACTTCGTTCTTATTGCCAGTAATATAAAAAAATGTTTATTTTTCATTTCTTCATTTTAATCTTTAATATTTTATTCCGGCTTTTTTATGAAAATGTTAATACTTAGTGCCAATAGATGGAAGTCGGGGAGTGTAAACATGAAACCATTTTGTCTAGTTTGCTTAACGTATATGTAGACTGTATTGTCCTCTCGTGTGGCCACGAAATACAGTATACTATACTTTTGTATAATTTATTGCATTCAGAGTATCTTTTCAACTTCTTATTTATATAAGTAAATAATCATTGTTGCTTTGCTTGTACAAACGAGGGCCGAAAAATCTTTATAATTTCTTCTATTTTTTTTTCAATTTTATGCGATGACTAATATCACAATTATGTTTAAACTTGCACTCGAGTTACACTAAATCAAAATTAAAAAAAGGTTATAGAAACAAGTTTAAATTACATCAACATTATTCACTAACAACAGTACAGTAACAAATAAATGTAGTAAACGCTATGCTTATTGCCCTATTTAGAGCATAAAGCGCGCGTGCACCTTTTTCAGTCAAAAACAACGCAAAGCACACGACTGCGATAGTTTTGCCGCGGTTAGGCCGATCTGAGCTAGGCTTGGGAAATCAGTGGAGACGAGATGCTGTAATTGTCCAATTAAAAACAAAATATTTATGTCATATCGTCTTTCTTTATTTGAAAGTCACAATTATTTTTTAATATTTTCATGGATTTCATAATTTTCTGTGATATAGTGAAAATTTACATTTAATTGTTTATTTTTTATCTACATGCTTTTGTTGCTCATAACAGGGTTGGCAGCATGGGAACCTAGTGTTAAGACACTCCGTTCCCTTTTATTCACCTTATTAACTTCTACGTGTCGAGTGGTGGAAAATAGAAATCAAATAATCTATACTACTCGAGTGGAAATCGAATCCACAGACCGTCACGTTTATTCGCATCGGATGTGAAAAAGTGGAGAAGTCAGTATTTTATTATGAATTCCCTAATATCCCTGCTTTATTTAAGACATGTGTAAATTAAATAAAGAAAATAAATAAAGACAAGCGTGTTGACAGACATACAGACAGATATACAGATAATAAGTTAATACTATATTATTTCCATGTTTGCTAAAAACAAAATATTAAATTTATTTGGATATAGTCAGATTCAAAAGCCAACAATTCTAGTTTGAATTCATGTTAAAATATAAGCATAGTAGCTGATAAATACGTCATTTTGATAGAATAATTGATACCAATATTAATATGACATCTTTTTGTATAAATCGATATGATGTCACACACTAATATTTTATTATTTATTTTCATTTTTATTGATTTTCTTTAACCTAAAGTGAGAATATTTACTTGTAAATTAGTTTGAAGAAAAAATAATTGACATGTATGGCTTTAAATTATTTAATATTATACTCGTTTTATACTTGAATTACTTATTTTACCTAGTTTTATTAGGAATAAAATACACTTTACGACGCAAAAAGAGAGTAAATTGATACTAAACTCGCTTTTTAAATATTTATAATTTTTTTGTTAAATATAAGTACCTACTTGTGGCACTTGCCTACCTTAAACCTCGTAAAAGTTACCTACTTGTTTTCACGTTACGGTAAAATTGCATTAAGGTAAATAAATATTCGTTCTGCTTAAATATTGGCAATTTTTTTTTCAGTAATATTTGTTTTCCTTAATTTCTACTAAAATTTCTCACTTCATGCTGAGTGTGATATTCATTCTAGGTCAAAAGAATTACGCTACATGTTATATTGTACGACGAATTACATGCAAAATACCGCAAGAGCAAAGCTAATAAACTTCTTTTTAACTTAACTGTTTGCAAAGATATAAGACCTTTATTGTAATATTAAGTAGTGAGATAAAAGGTAGAGCTTTGTAAGTATATTACTTACATGATTTAGTTTTCATATACATATAATGTGCACCAAACATAGGAAATTAGAAACCTATATAAAAGCTCAGCTTTCTTATGCATGTTTAATTGCACAACTTTATTTAGCGTTATATTTCTACAAGCACTTTCATGTTTAGGTATATTACTGTTGAATGAAATCGATTTCATTTAAAAAATTGTAATTTTATAAATTTTATATTTAATCACATTACATATATTATGTTAACAGGTTTATTGTTAAATAACATTGCCATTATTATATATTTAAAATTATTAATAATAAATAAAAATTAATATTAATAGGAGCAAGAAACAAGAATTAAAATTAAAGGCTTTACATAATTATGTATGTTTGCTTAATATTAAGTAAGTACGACAAAAAAGTGGTAAATGTCGGTAAATTATCAATAGGTAATTGCTTTTTTTGGGCACCAATTCTTATTTATTCGTCTTTGTTTTAAGGATTTGTTTATTGAACCTCCATAGAAGCTGTTCATAATTTTTCCTCGACATCTGATATCTTGATAATGAATAAATGAAACTATTTGGAGATTTTGCTTTTTATATTATTTTACTGACAATCTCAATGTACTTTAAAAGTTATATAAGGTTTTGAAAGTTCAAACATTTGTAAATGGTAATTATCTCTATTTTAACTGGCGAAATGAAACATAACAGGCTTAATTCTCTAATTATCATTAAAAATTTGTTACTATATATTTGATTTTGATATATTTTTAATTGAATTCTTCTTCTTCTTTCGAAATAATTCCAATACCTTTCACGTGATATATACACAAACGTCGAATGTGACGATAGAAAAAACAGGTAAACTCCCTGATTTTTGATATTTTAAATAAATTTTAATAGTTTGTAAAAATATATCTGTGTATTATTTTATGTACATAATTATGTATATATGAGCAGACGCTTAATTAGTCTGCGTGTCTACGGTGTCATATAAATTTAAGTTGCTTACAATATTTTTATATATATCCATATCATGATATATGGCTTCATTTTTTTTTTTTAGCTTCACGCTTTATCCCGCACATGGCAGGGTTGGCAGAGGGAACTGCAGGAACCATACGAACCAAGTGCTAAGACACTCCGTTGCTTAGTTGCTGCTTTTTTCCGTCCCCGCTTTCTGCCTTTTTTGAGGCATTGCGTGTTGAGTGGCGGAACTCAACGCCGCGCTTTGCCTAGTTGCCAGAGCGAAGAAAATGGAAATAGAAAAATCCATCTTCCTCGAGTGGGAATCGAACCCAGAAACCGTCACGTGTACAGGCAGACGCTTACGCCTCTGTGCCACAACGGTCCTTAAGGCTAAGGCTTCATCGCTATTTGAAATAAATATAAGTCCTTATTTTGAACTATGATATATGAGCTAGTACGTCTTATACGATTTTAGAATATTTACATTACAATATATATTTTAAAAATTTGTATAGCTAATAATTGTAAAGCAGCTAGCTCCATATATATTTACAGAGATGTCAATAACAAAAATTGTTTGTAACAAGCGTATAATAATCTATCATAGATCTTAGAACGCTTGGATTCAAGTAGCTTAAGCGCTAGGACGATCTTTGTAACTCGTAGGTTCTATTCCCAACACTTTCGAATTTATAAAAGGAGAATAACTCTTTAAGTTGCTTTGATATTTACGTTTTCACTTTGCATCTAAGAAATGCTCATAATTTAGAAAAAAATTAGAAAATGTCATAAAACCTGTGAAATGCTTAAATATAAAAAGATTACAAAAAATAATGACACGTACTTACGATATGTGTACTTAAGTCAGACCGTGTCAAAACAATTTCTTGGAACAGTATGTTTATGTTTTGAACAATCTAGGATTCAAATTACATTAGCCACTAGTTCAAAGTTGTCAATATATAATAAATATAACTGATATAGTTAATAATGTAATTAATATTTAAAATATCATATTTTTGGCACTAAGCAGGAAAGATAGCAAATTTTCAGTTTCTAGACTTTTCGCTTATTTTCCATAGAAGGACTGTATGTTCATAAAGCCAAATGACACAATTGTGAAGTAGTTATAAAAAATCGTGTCTTTAATTATTAGATCTTATTTTTTCACGCCTTATCCCCCATTTAGCAGGATTGGCGAATTGAACCGCAGGAACTGTGGAAACTTAGTGTTAAGACATTACGTTTCCCGAACTTATAAATTGTTATCTTTTAAAGTAGACACAAGCCATGTCAGCTTAAATAAAATTTGAGTAATTATACAAATTTGAATTTTTAAATATGCATATAAAACTTTCAAATATTATATAAATGGAATTGATAAATTAATTGTATGTCCAGTTCCGTAGGCTCTGGCGATATTTTCCCTGGAAGTATCTGAGGATGAAAATACCGAAGTCGAATTAAAGACTTATGTGTAGATCGAACATGCGTACCTAAAGTATTGTTTTCATGAATTATTTTAAATTTTCGAAGTTTTTACTATGTTACTTTTTAGTCAGCGTAACTTCTGGTAAGCACCAGAGTATTGGGGTGTCGGCCTCTCATTTCATAGGTCCATGTATATTTCACCATTGATATTAGATCGGCGCGAATGATTTTTTAAGAAAGACATTAATGTTTTGTTAATATAGCAATGTAATATTTTTATGTTGGTTGAAGACGTTGATATTAGCCTTTTGTGTTACAAAGATATTATAATTAGAGGTTGCTGAAGCTAGCTCATAATTATAAAACCTTTTTTATAGGTTAGGTTAAATGTTAGGCTAGGTTAAATGTTAAAATACATTTTTTATAAACATACACATATATTGGTATTACTATATATAGGAGAGTATTCTATAAAATTTAAACTAATATTTATTTATCTAATGTATAAAATGAGAAAATTGAAATATTTAAAAATTACAAAAAAAAAAAAAACACTTCATATAGGGAGACAAGTGTTCCAGGTCATCGATATTTATTTATTTATAACTTTTCTACTTAGAATCAATAAGATGATCATATGTGTACGTCAGATAGAGCGAACGGAGAAGTGTTGGAGGAGCCCAATTCAATAATAAATATTGGGTTAATTCAAAAATAAATTCAAAAATAAATATTGGGAATTGGGCCACTCTGCAACCTACGCACTCCACGACTTAAAACTAAAGTTACGAGGGTTCCAAGCGCGGCCTGATGAGAAGAGCCCACAACAAACTCAACCAGGTTTCCCTAAACCTATTGTGATCACTTCACAAATGTCATTCTAACTTATGACTTATGATAGCTTGGGTACTAGGATAAATAATATTTTTACGCGCTATATCAAAAAATATTCTGCATTTGTTTCTTGATTATTAGGATGAGAAAAAATACTATTTCAAAAATTCACCGTAAGGCCCATTATGTTTTAGGAAGAAGATCTCGGGGCCAGATGAACTTGACACCAAGTGTAGTTTTATATGGAATCATTTAAACATATATATAATAATCCACTGAGTATTAACTCACCTTCTCCGTGCGAGCTCTTCCCAATTACCTAACAAAATTGAAATGATTCCACCGTATTTAATGCCGTCTTTCAAGTACGAAAAATGAATTAGTAACAGTTCTAGACAGGCCAAGATATTATAGCAAACTATTCAACGATTTCGCTCTTATACCTCCCGCTTCAACTGTAACTGCATATAAATTAGCTTGTATTCCTGGTCAGTTTGTTAGTAAGTTTAAAGTACTTGCTAAGTTTAAAGTTATGAGTTTTAGGGATATTTGTTTCTTACGGAACTAAAATTTTACAACCAAAGAAGCTTCCATATTTTCAGGGATTTTATAATATTTCTCATACGTATCCATTATAAGAGTCTAATCATGAGCTGGATATAAAATTAAAAAATATTTTAATAATTTATTACAGCTAATACATAATTTAGAAATAACAATTAAGGAGGGATAAAATATGAATATACGATTTTGTAAATATAAATTGACCTGTCTATTGGTCTGTCTGTCATGACATTTTCTGATATATAATCTGAATTATATCATAGGATACCTGAAATAGAACTATAGTAATTCCGCTAAACTGTATAAGGTAATGCTACTGCAGCAAAGTTAACAATTTTTATTTCCAAATAAAATTATTCAAAACTGTGGCCTTCACGGTGCAGTGGGTCTATATTTAGTTGTAGGAAAGAAATAAGAAAAAATATGTATATTTGATTATAAGAAATAAGTAGTATATTCAATATGTGGACTCGAAAATCGTCTCCCTTTTGTATATCTATTACATGTTTCAATAATAACATATTGTACATGGAATTAGAGTTGTAAGGGTGATAATAAAGTGCACGCAAACAAGATAGCAAGTGATAACTAGAGTTATATTCAATATCAGTTAGCTAAGCTAGGCAAAGCGCGAAGTTGAGTTCCGCCACTTAACACGCAATGCCTCGAGAAAGAAAGAAATAAAAAGGCGGAAAGCGGGGACGGAGAAAACAAGGACTAAGCAACGGAGTGTCTTAACACTAAGTTCATATGGTTCCTGTAGGTAGGCAAAGGGAACTGCCTACCCTGCTATGTGCGGGATAAAGCGTGAAGCTAAAAAAAAAAATTAGCTAAGTACTTACTTACTTAATCTGGTTCACCTTAACCGACCTTAAAAGCTTCAATGAAAAAAAGAAGCTATGAAAGTTTGTACTCTTCATATTTAATTCATTATAATTACAATGTGTCGTATGTATTTAAATAAGTATCTATAAAAATAAACCGTTACATTTATCACTACTTTTGTAAAGATGACCAGGTATACTTTACTGAAACAAATTGTATTATTTAGTTATAGTCCGTACTAATTTCATAATTAGTTATTTTACCTGTATTTCTTGTAAAGCTACTACTACTGCCATTATTAAAAATAAGAAGAAAAAAAACATTTTTGTTGTATGGAGACACCTCTTAATATCTTTAATTTTACAATTTTAATAAAACTAGCTTTCTAGCTATCACAGTTATGAGATACATCTTTTTAACAAATATACAGACGGACAGACAGACAGCGACTTTTATTATAGGGACCCATTCTGTATTTATACGCACAGAAACTTGTAAAATTTTGTAATATTCAAAATAGACATAATTCTAGTACAATTTAGTGACTGCGTAGTTTCTTTTGTCCGTAATCCATAGGGGCGTGTCGGGAAAAGTTGCGGATTATTTACGACGGGCACGAACCGATGGCGATAAGGAACGTCGCAGCCGCCGCGTCACGATCTCACTATCGGTCCGATGACTATAATAGCATGCTCGGTTTTAGCCTTTGCGTATTCATTTTTAACTAGGAACTTTTAAAATATACTTATATGTGAGTTGATTTTGTATACAAACAATTTTAAGTGACTTGTTATATGCAGTTCAGTAGAAAAGGAAGGAAGAAACTGTGAAAGTTACTGTTATTAAGAGGTTAAATTATTATTTTTGGTATAACTGGGTATGTTTTATGTATTTATAAACGTAAAGATCATATTTATTGGGCAGAAATACTTATACTTACTTAGCATCATGTTTTGTACTTAGCTGGCTACCCAGTAGAACAGAGCTCCAAACACTGCGGTCTCCTAGTTTTTCGCCTCGCCCACTATCATTAACCTTTACATTCATGCCCTCTGGAGGATCATAATGCTTTTTACGTGATCTTCTTTCATTATCTTCAACCGAGAACTTCTTCAGATTTACCTTCCTCGACGTGTTCAAACCACGTAACCGAGTTCTTCTTCATTCATTGTGACATCCCCGCTATCAACTATTTTGTATCTCCTCGTACTGTATTCGGTTCGTTAAGCTAGTTCCTATATGCATACTGTATTACTCCATATACTTACTTATAATACTCTATTGCATGATTATGACGTTAATTTCAATAAGAATATATAGATTGAGCAATTTTAGTATAGTGGGAGCGTAAGCTTTAAAAGACAAATTCGTGGGGTCGATTACCAATCGAGATTTTTATTTCTCTCGCTCAGAGCTAGACAGTGTACGAGTCATGTTCGTTCATTCGTTAATTTTTTACAATAAAAATTGTAAGAAAAAGTACTTATTTATCATCAGTATATATTATTAACTTATCAGTATGTACTATTTATAACATATTGATTTCTTCTTTCATTTGTACTAAAAGAAAGAAATTAAAGTCGGCGTATTAAAAGCTGTATGCAATAAATAGTTAATTATGTTTTATTAAAGGACTATATACAGAGAAGTAATTACAGGTAGGCAGTAGGCGCTATTGTTTAATATATGTAGTTTTCGCAACATTAACAACTCATTACGTCAATTATCATAATAATTAAAGTTTATTTTTGTATAACCAGTAATTTCATACTATGTAAAATATTTTCAACCGTTATATTTGTAGTTGAATGCGGCAAATTCAAGGTACATGCGGTCAGAGTAATCTCGGTCACTTAGGATGTATTAAGTGCTGTTCGAAAATCATAGTTGTTTCTAATTGACCGGATCGAAACTTCAGGTGAAAGTAAATTTAGTATAAGTAATAAAAACAAAGTGAGTGTGGTCCATTTGTCATATATTTTAGCGATTTTGGTCTCAAAATGACTTTTCCTTTATGTAGTCTGTTTTCAACTTTGCGTTTGTACAAACACATTGCGTGTTAAAGTAGCGGTAATTTAATGCGACACTTAATTTTCAACTTATATCATTAATTAAAATATATTTTGTTATTTGTAAAC
This sequence comes from Dione vanillae, assembly GCA_037178615.1. Taxonomy (NCBI): domain Eukaryota; kingdom Metazoa; phylum Arthropoda; class Insecta; order Lepidoptera; family Nymphalidae; genus Dione; species Dione vanillae. Next base: position 951,005 of record JAZFAU010000102.1, read on the forward strand.
AAACGAAGTTACCAAAAGCACTTGTTTATATATGATCAATCTATATAAACTATATCTATATCTATATACAATCTATATAACTATACTTAGCTGAAAGTGGTTCAGTATATATTCTGTGAATTGCTTTGTGTATCTAAAATTGGCTTGCTAGTTGAGGGATTAAAAAAATATAGAACCATGAAGAGTCTATAAATAGTTTTTGATAATGATAAAACGTCTCCAACAAGTATTTTGCTAAAATTAGTTAAATTTTACTTTAACTTTATACCTTAGCTTACATTTCCTCAACAATTTCCACAAGTTATTCAAAACTTTGTTTCAGTGTATTTTTTATCTAAATAAATAAAAAATAAAAGGTATCAAATTTTTTATACATCAAATTACACCTTTATTAATGCAACCGCCTCCACGATATTATTTTAATTTTTTATGCAAATTTAAACTTGTTTTAGCCAGACTATGTCCGCACTAAAGTTGTTTTTATCACCTAACAAAAAACACTAGAGTCGTCAGACTTGCGTGCGACGATTAGACGAGATGCACTGTCTAAGATATAGCGATGAAAAATTGCGAGGACGCCAGAGCGCAAGCTGCGACTACAAACGAAGACGTCATTTTAAATTATATGCATAATATACTCGTTTCTAAAGTTAAAAGAATTTTAAGAAATCTAACAATATTTTATTTAAATTGCAGCGCTAAGTGAGTAATCATAGACTTGTAGATATTAGATGTATAATTATAACTATATAATGAATTTATTATTTTTTGTTGATGTAAATATATAACATAACGTGTTGAATTTCATCTAAAATATAAATATGTTATGTTCAATGTCATGTTGCATGAAGTCTTCAATACAAATTAAATGGAAAACTAAATTTAAAACTGGCTCTTTAAGATTGATTAAAACAAGGCATCCAGGGCTAAATATATCATATTGTGGATACAGAACAGGACTTGGAATTACTTTGTCAATTACAATTTTTAATAAAGAATTTCGATATTATGTATATATATATTGTCGTTGTTTCTTCAACTAAATGTTTAAAGGCTATCGATGTCCAATGCATCAGTCTACCTCTGTCATATAAGTATTTTGGTTCGTTGTTCTCACAAGCCTTGACCTGCCCAAACATGAATAGGTGTACACTGCTACGAGTACGTTGTATGCACATACATATATAAAATAGTTTATCTGATTCTATTTTTTGTCGTTTATAATTTATAATTTTGCTTAATAATAAATTTTAAAATAACTAAATCTTAACATATATTTTTTAGAAGTATGGTTAAATATATATATATATATATATATATATATATATATATATATATATATATATATATATATATATATATATATATATATATATATATATATATATATATATATATATATATATATATATATATATATATATATATATATATATATATATATATATATATATATATATATATATATATATATATATATATATATATATATATATATATATATATATATATATATATATATATAATTAGTGTTGGTTTATTTCAACTTAAAATTTTCAACTAACCAATTTGGTTCAATTTACTTACTTCTCATAGTTAAAGCACAGCCTTAAGTTTCACCATTTTATAGAGAATCTCTATGGTATTACTCTTTTAACACTGCTATACGGTTAAAGCTAAAATATTTTAATTATATATAAAATTATTAATTTTATACTACGTCTACTGTCTATCCGTCTCACCTGTCTGTCATGACTTGAATATGAAAATAGTCAATATAGTCACATAGTCTATTGAAAAAAATGTTTAATCAATTATTAAATAATTGTAATAATTAGATAAAATGCTAAAGTTATAATTTCAAAACGATAAATTGCAATTTTTACTTTGTTGTAATGTGGACAGTTGCATCATTATAGCATTCCCTTAAATATTTTTGAAATGCCATACATTGTTCTCTTATTAACCATCCTATAACTAACCATAGAAACGATGCAGTTTTTACTTCTGAAATTAACTTCTAACAATGAACGATAATAGTACACTATTTTATAATATAAAAACTTACATATCTATAAATAATACGCTGTGTATATCGTGTTTAGATATTGTTTATATATTAAATATAATATAAATATTATAGTATAACTTCACGCTTTTTCTTGAACATTGCAAGATATGTAGAGAAAACGACAGGAACCGTGGGAACTTAGTGTTAAGACACTCTGTTCTCACTTTTCCGTTTTTTCGAGGCATTGCGTGTTGAGTGTATATGTTACAGATAATATGACAACTTAGAGCTCATGCTTCTTGGACTAAAAGTAAGTACAATAAGTTAAATACAGCATAAGAAAATTTTAATAGAATTTTAATAAATTTCTATAATATTTTTGTAAATATTAGTATAATTAATATGTAAGCTGTGTTGATAATTTAAATAATATTTATATACATATTCATATAAGATAAATGCCGAAAACGTTGTAATATCATATTAAAATTCAGGCTTAAGTTTTAGAATAATTATTAACATACATTTCATTATAAACAAGGAAATGTTAAACTCAAAAACTAACCTTCAATAACATTTAGTGAGTTTATTTTAGTTAAAATGTAAATAATATGATAGTTTTTGTATTGTACTAACTAGAATGTGACCTAAAAACGTGAACTTAAAACAAACTTATCACGCATATAGAGCAGCACTTGTTAAGAAGTTGGTCATCAACGCCATCTGGTATGTTTATGTAAAAACAATTGTAATAAGCGCCCTCGACACTCGCTATTCTTCTGTGAGAGGAGTCTATGCCAAAATAAATACAACACGAACGCCTTAAGAGCTAGCTAGTGATTTCTTTTTGTCCTATTTTCAATCGTGTATTGTTACGTAAGATAACTAGACCGATTGATCAACCCTAAATTAGTAAAAGCGGGGGCACGAGGGCGCGGGACGGCAATCTAGGTTGGCCGCGGAAGCATACTAACCCCTAGAAAACTAGGGGTGCGAAACTCCACCCACTTTTCTGGTCATGAGAGCACAGCGATTGGTCCGTTTGCTTCAACCTTCGCCCCTCGCACAGATTACAATCGGTGGGGTGGTTCATAGAAATAGTACTATGTACTTGTCTATGTAACGTTATGTACTTTATGTATATATATATATATGGTATCTATAGCGGACCCCAATTCATGACATTGACGCACTCACAGGGTGGAGCTAAACTTCGCTATTTAACACGAAGATATATGATATTGGTTATATTGATCATTGAAATTAATATATTTTTATTTACAACACACTTAATATTAATTCTTAATTTTTACAAATTTATTTTTATTTCATTTAGTCTACAATTATCCCTTAATTTCATGGAAGTTAATGATTATTACACATCATTGATATAGAAATATATAATTGCAATTAATATGCACCTGGCCTTATAACTTAACTGTTTAACTTTGTTATATACCGTGTTGTTCCACATATATACAAATATTTCAATTATAAATAATAATTAAAAAAAGTTAGTCATATTTAATTTTAAATACGTTTTAAATGTTGTTACAATGTTTCTGTATTTTTACTATTTATTAATTCAGTCGGAGTTATATAAGATGTCTTTATTTACCACTTCTTGTTTATAGAGGAACTTGATTTTGTCTAACAAAATTTGAAAACTTTATGTCCAAACACTCCGTTCTCTACACGCTGCCTATATTTGAGACATTTTGTGTATTGACTGACATAGAGACATGCCAGTTCCTAAAAATGAAACAATAAATCACTACACCACAATGTTAACCGTTTACGTTAAATTTGATACAAAATTCATTTCAACTATACTTACTAAGTAGTCGCTTATTAATTATTTAAAAAAAAGGCCATCATTTTTATAGAAAGCTTATTTGTTCTATTATGTTGATACTAAAGCTGCATGAAGTCTAGACTTTGCTAAATCTTATTAACCTTAATCTTTTGAGTCGGTATTATCCAAAGTATTCTACGCGGTTAGTTATAAGCAGCTGTACTCGTACACTAATTAGTTTAAGAAGTTAGCGGTCCACACTTTGTTGCACGACTGCGATGTATGAAACGTCTTTTATAGCTGACATATTATGATTATTTAATATGTTTTGTAGTATTTGTACTGAGAATTACTTAATTGTACTTCAAACACCTGCTTTTTCAATGGTTATTTTTTGGTCTTTCTTGTCGTTTTTGAAGCAAATTGTGCTCTAGTTAGTCTCGTTACGTTGTATATAAAATATAATTTGTTTATTTTTTATTTATATTTCTTTTTATCGTTTTTTATTGTACCTAGCTTTTATTACTCACGTATTCATGACTAAAAATACCTAGAATTTTAATTTAAAATTTACCGTACTAAATTGAATTAGAAACAAATATTTAAAATCATAAGATTCTTACACAAAATTACTTCTTACACAAATATATCAAATCGTCTCTTTAGTCGTAGCATATTGAATAATCATGTTATTAATAACAAAGACTATTTTCTTAATATTTATACTTTATAATGTGTCATACAAAATACACGGCACATGCACTCATTAACTATATATTTAGGTTATTTTCAGCTACAAAGCAGTTAAAGTGGACTCAGGTGGACACGTACGCTTCTCGGAACGTCGACTTCGTGCTGCAACGATCTTGCTGAAGTAGACGTACAAAAAATCTCCATCTTATACCTTATTGAAATGACGAAGATCAATATTTCAAGGTAAAGAGACCGTGCCTAAAAAGTAAATAAAGCTGCACTTAAAAACGTTTTGTGTTGCTATCCGCGATTCAATTTGTCTTGCCTCGTGTTTACTAGAGACGTTTTCCCCAAGTTTATAATATTGGTAGTAGATTTATATGTAAATTTTAAATAAAATGATTAATTACCAGATGAGCTTAATCAGTTGCTTATGCGCAGCCGTAAAAGAAATTGCAAGCTTAATTTTAAATATTTACACTCACACTTACATACACACGCACCCGCACACACACACGTACACACACATTCATACACACACGTGTACACACACACGCACACATATACACACACAATAGTTAAAATACTTATCCAAAGAAATATAAGAACAAATAGCACACCAATACAGTATCTATATAATATTACATGTACAAAATGCATATTAAATAGCTAAAATTAATATATATTTTAAACTTTATATATATGTATACATATGTATATTATGTTAAATGGATGTTAGTTTATTCAAATAATTGTTATAAAAATGAGATTGTAAAGAGTTCCTAAATTAAAATTTCAACAGGTAATTGTAGGTAAAGGTAATAAATCGTGAGAGAACTGTTTGTCATCTTATAATTTATAAAGATATTGTTTTCTTCTCCATAAATAATACATATAGTACTAAAATATCGAAGCAAGTTATAATATTTATATTTTACAATATTTATATTTTTATAACTTTTGTATAAAGAAACGTTAACAACATTATATTACACAACGGTATTGTTAGATTTATTTTCAAACGTACTAAATGTCTAATAGTTTCTAACAAGAAAATTTGATGGATACCACTAAACGTTTTTTGTTACTACCGCGAAGAACGGCGGCAGGCCTTCTAACTTTTTATTTATTTAGATAATTTAAAAAGATTTACTCAGAATTATAAAAGAAAATGAATTTTTGTGCCATTTTATTTATTGTAATAGGTCTTCTTTACTTAATAAGATCACTGATTTTCACGATTTTTAGACATTTTAAGTAAAACAATTTAGGTAAGGTAGTCTACTCGTGATCACGGATTACTGCAAAGTTTTACAAGCGTCGGGTTTCCAAAAAATATATTTATGCAAATATATCATACGCGAATAATCTGTTTAAGTTGTTTCATTTAAAAATCTTTACTTGTTGATAAATATTGCCTGAATGGTATTTTCCGCTAATAGTAAGGAAGACAAAGAAAATTTTGTGTTAATACTCTAACCACTCATTTTTCCCTTTCAAGACATTGTGCGGCTTAATGCCGCGCTTTGTCTTGTGGCAATAGCGGGATGATAAAGAAAATAAATGCTTTCAGAGGCAAATCGAACTCCTAGGCAAAACTATCGAGTTCGGTCAGACGCTGTGCCGTTATTCCACAACGGTTATCTTCTTCTGTTCCTAAGTTTTGTTAATAGAGAAAATTATTAGAAATTAGCTGATTGTGTTAGCACATTAAGTATTGAACTAAGATAATATAATGTAATTATGACAATAGTATCTGTACTGCACTACAATATATACAATATTTATATTTTATAAAAACAACGACTTAGTACCGAGTCCATGCAATCTCGCTCAGTGGCACAGTACCAACTCCGAGCCAACTTCGTCTGAATGAAACTCGCAAGACTTTCATTTTCCATACGCTCACATGTTCGCAGCTTTGCATTTTGTTTCCTGCTTTTTCACTTGTGACGTCACACGATTCATGACGTTTAATGTTACTTACATTTATATAATAAAGTAGTGTTTAGTTAATTTATAGAGGATTTGTTTTAAGAGATTTGAGTAACATTTTTTAACAATATACACAAAAGGATATGCGAGTTGTCCTGTATATGGCAGGATAGGAATTGTCCTAGTGACCTGATATCCTAGTTTTGGTTTCAGAGAAGTCTCAGCAAATTGTTATATGTCCTGAACAAATTGTGGGCGTTTTATTTTAAAACATTGAAGTCGTAGACATGCTCAAAAATATATTGTACACTATATATACATTTACCTGTATGTACTACTCGTATTATCCTGCATAAAACAAGATACACACAAGGGAAACCCAGTGTAAAGACATTTTGATCCAATTTTACGAACAGTCGAGATATAATGAGTTTAGTGTTGGAACACAACGCTGAGCTTTGACTTCTTACCAAATCACTATAATCTTTCTATCTTCCGATGGGTTATTGAACTAACAATTGTATTTGTGTTTAAAGTCAGACGAAGTATCGCTGCGTTACGATAGCTTCATTTAGTTCAATATCTTAATTTAAGAATTAACTGGATCAAGTTCCGTTGTGGCGCAGAGGCGTAAGCGTCTGTCTATAAACGCGACGGTTTGAGGGTTCGATTCCCATTCGGAAAAGATGTGATTTTTCTATTTCCTTTTTCTTCGCTTTGAAAACAAGGCAAAACGCGGCGTTAAGTTCCGCCACTAAGCACGCAATGCCTCAAAAAACGCGGAAAGCGGGGACGGAGAAAACAGGGACTAAGCAACGGAGTTAAGTCTTAACACTAGGTTCATATGGTTCCTGCAGTTCCTTCTGCCTAAACTACAATATGCGGGATAAAGCATGAAGCTAAAAAAAAGTTAAACATTTATTTTTATTTTGAATTGTTTACGGAATTTAGATATTTTTATATTGAATTAAATGATTTCGATGTGACTTATTGTACATGTGAGAGTATCTTGGGCGCTTGTAATGTGCTATGTATTCTCAATTTTAAGTTATCCAATTCTTTGCCATTTTGATTAAAGAAAAAATCGTATATTTTCATGACATGAGATCTTCAAACTTTATTATATTATTATATGAAGTTTTTTGTAGATAGTCTTACTGGACTAGACATAATGGACTGTATGGAAATATAGTTAATTATCCGTAGTCCATTTAAATCAATATATTTTTTATTATAAAAATGCTTACTAAGTTAAGCAATATCCCGTCTATAACATGTTTTTATGTTCTACTATATATTTTATATAGTAGTTTAGTGTATACACAACATATTATATAACACATATGTTTATACTCTTATATATATATATATATATATATATATATATATATATATATATATATATATATATATATATATATATATATATATATATATATATATATATATATATATATATATATATATATATATATATATATATATATATATATATATATATATATATATATATATATATATATATATATAAGAGTATAAACATATGTGTGTTCATTTAACTATTATATACAAAAGAGCAAATGACAGACTTTTATTAATTTTCTTGGTAATAATGGTTATATTGCCATTTACTTACTGGGTTATAATAAACATATAAAGCTTACAACTAATTTACAATAAAAATTACCACACAGGCTTTTTCAAATAAACTTGAAAACTAATTAGATGTTTGATAAGCATTTACGACTAACATATATATAATATGTTGTGTATACACTAAACTACTATATAAAATATATAGTAGAACATAAAAACATTATGTCATAGACAGGATATTGCTTAACTTAGTAAGCAGTTTTATAGTAAAAAATATATTGATTTAAATGGACTACGGATAATTAACTATATTTCCATACAGTCCATTATGTCTAGTCCAGTAAGCTATCTACAAAAATCTTCATATAATAATATATTCATCAATCAATTGCGCTGCCACCAAAACAATTCTGTTAATATATATATATATATACAAAGTTTTGTTTGAATTTGTTCAACATCTTAGGGAGAGTGGAGTGATAAACAAACCTATACAATAAATATAGTTATTATATATGTATGTATATTTTAAATGATTTGTTTAAAATAAATTCATTCAGTCTTCAATAGCCACGATGGTATAAATAAGATAACAATGCCAATTTTTAACCATGACCGTCACCGTAAAATGTTGTTTGTTTAAGAATATTACTTGATAGTTGTATCAACTTGGCTTTTACTTCTTATTACGATGGATAGTACAAAAAGTTAGCATAGCAGTTAATAAAATTTGTGCGTAACTGATCGTACCTGATTATTGTAATGGTTCCATTTTTTACCCAGGTTTTTGCCATATTCTGTAAATTTGTATTAATAGATAGCGTGGATAATCCTGTTTATACCTTTTTCTGATATGTTTTTTGTTTTCACTTAACTTTTCTGTAGAAGAGGCAGAAAAATGTTAATTTTTGATCAATATTTGTCTAAACAAAAATATATCAGATTGTGGAACTGAAAGGATACTGGTATATTCCATTTATGAGCTGATTTTACTTCTTGCTTAGCTTGTTGTACGAATGATTAAAATAAAATAGAGTTAAGTTCATTCCAAGTTCATTCAAGCCAATTTCTACTCTTGTGAATGAAACCTTTTATTGACCAACAATTATGAAAATTATAGAACCCACGCTGTACGAGTCTGATTCGCACTTGACAGGTTTTTTGTATTATAATACTTAAAAGAAGAAGAACTCAATCATTCCTACGCAATCTTTAGCTTACAGATACAGCTTACAGTTTGGCTTACAGCTGTCAACTAAAAATACAAATAGAGTGGGATATTTCTTACAAGATACATTCTATATAGAGTTAGGAATTAATTATATGTAACAGATAACTCGTATTTTTTTTCTAGCTTCACGCTTTATCCCGCATATTGCAGGGTAGGCAGAGGGAACTGCAGGAACCATTTGAACCTAGTGTTAAATCACTCCGTTGCTTAGTTCCTGCTTTCTCCGTCCCCACTTTCCGCCTTTTTCGAAGCATTGCGTGTTGAGTGGCGGAACTCAACGCCGCCCTTTCCTTAGTTGCCAGAGCGAAGAAAATGGAAATAGAAAAATCCATCTTCCCCGAGTGGAAATCGAACCCCCAAACTGTCGCGTTTACAGGAAGACGCTTACGCCTCTGTGCCACGACGGTCCTCACTCGTATTTTTAGTTACTAAAATTACTTACTTACTAAAATCTCTTACTTATTTCTATTTCACCAAGCTGATGAAGTCGTAGATAGAACTAGTTAAAATCTATATATACAAAAAAATAATAACGTTTGCTTGTGATTTCACTAGGCTACTGTTTTCTTTCTCCATAACTTCTGAATCGATTCTTATGAAACTTTCACAACATATAAAGATTGTGGAGAATGCATAATTCTTGATATGAATAGTAAAAAATATATTTTTATTGAAGTAATATAATTATTATTTTTATTTATCTATACACATTTTTAATATTTTATTTGGACGAAGTGATTAGAAGGAAAAAAATATAAGTTACAACACATATATGTATATTAAGTTAGAATAAATTTAATAATAAAGATGCAGTGGGCGAATCCACGAAGTGGTCGCTGGTTTATTAATATAAAATCTCAGTCTAGATTTTAAGTAATTATTTTAAAGACGTAAATAGTACGTGAATAAATTATCAAAACATAAATAAATAGTTTAGTAATGAATACGTTCACTTAGGTCTTATTTTCGTAAGTAAATTATATTTCAGTTTTATTTTCTGGGAATATTACTAAAATAATTATATAAATGACTTAAATATCTATTTGTTATATTTATCATAGTGTTTTGTTTTGTCAATCGATTCGAATTTGATTGATGTGATCTTGTTTATTTAAAACTTTTCAAAAGACTTTTTGTATTATGTTTTTTTTTGATTTAACGTTTTTTATATACTAGGTAGATTATAATATATTCACGTACACTTAGGCTTTTTTCTATTCTGCTTAATAGGGTAATATCGCAATTCAACATACAACCCATCCTTATGGGGAATAAATTACAGAACGTCGAACGCTATGCAAGGTATGCGAAAAAACGCACTAATATTGCAATTGCATATTGTAATACAATTTTAATAGAAAAAAGTATTGCATTAATTAAAAGTAACAATTAAAAAGCTTAGGCAATAATTACAATCTAATTACAGATTTAGCCTTGTACTTAATTCGCATTCTTTATATCGGTCTCGATTGCTAAATTGTCAAAATTCGATACAGATATTCATATTAAGTCTAAAGCCTAGTATTCTAGCTCACAGTGTGACCAATAGAGTTCAAGGCTAAGGCTAAGACGATTGTAAGAAAATATCTATGCGTCTAAATTTTTGTGACAGCATAAATTATAATAATTAGGCTCTTATATTATGGCTCTTGTGTGATATTATAAATATTATAAATAATATTATAAATGTCCCCAGGCAAGTTTCGGAAGAACTGGATTGAGAAATACTTACAAATATTATAAAATAAATATTTTTTTAAATATTTAAAATAATATAGAGGCATATTAACGCTTTATCGTAGGAAAATTTTACAGTGAGCATCGAACCGTGATGGCTTATAAGTCAGACACACAAATTTTAGAACATGCTAAATTTGTGACAGTAATTGCTGTTATTTTGCATAATACAAGCAACTGACTTTTATATTCGTGATTATATATATATATATATATATATATATATATATATATATATATATATATATATATATATATATATATATATATATATATATATATATATATATATATATATATATATATATATATATATATATATATATATATATATATATATATATATATATATATATATATATATATATATATATATATATATATATATATATATATATATATATATATATATATATATATATATATATATATATATATATATATATATATATATATATATATATATATATATTTATTTATTTATTTATTTATTTATTTATTTATATATCCGACAGGTTGAGTCTTCAATTAAGTAAAGTTGAATCTTCAATCAGGAAAATTAATTATTAACATTTACCCGCTCTTGCAACACAAAGCGCAATGTCGAGCTATAAACACGTGACGTCTTGGATGATGGAAACCTACCTTGTATAGTCTACCTACCTCTACCTATCCACCTTATATGTGGAATAAATTAAGAAATTGTAAGAAAAAATATTTATTCACAATGATTACCGTTATACTTATATTATTAAAGACAAAACAGTATTTATAATAAAAATCGAAAGCTTTAATCAACGTAAATAACGATTTATTATATTTTAAACGGCAGGGGCTTTTTGACCTTAGCCACTCTATTATTAAATAAACTATGAAATATGATACGTAACTTTCATTAAACACGATGCTTTAAAACTCTTAATCAAGCCAATCAAGTTCACTGACTTGAAATTCAGAAATGCGAAGCTTTTGTGTTCTAACTAGACTTTCATCAAGTAATAACAAAGAGCTTATAAGATTCAAACCTGCTTGTTTGGTTTTTTTGATTTCTCTCTAATGCGTCTGGTGACCTACTTGGGCATGGATGGCGTTAATCGTTAGAGATTTTTGGTTATAAAATTTTATATCCCCCCCTAAAAATTTGCTTCATCGTAGTTTATTTAAAGTAGTATACAAATATCTATATTTTTAGTAAATAAAAATACGTAATTATTGTTAAATATTGATTTATAATTAACCTTTCTACGTTTTTAACGTCACAGTTAACGAGTTAAAGTACTTTCTTTTATTATTTCCTCAATTGAACTGATGCGGCCTTTGTGGGACAATGTTTCATTATAAACGTGTTGTCGTAAATCTTAATCCCCATTTGATAACTAAAACCAAAACGTGAAGTTATATTTTTAAACTTATTTTTTTGTATTAAAATAGCCAATGTATAAGATCATATCCTCTAGTTTGTGCTTAGAACAAATGCCATAATACAAAAGCCTAATATTTTTTTCACAAATGGTATATTTACGTTACGTTAATACTTCTTTGAAGTAAGTTGGCTTTGTCACGTACATTTTTCGGCTTTTTATTGTCAAATTATGAAAGTTTTCCTCAATGTGTCATTGACATCAACATTTTTAGACGATCACGGTGAGTAAGCGATCTTTTTCCAATTAACCCTACAGTCGTCTTGTTTTCGAGTTCGAGCTTTAGACGAGTAATGCTGTTGTTTTTACGACAACTAGATTTACTATGTTATATTTATTTGAAATTAAGATATAACTATGTGTATATATATGTGTGTATATATATATATATATATATATATATATATATATATATATATATATATATATATATATATATATATATATATATATATATATATATATATATATATATATATATATATATATATATATATATATATATATATATATATATATATATATATATATATATATATATATATATATATATATATATATATATATATATATATATATATATATATATATATATATATATATATATATATATATATATATATATATATATATATATATATATAACTATGTGTATATATATGTGTGTATTTTAGTTTAAAATATATTTAAAAATGACTTTAAAATATAATAATGAAAAAAGAAATTTGAAATATTTTGTGTGATAATGTAAATGTGGTGAGTGTAATTGTGGAACATATCAACAAAATGTGCTTCTTATGAAACAAATTAAGGAAAATATAGAAAATGGCTGTCGTATTGGAATTTTATTTTTGTAAGGTATAAAATCATTATTGTATGTAAATAAGTAAACGATGACAACGTTATAGTATATTTTAAATTGAAATTTGTTAAAGATTGCGATTGATGCGATTTTATTAATATTTTCCCTTTTCGTTTTATTTAAAATAATTTTTAAACAGTTACAAGTAGGTAAAACAAAAACGGCGAAGAGCCTAAACGAGTTTTTTCTTATCTAAATCTTTACATTAATTACATTAGTTATTCCTATTATTTATATATATATCTTGGTTGGTTTTACATTTAAAACATAGCTTAGTAGAACAAAAGAGATTTTACAATAGAAAAATACGTTAGAACATCATATTATATTTATACAACATTCTATACATTTTAGGCTTTAATCTAATATGTATATATTACACATATAAAAGTTTCTTTTGAAACATTTCTGTTTTGTTCTTAAAAACGTAATAAGTTTTCCCGCTTTTATAACAATTTTCTGAAGATCTTACATAGTATCTTTATAAAATCCTTATACAAACGACAAAAATATATTTATAATGTTCATATAAATAAATAAATTTAATGGTATTTTGTCATCTGTAGTTCAGGCTGTATAAAATGACTGCAAACGTTCACAATTTTATTACTTGCACTTTCTATTGACTTGTACTTACTTATTCGACTATATTTTCTGTTTCCTAAAATATAACCACTTTTGGTTTTATAATAATTTTTATAAATCTCTTTTTTAAATTTATTTTGATCAAGCAATAATTTGTAACTTAATTCTCTCTAAATGTGTCTAATTTCAATAAAGATAGATAGTACACAAAAAATGTTCACCAGTTCGTAAATACCTCCATAACTTATATGATAAAATCTGGGCATGAAAGCAAATTTCTACGTCTTTTGGAGAAGCAATTTTGTCCTTATTCCCAAAAAAGACCAGGTAACAGATCTAAAGGATACTAGAACGATGGCTCTTACCAATACTTTATCTAAAATCTTTTTCTCGATATTTCAGACGAAAATGACCCATTTCATGATTAGCAATAGGTACTTCAGGCCAAATGACCAGAAAGAGTTTCTACCCGGAATTTCTGGATGCCTGGAGCATAATAGTATGTTAACTGCTAGCTAAAAAGACGTCAGAACGTGTGAGAGGCGAGATATGGTATGTTAGATAGATTTAGAAAACGTGTTTGGGTTAGTACAACACGATCTATTGATGTTCGCTTTAAAATGGTATAATTTTACTACGACAGTAAGGAACATAATCCCGTCATACTGTTCAAATTTAAAATTCGTTATTACCTCAAAAGACTGCCATTCAAAACCTTTTGGCTACAATGTAGGTCTTTTTTAGAGTTGTTGTTTATCCCCAATAATATTTAATATCGTAATTAATATTTTACTAGATATTCTAATTTAACACGAGAAAAACTGGGGTTATCGGTTTAAGTCCAAGATCAAGTACACGGAATCCATTCTTGCTTTTGCGGACAAATTATACCTTAGAAAGCATTGCCGTAGTTTCCGAGGCGGCACCTTTCAAATTTTTCGGTAAGAAAATAGATTACAATGGCCGAAATCTATCTTTAAATGTACTAGTCGACAGCTTTATGACGGATCTTGAAAAGGTAGACCGTCAACCTATAAGTAATATCTAGAAAGCTTGGATATATGACAATTTTCTAACATCACGTCTGAATTGGTTTTTCCTCGTATATGATTTTAACAAAACCCTCTTGGCAAAGTTAGATGCAAGTGTCAAAAAGATGCTGAATTTTTGGCTTGGGCTAGCGCATTCGGCGGACACCTCAACCTTATTTAGAGACAAAAATTTTGGGTTAAGATTAAAGAAACCATCGGAGCTCTATAAATATCTAAGAGTCGCCAAAACGTATATTATAGGAAAATTACGGGATGGGATTGTTGCCTCACTTCCAAGAGACAGAAGTGTCCCAGAGCATAATTTAGTAAAGTAGGGTTAGGATTGAAGAGGAAAATCCAAGACAGACATAATAAAATCTTTTATTCGGCAAGAGAACGATAAGTATAAGGTTCACGTAATGGGCTTGGAAATGTAAAATGAGTGGCTAACTACAGGAGAATTCTATATCCCTTTAGCTTTAAAATGGCGCACCCTAATTCACGACTGGTCTCCAGCACTATTAAAATTCTACCTAAGTGCGCACCAAATGACTCTTCCATCCACTATGACATCTGTAAAGAGTCAGTGGGGACAGCTAAACATATGCTGGTGGGGTAGGGTGGACTCTTGGATAGTGGTCAATACTCGCGGCGCCATGACAAAGTACTAGAAATCATACGTGAGGCCGTTAGTCTTTCAGTAGCAAGAGCACAGAGAAACACAACAACCAGCAAACGCTCAATAGAGTTTGTGAAAGAAGGTTCTCATAAAAAAACTACACAAAAACCTTTCTCCATATTAGACCCAGATCCTGATGAGGACACTTGTGATGGACAAGTATGAGAAACAGTATAGAATCCCTGAGGATATTTGTTTTTCGTCATCCAGACCGGATATTTTTCTATATTCTCGAAGCCTAAAACGCGTAGTACTGGTAGAACTTACAGTTCCGTGGGAAACAAGTATCCTGAAAAGTCGCCACCTTAAACTTATTGAGTTTAAGGTATTTAGATCTTACAAACGAACTGACCAGGAATAGGCTTAGAGCTAGCTTATATGCGATTGAAGTAGGAGCGAGAGGTATAACAGCAAAATCTCTATACTTTACTAAAAGATCTCGGCCTGTCTATAACTATCACAAATTCATTTCTAGAACGCACTTGAAGGCGGCTTTGGTAGAATCATTTGAAATTTGGTTAGGTAGTGGGAAGAGCTTGGACAGTGAAGGTGAGTGTTAATGCACTTTAAACCTACACTTGGGTCGCAAGTCCCAAGCGCTGCTCGGAGCTCCTCTTCCTCCAACACAATGGGCCCGGCACCCGCACAGTGAATCCGTGGAACGCTAAGTTGTTTCTTCTCATATATATAAAATTCATAGCTTATAATACTTATATAAAGCGTATTTGTGCGTTTGTGTCCCTTATATAATTATTTATAAGTTTTATTTTTTATATTCTTTAATACAAGAATTTTGATGCATCACACGTAGAATATAAAACAGAAAATTGGCTTCATTGATTGAGATTTAGTACGGTAGTTACAATAGAGCAATATTTAATTATTGAATTAGATTTTCCAACTCATAATACTTGATATACTTATTAATAAACCTTGATCTTTAAGGAAAATCATACAAAATTATATTTTAACTCCCAGCAAAAAATCCGAATTCAATTCAAGAAAAAAATATACCTTGTCGAATATTTCTGACACAAATGATGATTTGCAAGAATATTGTAAAAAATTGTTTTGACTATTTGGCTTTGTAGGCCTATTAATGTTCTTTTTATTGTTATATTGATACTGGAAATCACGTTGTGCTACGATGGAAAAAAAACTTAATAGATTTTGCTTGTAGATGTCTTCATTTGTAATAGCTTCATATTAACCTAAGCTAATATCAAGCTATTATAAATAGTCAGAAGGAACCTAGTGTCGGACACTTTTATTCCCTTTCTGTATTTTAAGACATTGTATATAGAGCGGCGGAACCTGACACATCGCTTTGCCTTGTGATAAAAGCGAGGAAAATCGATATAACTCTCTATATAGAAGGTATCGAACCACAACAAAATATTCGTTATAGGACAGTTACCCAATTTGTTAATTTATAGAGAAATTAGGTTTTAACTCAATAATTATTGTGCAGTGACCGTTGTATATTTCATTAATGTAAATATAAATACGGTTTCTTTGGGATTTGTATATTCGGGTCTAAGGTTTCAGTGGTATACGGAGTTGTATACATACGTGTCTTGGGATTAACTGTCAATGTGTCAAATATAAATTTGTCAAAATATACGTTGTGTTATATATCAGTGTTCTCGAAATGGCTATGAGTAATGAAGGTGTTGCTTACGTGCAGATCATAATTAAATATGAAAAAATTACTGTAATTGATTTTTTAGTGTAATTATTTAAGTCAATATTTAAGCTTGGTAAAGTAAAAATATATATATTTTGGAATATATTAAATATTTTGGAATATAAAAATTGTGATTGTGATATATTGTTATAATTAGATTTTGATGTGAGCATTTCAATAATTTAAAACTAGGAAAGCGGCGTGTATATATTTATTATATATTATCAAAAATTTAGTACAGTAACAAAAAAATCAAAGTTCACGCAATCCAGTAACTTAAAAAAAAACAAAGCAAGCGTAAACGCGGACAGGTCATTACTATGTTAATAAACTTGACTAACATTTAGATCAGAAAACTCTTTAATTACCCAAAACGAAGTGTTTTAACACAAATATTATCACAAAAACAACTATACTAAATTAAAAGATAACACAAATATTATTTAAAACTATTAAAATAATACATAAGTGTAACGAAAAAAAATATATATAAAAATTGCTTCATACACCCAAACTGTGTACAAAAAAGTGGTATAAATGCACGAGGCATAACAATTTTTAATGTCAGCCGAGGTCACGACGCGGCTGGCTAGTAGAAAAAACACTGTCTAACACGCTAAGAAGTAGACGGCTAACAAAAAATGATTCCGTAAGATCGGCGGTGCAGTTTGAATACTCTATAGCTATACCGACTCAGCCTACCGCACACATAGAAGCTTACCAACACACGCACACACACATTTTAAGTTTTTATAACAATTTTTTGATCTGATCTAGCCTAATGTAATTATGAATGTGAATATTTGGATGGTTTAGGACTATAGCACATGGT
Organism: Dione vanillae; assembly: GCA_037178615.1. Classification (NCBI taxonomy): domain Eukaryota; kingdom Metazoa; phylum Arthropoda; class Insecta; order Lepidoptera; family Nymphalidae; genus Dione; species Dione vanillae. Next base: position 969,100 of record JAZFAU010000102.1, read on the forward strand.
TTTTTTACTGGTTTGTATATATATATATATATATATATATATATATATATATATATATATATATATATATATATATATATATATATATATATATATATATATATATATATATATATATATATATATATATATATATATATATATATATATATATATATATATATATATATATATATATATAATAAGCTATTAAGCTGACTATTATATGTTCGTAATTGTATATACTAAAAGCTTCTATTAAGCTCTCTCATTTTTATTTTGCTCTAAATTATTAAAATGTTTATCTAAGTGTATCTTTTTAAATGATGTTTTTATTATGTTTAGTACGTAATTATTAAAGTTAATTTACTGGATTTAACACATATATCAATTAATTACCTATACGTAAAAAACGTGCAATAACATTCTTGATATATAGTAATTAATGTGTCTGCGGTCCACAGTGTGTTAGAGACCTTAGTAATCTTTTCTCACGCGAATATATAACGTGTTTTGTTTTATAATATCAGTTAGAAATAAAAATTATTTTATTTTTTTTTCTTTTTAATGAGCAAAAATGATAGAAAAAGGCTATGTTGTAAAATTTATCATCTCTTAGTTCATGAAAATGTTTTACGTGAATATTAAAAAGTAAAGTACCGTTATTCAACATCCGGTATTTCTGCATTAAGGTAAAGGTGGTAAGGTACAGTTTAATGATAGTTCCTACCTAGAATATAATTTTGTTAACGGTTAAAACAGAACATTGACATATGTTTTGGCTACCAGGCAACTTTATTCTTTATATATTACCTATATAAAGGCAGTAGTTCCAATGCGTGAAAATTGTTGAATAGTTAGTGCGAATTAAAAGAAAAAACTTGAAGGTGCTGACGACGAAATAAACTGTATAAAGCATATGAGGATATCGAGGCACAAGTTCGAATTTTGCTGCGCTTAGATTGTGATATATTATCTTTAAATATTTCTTATTTCTATGCTCAGAGTGGATTTAAAAATCATTAATATTTATTTTAAATTATTTTAAATTAATAATTAAATTAATTAATAATTTTATTAATTATTTTAAACTCAATTAAATACATGTCCGTTTAGTTAAATTTGACCAATTATTTAAAATAAAGCTCGCTTAAGTGATGTTATAATTTGATTAAAATAATCAAACTATAACATTACTTGAATGACGCGTTTGAACTTTTAATGTAAAATATACGCATTTATAAATATATTAAATTACTTAATTTTATAGACATGTAAAATTACTTATATATTTTATGTAAGAAAATGGATAGGACGTTAAATAATGTATATATATTTCGTCTGGACGAGATAAAAAGCATCGATAACTTGCATGTCACTAAACTTGTGTCGAAATGTTGAACCTGTATAATGTTTTAAAGAATTAATAATTAATTTAATTATGTATGAACAGATCATTTGCCTTTCTAATTTGCGTTTCAAAAATCCATATAAATAGCTTAAAGTTATATAGACAAATTTTAAGTAAGCAAGAAATAATTAATTCTAAAAACATATTCTTAAACTGGCTATTGTTTTCAGTTTAAGAAAGTGCACTCTCACCAAAATCTACGTGGAGTGAATTTTTTACGAAAAGGAAATTAAATTATTCATTTTTTCATTTTTTGGATACCTAACTCTACCACAACTTGTTAACCAGTTTTTGCTAAATATTCAAAACATTCAGTGTTAAGTTGTGGAATTCTACAAGGGCGTTTTGTAGAATTCCACAACTTAATACTGAATGTCTTATGAATTTGTAAAGACGAAGGTAAAAGGCAAGAGCAAATATAAATAATCAACGCCATGAATTAGTACTTACAATCTTCAAATTTATTTCATAGTCAAATATCGTACTGTTATGCCACGACGTAAGTCTTCTCACTTTTTAAGCTTCATGCTCCAGCGTTAAGACATTCCGTGACACTTTTCAGACATTGCGTCCAATGAAAGTAGTCTAAGTCTAAATATATACATATATATATATATATATATATATATATATATATATATATATATATATATATATATATATATATATATATATATATATATATATATATATATATATATATATATATATATATATATATATATATATATATATATATATATATATATATATATATATATATATATATATATATATATATATATATATATATATATATGTATATATATATATATATATATATATATATATATATATATATATATATATATATATATATATATATATATATATATATATATATATATATATATATATACATATAAATTAATTTTTTTTTAAACTTTATATATTTTATTATTTCCTGTACAAGCAATAATATTGTATCCTGTCAATTTAAATGCATGTGAATAGATAAATATATCATTAGTTTAGAGTGCTTCAGACACAATACCTCCTAAAGACTTCTAGGAAATATCTCTTAGTTCTTGAATTTCGTCTATCTACCTTTAAATTACAATATTTGAATGCGATTCAATTACTTTATGTTGACCAAATGGCTTATTAGCAGTTTTGAAAGATTTTAACAATTATGTATTACTTAAAGTTTAAGTTTTAACTTGGAGTTTAAATTCTAGTTGATCAAGATTAAATAATAACTTGAAGTAATTATTAATTTACAGGAAAGTGTTTATAGGTAAATGAATATAAAATAGTAAATCATATATTATTAGATTTAAAAAATGAATACATAAAAGTAAATTAAGAAAATAGCATTATTATAATATTATACTTTATCATAAGAAAGGCTTATAATAAGAACAGCAATGTCTCAGATTTAAGTGGGAAAAGGAGAATGTAGAGGGTTACGACGAATCTCTGTCTGCCGGCTCTGCCATATGTACCGTAGTAAGTAAATTGAGTAACTTAAGTAAATATGTTGCTGGGAGAGGAGATCTGAGTAAGATGGGTACACGAGGGGTCTCCTTAAAATATGTATTAACGCTTAATTACACTCTCGTTTTTTTGTAACACTAAAACTTGTATACTATTAAAAATAATTAAATATTTCGATGCTACACTTCTAGCTCCTATTTTTACCGTTTCAGCCATATTGTATTAAATTTAGGATTTTTGAGCATGTTGTTTCTCATGGAACGTAATACTACTATTAGTCGTTTTAGGCGACTAGACTAAATGAAGATCAAATTTATATGACGATACACCAATATTCGATGAGATTGTGCCCTGTTTCTTATACATGTTATAAGTAATATCATAATCATAGAATATGAAGCTGGATCAAAAATTAAGAAAGATTTTAATATAAAATTTATATTACGGTTAAATATATTGTGATATTTTTTGATACGATCAAATAAAAAATCGACATTGCTCATAATAATTATTCTACAACCATCTATTGAAAACGATCAATAGTGAATAAAAAGGCTCTTATAAAAAACACACAAAAGTCTTTATCAATTTTAGACTTAGCATTGTATAAAATCTGTGAGAATATTAATATTTCGACATACCAAACTGGACCTTCCTTTATTTTTGAAACCTAAGACCCGTAATACTTACTGGTAGAACTTATATTTGTATGAGAACTAAATATGTCTTAAATCATCACTTCAAACTTAAGAAGAAATTCGAACTTACTAACGAACTGACCAGGAATAGGTTTAGAGCTAATTTATATGCAGCTGAAGTGGGAGCGAGAGGTATAACAGCGAAATCTCTTTATAGTTTGCTAAAATATCTCGGCCTGTCTAGAAATTTATATGAGTGAAATGACTGAGTGAAATATAAGTAAAAAAACATAACATGTTTTTTTCTCAACGACATTCTTCCGTATTCATCATTCAGTCATACGTCGACCAAATATCTTTATCATTCATTCACCAAAGGATGATGAAGGATGGTGAATAATGTATGGCGGAGGACAAATGACAGTCCTACTTTTGATGTCTTTTGTTTATGAAAAATATTTTATTTTTTGATAAAGCAATAGGAAATCAAGAGTAACTTTTATTAGGAAGCACTGCGCAAGTGCCATTATATTATATATATATTTTTTTATTATTTTGACAAAACCAACCTAACAACGTATGAACGTATCACATATTCGTAATTTTTATTGGTAGAACAATAAAAAAATTAATGTCTGTCTGTGAAAAAAATTATAATGAAACATTTCAGTAATATATTTCATTTAATTAATTTGAAACCAGTTACATATGTATATGGTATTTCTAAATAATTAATCAATAAAACATCATAATTTATTAAAAAAGCTGTAAATATTTTCAAGTTATTAATGAAATTATGCATTTTAATTATGTTAATGCGTTCATCGACTTTAGAGTGCAACGAAATAGAATAACAGTACCTACTTTTGAAGTTTAGAACATTAGGAATTAACTTTATTCATAATAAATATTTGACAGTGTTTTTTCAGCTTCAACCTGTATCCAGGGTAAATAAAGGGACTTTGGTTTAAGGGTTCCACAATCGTTGCCCAATTTCAGAGGATTCCACAAGACAAACGTTGCATGTTGTGTAACGGACCTCAACGCCGCGGTTTGTATGTAAGAGGGGAGAAATAAAAATATTTCAGTACTCAAATAGGGTTTAAATACGGTTAGAGACGTTGTGTGAATATGCTACGAGATCCGAGTATAATTTACTATACATAATTACAATTATCAAGAAGAAAAAGAAATTTCATTGAAATTATTATAAATTATAAAAATGAACTTCATTACAATGTAGAAAACTTGTTTTCAAGCGATTGTCTAGTCAGCGACTCATTTACATTTCGCGGTATCGCCAAGCCATTTGCATATAGTAAGTGAAGTATAGTACTTTTCTATTACAAGAAATTTAAATTTATATTTTATAAGCAATATTTAATATTATGACTCGTATGTCGACATATATATATATATATATATATATATATATATATATATATATATATATATATATATATATATATATATATATATATATATATATATATATATATATATATATATATATATATATATATATATATATATATATATATATATATATATATATATATATATATATATATATATATATATATATATATATATATATATATATATATATATATATATATATATTATATATATATATATATATATATATATATATATATATATATATATATATATATATATATATATATATATATATATATATATATATATATGTATATATATATATATATATATATATATATATATACCGTCGTGGCGCAGAGGCGCAACGTCTGCCTGTAACGCGGCTAACGCGACGGTTTCTGGGTTCGATCCCCAGTCGGGGAAGATGGATATTTCTATTTCATTTTCTTCGCTCTGGCAACTAAGGCAAAGCGCGGCGTTGAGTTCCGCCACTCAACACGCAATGCCTCGAAAACGGCGGAAAGTGGGGACGGAGTAAGCAGGGACTAAGTAACGGAGTGTCTTAACACTAGGTTCATATGGTCCCTGCAGTTCCCTCTGCCTACCCTGCCATGTGCGGGATAAAGCGTGAAGCTAAAAAAAAAAAAAAAAAAAAATATATATATATATATATATATATATATATATATATATATATATATATATATATATATATATATATATATATATATATATATATATATATATATATATATATATATATATATATATATATATATATATATATATATATATATATATATATATATATATATATATATATATATATATATATATATATATATATATATATATATATATATATATATATATATATATATATATATATATATATATATATATATATATATATATATATATCTTTGTGTTTAATGAAAATTATGTTATAACGTAGACTATAATTAATAATAGTCTTTCACTGTGTCTTAATTTCAAATTTAATTCTAGCTCATCTCTAATTACATACTACGTTTAAAAATGAGTGCGAAAATTATTCGCTATGATACAGTTATGAACAAAATGTAAATGCAAAATAATTTAATTTTGAAAAAGCTCAATAATTTAGGCAGATTTTGCGTTAAAATAAATTAATCTTTACATTTCTATTATATTAGTAAGTTTTGTTTGCGATTAGGTCTTGTTTATGAAGTAGCTGTTGAAATTTTAAGTATTGTAATTTTTGTTAAAGTTTTTGTATTCGCCTTAAATTTATTTTTTCAGCTTCATGCCACTCGTAGCAAGGGAACTGAACTGTGGGAACTGTGGGAACTCAGTGTTAAGACACTGTGTTTTTAACTTTTCACCATTACAAGGCATTGCGTCCCAAAAACCATTCAGCCCAAAAACCATTGTGAAATTAAATATTTACTATGAAAATGTTTTCAGTATAGCAATGTAATGTTTATATTTTTTTCTTTACAATTTTTATTAGTTGTTATCTTTGAAAAAAATGTCATATGGAAATTGGTGAGTAATTTCTCCCCGATTATTACACATGGTATTTATGTACGGTACATTTAACTCTCTTGTGTTTTAGTTGTATTTTTTAATTTGTTACTAGGTTATATAAAAGAATATTTCGTCTTTTACTACTGTTGTACGAGTCTTAACTCTTCTGGAAATACAAGACTGCTCGAGTTGATAGTAAATCAAGTGTAATTTTCTATCCTATTAGAAATGTATTAAAAATTTATATATTTTTTACCTACAATTGTTGTGTTCTTTTAAAGTTTCACGATTTATTCCGCTCACAGCAAAACCTAGTGTTGAGACACTCCGTTCCTCGCTTTTTGCAAAAAATCTACATTCATCGAGTGGCAATGTAACCCACAAATCATCGCTTGCAGGCATATGTTGCGCCTCTGTGCTACGATTGTCCTTTCTTTTATTTTCTACAGAAAAAATAAAAAAAATATAACGTTTTACAAAATAATTTATATTCCACTACAGAAGCTTTCTTTTTATTTTGTTGTTATCCGTGGAACTATTAAACGTAGGCGACGCACAATAGAAGCTATTCTTTGACCTTGTCTATAAGGTTACAATATTTCATCATATTAAGGATTCTCATATACTTAATATCGTTTGAGCTATGTTGTTAAGTCTCCAATAAAATAATTTGCAGTCAAATCTATTAGTAATCAATTTATGTATTATAATAAAATTATAATATATATTTTATTAATAGAAAAATATTATTTAATTAATTACGTTAAATATTTCTTATCGTTTTTGCCTTTTAAAATTTTAATTGAATATAATAATTTATGACATTGCGTACAGTTAATTTTATTCAACCGTTAAAACAATCATTACTTAGAATATTTATAAGCAGGTCTTTATTTCAGCCTGATTACATAAAAAACAGTATAAATTCTGTCATGCATTAAACCATACTATCATATAGCTATTGCTATATATTATATACTAGCTACTCGCCCTGGCTTCAGGTGGGTACAAAGCTACTACATATACTACTACTAAATATATTACTGAATGACTTTACATAGTATGTTCATAGCTTTTTTAGCATGTATAATTTGTAAAAGCTACAGAATGGACAAACAAACTTCAAAATAATTATAGTTTTAATTCTCCCCATTTTAAAATCTTCTTATAAAATAAATACTATTAACATTTAAAATACAGTATGTTCTAAAACGTGTAATGACACATGCATGTATAAATATTATGCATGCTTCAAATGTTACTCATGCATGTAAAAAAGTTGTAAGTCTTATATTGTAACCATGCATGTGAAAATATGATTTTTAGAATATTATTCTTAAAACTACTTCACGTTTAACGTAATTGGCTCATTGTTACGCAAAGCAATTTGTAGGACATTTTTTTATCATTATGAGCATGACGTCACGTTTTGTGAGACGCAATGGGGTTTTCCCTAGCTGGCTTAGATTAGTAAAAAATACTAACGATCACTCCAAGATGGGCAGATGTATATATATATATGTAGTATATGTATATGTATGTATACAATAGAGACATAAGTCAAACACTTGTTGTTATTATAATTATCTTTCTTATCTATTCTTGTATTCTATGAATTATATAATGTACATTTTTTTAACTTTATGTACTAATTTTTTAATTTCTTTTTGAGTACTTGAAATTATAATTTAGTTTGTAGTTTTACGATGATTTACTGATGTATTATTGATTCAGGCAGAATCTGTTTTACTTCAGTGTTAATTGCGACATTCCATAATACCCTTTGCTCGGAATTTGAGATACTATGCAATGAAAAAAATGTAATAATAATAATAAATTATTATTATTTTTACGGAAAAATTAAATTATAAAAATAAAAATTTTAACTGAAAAATTAGTCGAAAATTATATATTTTCCATTAAAATAGTACATTTTATTTATTAAAAATAAATAGGAAAAAACGATTATTTATTCAAGCAAAAGCTTTTACTTGCATTAAACTTAAAAAATATTTATAGAAAACACAACATACAACATTTTTACACACAGCGGGATTGAATCTGTGCCTCCTGAAAACCGTGCAAGCGCTTTGACTACTAATCCCTGCATTCATCATAACATAAAATATATATTTTTATCACTATTTAAGATATGTCTTGGAAATACCCATACATACGTTTGTGTATTATATTGCCAGTGAAAACAGTTAATGTTATACTGAAAGTCCATTTTAAAATTGAGTTATATGATACTAAATGTGTATTTTTTAGTGTTGGCATTCCCTTTAATCTTATTGTGATGCTATATTTTATATGAACTGGTTCTACATATTAAAGAAAATATGATTTAAATTTTTTAGAAATATTTACGTGTTTTGTATAAGACAATTCTTTCCATTAAATATATCAACATTTAATTCATTTAAATTATGACTCTATTTGAAATAACATTTTTTAACATGGGTACGTAACTGCAACTCCAAACTAAGCTATATTATTTAAAAATCTTCTTATTATCTTCTATGCTTAAAAATCTTACGTTAGTAAGTGTAGGCTTTGTTTTAAAAGAATTCTAAGTGGTATATTTTCTAAAATTATTAATTTATCTTCATTCAATATTATGACGGTAACACACAATAATTATATATGTGACGAAAACGTATATATTAATATATAAGTAACGATATACTAAAAGAATGTCATTTGTCACCCCAAATGGATAAAATGAAATACAATCATTGTCCGAATAGATTGCATAAGGCATGATATCAAACGAGTCTCACGTCTCGATTCTTCTTAGAATCGACGCGCTGACTTTATACTCATAGTAGAGTGAATGCCACCCAAACCGATTGGTGTCCAAACTTGATAGGTTCTAAGCTTCTTGTTTTATGGACTTGCGATATTATGATTTTCATATTATATTGAATATATATATGTGTGTGTGTGTGTGTGTGTGTGTGTGTGTGTTTGTGTGTGTGTGTGTGTATCTACATAATAATTTTAAATTTCTAAGTCAGAATTCAGTGAATATAATATGTTTACTTGTTTATATCATAAAAATAAATATTAGTTTTAGTTTTGCACCGCAAGAGGTCGTGGATCCAAATCCCGCTGCGTGCAAAATGCTTATATATATTTTCTAAGTATTTTTTTCTATCCACGGTATGGATTAACTTAAAAAACCATTAAACACAGTATTCCTTTACATAAAATTTAAACTCAAACTTAAATTAAAATAATATTAATTTAAAATTGTGTGAAATACCATTGTATATTAAAATGAAAACCTGTCATTATAAAAATCCTAAGAGACCAACCCTAAAGATAAATTCACAACCCTCAGCTGAACACAAAGGATGACACCACAGACATATACCACCATAGACTTTCTCAATATAAAGAATAAATACAAATTTTATATACTTGACTTATGTTGATAAATCGATGTAAGAACAGAATTTAACGAAGTTCTTTCTACCACCTGCGTAAGAAGAAATAAATAGTGTCAAGAAGCTTTGTACACTTTCTGCATCAACTTTTGACATTTAGCATTAAGTGATGGAACTCAACGCAGCACTTTGTCTTGTAAGAGAGATCAAGTAAAATCAAAAATATTAAGTTGTCTAGCTTTGTCGTATTCATGAATAATTGTCATATATTTGAACAAACAATATAGATCCAATATTTCAACATATATTTTTATATCATTTGGATGTTTATTAAATTATCACGTACGTAAAAGATTCTAGGGAGAGCGTTTCACATAAAGCCTTTGACCTAATGGTTAAAGTGCAATGGCAGGTTGATAGTGCTTTGATTGAGTTTATTGCACTCGCTCGGGACAGTGTTTTCAATTATCAAAATATATGAAGCAAATGAAATATGTTCAGTTTGAACAAATATTGTTTATGTTATTTGTTAATTTATTTGGATTTCACAAAATCTATGGCATTAATATTATTATTAAAATATTTCAAACTAACAAAAATAAACTACTCAACACGCAAGTGCCTCGAAAAAGGCGGAAAGCGGGGACGGAAAAAAAGCAGGGACTAAGCAACGGAGTGTCTTAACACTAAGTTCGTATGGTTCCTTGCAGTTCCCTCTGCCTATCCTGCCATGTGCAGAATAAAGCGTGAAGCTATAAACAAAAAAAAAACAAAAATATTTATATTTTTTATATAAGTATTTAATTTTTATTATGGCAACATTAACTAAATACATTAAAGATACTACTTGAGTTGAATTTTCATTTATAATAATATTATTAAGTAAGTTACACAGTTCTTTGCCTTATGCATATTTGTATAACTCTAATATAGACAACAACAAATTCAATTAAAAAGTAGTCATAAACCTCTTCTATTAATTTCAATATAGTATGTACGTATTTCCATATAGTAAATATTTCTTAAACGAACTTATTATATGTAATGTATGAAAACAATAATTTCAATGCGCCACAGGGCTGTCTAGCCATATCAAATTAACTGAATAATAGCGGCGGGGAGATGTAGACACGCTTAGGCGCAAGCCGAAACTTCAAACGTACTATGAACCTTGGAGGGCAAAGTTCTTATTAGGGCGGGCCTTGACCTACCCCAACGAAGGGTTTGTTGTCGCGTCACAATTTAGGGTAACTTATAACGTATTGGTTATGTAGTCGATGAGTATTTTTTTTGAACTGATTTTGTTGCTAGCATTAAATATTAATAATGATATTATTAAAATTATTACATTTCCTTTTATTTTTCAATGTTTTTAATAATTAATATATATTATTATTTATACTCTATTTCTTTATAGTGAATAAATAAAAGTAAATAATAAAAGAACAAGTATTATGTGTAATGAAAAAATGAAGTACAAAATTTAGTACAGTACTCAAAAATAGTTATTAAGAAACTGAGATGTTTTTATAAATTCACCTATAATAGAAACACAACACCACACAACTGTACATTGATGTAATATTCTGAGAATCGTCGTTTTGCTTGCTTCGATAATGTGAATTGGTGCAAGCTAATTTGACATTTTAGGCCGATCTAAGTTAAAATAAAAGTAACATACCTACACGATTAACAAAATAAATTATATATAAAATATTTATAGTATATTTGGATATTTATTATATATACATATATAAGAAATATATATATTGTAATAATTAAGAGTGAAAACTATTCAGTAGTACCAATAGCCTGACTACGTAATTTATGTGGTACGGGTGATATGAACTAGGAACTTCTTATTCTTCTTCTCTATATGTAATTACATTATGAGTGCAGTATTTTTATACAGGTAATCGATATTTTGCTGCACTATTTTGATAAAAGTAAGCAATTCGCCAAAAACTACGCGACAAAGTCTTAGGTCAAAATAAGTTTGAAAATTCCGTCTGGAGATTTCTTGATTATATATAAGTAACGACCAATTAAGCTTAACAAGTTATAAATTTTTCAATTTTTAGGTCGATAGAACATATCATTGCACAAATTCATTATAAATAATAGACTAAAATCTTTTTTTGTTTACATTTCAAGTAAACAAAAAAAAATGATACACAAAATGCTCATACTGAAAATATCTTAATAGTGTAGATGATGTAGCCTGCTCAAGTTTGTTGTAAAGTCTAGTTTTATTCTTAGACAAGGTAAATTACATGGACCCTATAGAAATTGCGGGCTGGCGAAGAAGAAAACGCGACGACGTGGACCATTGGTCATGTCTGATGTATAGATACTTTGAGGATTATTTTTACACTAACTACCTTTTTATTTTATTTTTCAGTTTGTTCAATATATGTATGTATGTTCGATGATGATGTTATATATATATATATATATATATATATATATATATATATATATATATATATATATATATATATATATATATATATATATATATATATATATATATATATATATATATATATATATATATATATATATATATATATATATATATATATATATATATATATATATATATATATATATATATATATATTATATATATATATATATATATATATATATATATATATATATATATATATATATATATATATATATATATATATATATATATATATATATATATATATATATATATATACATAGTAGTAAGTGAAAGCACAGTTTATTTGGTAGAGCTTGAATCTTATTAACATTTTATGTTATTAAAATAGTTACGTACATTAGTGACTTTTATTCGAATAATTCTTAAAAATATGAAGTAAATTAGTAATTAATATTATTTGATAACTAATCAGTAATTAATTGAAAATGCAGCTTTTGACCAAATCAATATAAGAAATTAAAAATAATAAAAGTAAATCAATTTTTTATTAATTTACAACTTACGATTAATTAAAACAAAACATTTTTAATTAGTGAACTTACCTAAAACAGCGTGCAATCGATCGACTTTCACTTCGCAATTCGGTAGACAAAAATAAAAAAGCTCAGTTACGTAGGCGAGCTACGCCTTGTCACTAAAGATTAGAACGATATATAAACGTGAGGGAATATTAAAAGGACATTCATATACGTAAGCTTATACATATATTAATTTACGCAGATGAATTGCCTCGTCATTTTGCTACTTTCTTTTTTGTTTTGTTTTAAATATAGTAAGAAAAAAATTGACAAACTATTACACATTTGGATTATGAGAATGAAAATTTTTACATAAGTCATATGAAATTGTTAAAAAATCGACCATAAATAAAAAAAAAAGGTTTTTGACTTCGTTTCAATAAAAAAAAATACTTGGTACAAAATGAAACGTTCCAGCACGAAGACTTTCTTAGGTGTAGCGTTCAGGACAAATGGTTAATTACATCCAACTTACCTATATTATCATCAAATACCTACCTACCTAATACTCATATATTACAGTTCAATATACGAAAGAATTAACGAAATTTATAAAATTTTACAATATATTATATTTTGTATACAAGTAAGTAAATTGCATCTAAGCATTATTGTTCCTAGAAAACGAAAAGTGCTTGCTCTATTACAATTAGTTGGCACATAGAACGGTAGTAAATTAAATATAGGCAAAATTTTCTGTTATTAATTATTGTTAGGATTTATACATATATATATATATATATATATATATATATATATATATATATATATATATATATATATATATATATATATATATATATATATATATATATATATATATATATATATATATATAATATATATATATATATATATATATATATATATATATATATATATATATATATATATATATATATATATATATATATATATATATATATATATATATTAGATAAATAAATATTTTTTTTTTAAGATAAATTAATATATTAAGTTTAGTGTGAAGTAACTGTATTACTGTCAAGACCAATCAAAAATCGTGACTATTTTGCGTATTTCAAAATATTTTATTGTTTTTTGTTTATTATTTTACTAAATGAAGTAATAAATATTTCGTAGCAGTATAGTTGAAGTCGTTCATAATTTGATATATGATAAACATAGAAGGAAAAGTATAAATATTTTTAAATATTAGCATAAATAATTATGGGCAGAAATTAGGGTATACTTAATAAATAACATATAAAGTTTGATGCACCTAATGTAAGAAATAAAGTTCAATAAAGTTGTAACAATAGACGTTATAAAGTGAAGTGCAAGAGAAACTCGGAGGTGGGTACGGCGGGCTCGGCGCGGTGCGGCGCGGCGCGGTGCGCTTGACCGCGGGCGCGCGGCGAGCGACGGCGACGGCGACGGCGACGCCGAGGACGCAAGGGCGCCGTGCGTCTTGCCGAAATTATTCGGGGCTCGCTGCACAATCGATTTTTCCCACCCGATGCGGAAAATTCTTCGGGGCGGGGCGGGAAGAGGCGCGGGGGGCAACGGGGGGCACGAGGGGGTCTGCGTGGGGGGCGGTGGGGGGCAGGCGGAGTGCAGCGGGGCGGTGCAAGGCGCGCGTCGGGCAGACAGTAGGACGGCGACGCCACTGCGAGTCGGTGACCACGGCGCGAACAGCGCGCTCGCCGCACCGTGACATGTAGCGCGGCCGCCGCGCCCGCGCCCGCGCCGCGCCGCGCCCGTCCATGGGACCCGCAGTGCGCCGAGTCGCAGCAAGGTTAGACGAATATTTGAATGTGAGTGTTTGTGCGCCGCCCGCCGCCGCCCGCCGACCTGGCCGCCCTGGCGCAGCCTCGCACTTCAGCCGTACGCGCACTCCGACAACCGTTATTCTATAGGTACGTCCGACCACGCGCAGGGAAATCTCTTGTGACTCATTGCCGCGAGCCGACGGCTACATCACTGCTATCGGTGTCGCCGTCGAATTTATACTATTGAAAACGTAACAAAGTTTCACTCAATTTGATAACAATGTACGCGAAGATCTCGGTAACGTTGGTGAGCTCTACATATTATATTTTTATTTTGAACTGCATACTTCTAATATAATATATTATGCACGTTGAAGTCAATGTAAACAGTTATCGTGTTTCTTGTGAAGTGGTTTTATAACGACACTAGACAAGTGCATACAATTTTCTTTCAATCGTTTCATATTATTTATTTAAATTTACGTGTATACTTGCATACCTATAACATAGTGACAATCTCTAATCAGTGAATTTTCGGTAAAATCTATACGTCATAGCAAAATAATTTATAATAATTAACAGCGACGTCCACACGGCTATAATAGAGTGCACTTCACGTGCCGTAAGGACGCGTAACGTCTAGCCGCTACCCTCATGACTTACAATGTACGTTTGTAGACAGATGCGCCTCAATAAAGCCAATTCGCTACATGTACACGCCAAAGACAAATGAAAGGTATACAGGTATACTTTACGAGACATTTGTAATTGATAGTGTTACGAACGTTATATAAAGTTCAATATATAGTTTCAATTCAAAAAATATGTTAAAAATAATAACAGTTTTTAAGTGGCTTTAGGTTGTTTTAAGATTTCGTCATTATTTTATTTATTTATCGAAATATCCACTTCATTATTTACTACTTGATTAAGTTATTTAATAATTTACTAGACTCATTTTACATTTATTGGTACACAAACAGCATAATATTTTAAAATTGAACTGAACTATCGTTTCTAACGGTGACTTGTCTTTCAGCGGCATTACAATAATAAATATATTCATGCGACGAACCGTTGTAATTGTAAACAAATAAAAAGTAGTTGATTTTCCATACATTGTTTTATGAAAAGAAGTACTATAAAGTAATGCATACATAATTCAATAATATATTACGTTAAATAAACGTATATTATGTTAAATTCGAAAGAAAGAATAGAGTATATCATTAACAGCCTATAAATTTTCATTAATACGATAAAAGTTATCGATATTATTTTATGAAATCGATATGAGTTTGAACTTATTTTCTTATGACATATATTGTATATATTCCAGTTCATTATTTAGAGGCATTACAATTTTATATAGACACTTTTTCGAGTTTTGTAATTAACGATTCGCTTCGAACAATTCGTAAAATTTATGATTTATGTTTATTATTAAACATTTATATAAAACTTAAAAGTTTATCGATTTTAAAATTAAAAAAAATAGCTATTTTTTATCGGGCAATAATTCAACAATCTAATTTTTAGTGTTTTTTTTAGTATGTTGTTTCTATTACATGGTTAATTTAAAGAAAATTAACAGAGCATATAGCTTAAAAGTTCATAAAGGACAAGATTTCTAGCTTATAAATTTACATTCACATTACATATTAAAGCGTCTCTGAACATACAACTATGATCAAAATGACATACTTTTTTATGTATATTTATCTAAAGTATTAGATTTTTTTTATTGTTGATAGAATATTTACTTGAAATTTACAATTTGTTTCAACTTCTAATCAAGAGTTTAGTGTAGCATTACATCTTATTAAATGCGGAATGATATTTTTTAATATCCTACAAATTAAACATGGATAATATAATATGTTTTAAGTTCTCCTTGATATAAAATAGCTTAAAAATGCTTTTCATATAATGACCGCCATTATGCACTTGCTAGGACTCTTGCAAGGTCGTTGATTACGCAAAAAATATATATTTATGTATGTCTTTTTTATATTTGATTTGAAATATTGCTTGACACTTTCAAAAAGTCAAGAACATATACAATATGTTATTTTTTTGTATCAATATACGTTCCAAATTGTATGTTGGTTGGTTGGTATACATATGTTGTATGTATGTATGTTGCAAAATAATGTATGTTGCAAAATAACCTAATCGCGCATTCTGTTAAGCCAAAATTTTATAAAAATATGCATTTTAAAGTTACATTATAAAACGTTGCATGTTTAAATTACTTTTAGGCCCATATTACTATAATATTGCATCAGTTTTACAATTAAATATTTTATCCAAATTAATATATGATTTTTTTTTATTCTAAAATACAATTTTTGTTATAAAATTAATTTTACCACAAAGGAGGTTAAACGTTTACATGTAAATGAAAGAAATATTTGTATATAGATAAATTTCGATTCTATAAAAGCATAAGATTTTAGTTAGAGTCTTAAAGCTCTATCTAGGGTGAGGTCTTAAAGTCTTAAGACCATTTAGACATAGTGTATTATAAAACAAAAAAGTAGTGGCTAATCACAGTTTTAATTAATTAATATTTATTTTTTAAATAAAATTTAAATTACATTTATTTAGTATTCTAATTAAAACGAGCTTATCTATAAGGAAACATTATCAAACTATAATGTCTTAAATAAATTGCATAACAAATTCAGCACCAATATTAAGGAAACCAATTGAAATAATTAAACCAAGTATTTTTGTCTGAGACAGAGTGAACAAAAAATAGGTAAAGTGTAAATTTATTAGACTTTAGCAGTTAGAGGGCATTTGAAGGCTGCTTATTTTTTTAAGATAGCATGTAGAGATTGTATAAGTGATAAGTGTATTGCAAATTAATGTCAATTGCTTAAAATGTTTGTAAAAACTAAATTGCAATTGCAACTTTTTATATTTTTTTAAATAGCGACATTTTGAAATTATTTATATATTTTATTTGGGACTAGTTTTTATTTGCGTTTGGGCACTTTTTTACCTTTATAAATGAAATAATATTTTAATAATATATACATATATATTTAAATATTATGCATTAGTATAAAATGTTATTGAAAGTGTATGAGTAATCAGCTGTAATAGTTTATAAAAATAGGTTAATTATACTTTTTTTAATTTATCAAACAATCATTCTTGAAATCTACCTCTTCGGAGGCATAATTTTATAATAATCAGAGCTAGAGATGGCTTAACGTTTATTTTGTATATGTTTTAGTGATAAAATGATAAATTAATTAAATAATAGTAAAGTAGAATATGGAGTGCATCTTTAAACTTATTTATTTTTTCAAATTTTACCTATATCGCCTCTTTTCACTAATAACACGTTAACGCCTCTTTGGAACTGGGTCGAGCCTCCAGTGAGAACGATCGCCACTATCACTGTCTCATTAAAGGCTTTTTTTTTTCATATTTAATTTTTATACATTTTATAATTTTAATTATTATACAAATAACTATTTATGTTTCGTCTAATTAAACTGTTCTGTGTTATTTTTATTATTCATGAATCTTATAGTTTTCGTATATCGTATATTATATATTGACTAGAAATATACATTTGTATTGACATACCTTTATACAAAATGGTAATAAATATAGTTTTGCGACACTGAATATACAATAAGATATACTTTTTAGGTTACGCTTTTTTAATTTAGCAAGACAGGCGGAGAGAACTTAGTGTCTAGACACTCATACTTTGCCTTAGATCGCCTCTCTCTTCGTTTACTCGTTATTATTTTCAAACGAATTACAATGTTAAATTTTCATGTATTTTGAACGTAGTGTAACAAAAATATTGAAAACAGATATTTCTGACATAATTTCGCCTGATAACATTATTAAATAAAAAAGTTTTTACTATCTTATTCTTTATTATCAGTATTTGCTTACACAACTGCAGGTATATCGATCTTTGGACACATTAAAAAACGTGTATCAGTTTGTAAATTAGAGATAAAAAGGCATTTATTTAAATGTACCGATTACACTTTGTTCTGACCTACCTCACATTCGTAATCAACAAAGAACAGTGATAAAGAGTGTTAAGTAAGGTATATTAAGAAAAGTATGCGAAATATGCCAAATTATTTATATTATTCTCGTTTTTTTAAGTATAATTAACTTAACTATAATTTTAACTATAATTTTATTATAAATATTAGTGAATTATAAATGAGAGGTGAAGTCAATAGCCAGAAATATAAATATAATTTATAAATTACACTAATTAAAAAAAATGAAATAATCTATGGCTAGGATTTAAGAATTTCACTAATTTAAACTAGAACCCAATAAGAATTTATTATATCTGTGGCAACAAAAAATATGTCTAAAAAATTATTGTAAGAAAATATATTTCTATAGTTTTTTAAACGAAGCGAAGTTGTAGGTTTTATAAAGATACTTGTAGCTATCGAATCTCAAAAACTTGTAAAGCATATTTATTAAACAATCGCTTAGCAAAAAATTCTCAATTATAACATTTTTATTAAACTTTTTTTTTTTTCAAAAAAATTATAATGATCCAAAGACAATAATTGAAGTAAGGCGGCATTTTTTATAATATTAATACAATAATTTATAAAAAATATTAATTAATAAAAAAAGCAAGTTACAGGTGCATTGTTTACGTAATTGTATAATATAAATATTTTACCTATTTATTTAGTCATTTGAATTATATATATATATATATATATATATATATATATATATATATATATATATATATATATATATATATATATATATATATATATATATATATATATATATATATATATATATATATATATATATATATATATATATATATATATATATATATATATATATATATATATATATATATATATATATATATATATATATATATATATATATATATATATATAATACCATTTTTAAATGGATAAGAAATTATTGATAAGTAAGCAGCTTTCAAGGTTATCAGGTATAATAAATAGCCTATCAGATAACGTTTGAGTGAAAAAGACGAATGTATGCAATTTTGTACATTACATTCTGTATATAGATCCCGAATTCGTTATTATTTCATAATATATTTTTATATATAAAAAAAATATTAGAAAAACCTATTACCTACTCTTAAAATTTACCAATAAATAACAAGTATGATGATGACACAAAATATATAATATTTATAAGTAAAAGAATTTCTTTGACTGAAATTTGCACTAACCACAGTGTATTGTTTCACTTAAGTCTAACTGTCTACCAATAACATGTTTTCATATCGATAATTATATAATATCGTGGTGATAGAGCGCTTAAACATAACCATGAGTAATGGATTCAAATAATGTGAAATCGAGATATTTAGTATAAAATAAAATAAAAAATGTGTTCAAAAAAATTTTTTTCATAACATATTTTATAAAATTAAAAATATATTTAACATTAACTGTTGAACTATTGAAAAAAACTAGACTCTAATCTGTTGGCTTTTAAAGTGTCCGCCGGTTGATGACCCATGCGAATCTATTTCCACAACACTTAATGAATTTTACTAACATATATCTCTTTTATCTTTAAGATTTTTTGTCAAGAATATGCCTCTACGTTTAATAGATGGGAACAACAATATATAACATGTAATTATTATAAGGACGTTATATTAATTTTTTAAAAATAGTACAATTAAAATTTGGATGCCTACTTGCGTTCCGTATAGTTTCTTCTTATACTTACTGTTTTGTTCAACAAAATTTAACATTAATATAATATGTATGCATAGTGAGAAAAATTTTATATATATTAAAAAAAGGCTTTAGGCAAATAATTCTAAAATCTACGCTTAATATTTAAAAAAATATAGTTCTTTTAAATCTTTTCTCATAACCATTTCAAGAACGTAGGCACTGACTTTGAAATGTACTCATTAAGACAAAGGCTATTTAGATAATGTTCTAGCCTTCTGTTCACTTTTTGCGGCTACCAGTTTAATCTGAATATTGCTAATCATATATTATAATTAAACAATTTTTTACTTTTTGAATATTTTTATCTATATATTTGCATAATTTAAACACTAACACTATTTTACTTTATATTTATTAAACGAAATAAAGATATATATTACTTTACTTGGTTTTTTTCTAATCTCCTATATTTCGCGTATTATACGAACTACACGTATATATTACTTTAGTTGATTTTTTGTAATCTTCCATATTTTGCGGCGTTACTTAGTGCGCATGCGCATCGTATACTATATGACACATTGTCAGGGAATTCTTTATTATAAATACCTTCAACCGAGACTCTGCAAGACGAATATAGAGCATCTTTACTGTGATATAAGTACTTCGTGTTAGCTTCTTCTTCTTCTTCTGCTTTTTAAAGCAGAAAAAATATTAATATGTGTTATACTTGCCATGATTGTAGATTGACGATATTAGTAATTTTAGAAGGAAAAGCCTATAATTTATTTATTATTTATTTTGGTACTTATTTGGCATTTTTTAATTCTCTTCTCTAATCTATGGATTCTTAAATGTCTCGTACCTATATTAAAATTACATCATATGACAATAATACGTTTAACCAAGTTGTTACATAGCTTTATATATATGCAACGTCTCCTCACATCCTAGAGTAAAGCGGTCATCGCATAAATCATTTCGGTTTGTTTGTTTACATACTATTAATTCATTCTCAAAATTCAATTACAGAAAAATTTAAATAATTACGAAAATTTAAATGTCTGTACTAAGTTCAAAACGAAAAGATTTTTTGTTATATAATTATGAAAATAAAATTCTTTTCACGTTATTATCGTACAGTAAGTGTTACAGCAAATTTAGACTTGAGCAGTACTTATTAGACTTGTCTCAAATTTGGACGGAAAACGTAGCATAGGTGTCTTAATACTAGGTTACATAACATACTACAATATTTTAGTATTTTAAATTAAAATATCAAACATATATAAAACTTAAAATGAAATAAAGTAACAAATAATAAAATTTTACTAAAAATACATATATATTATTAAAAATAACTTAAAAGTAAATAAATTTCAAAATATACAATTTTACTTTTGTTCTAGTTATTAAGCGTCCCATATCTATCTCGTGCCCGGAATAACACTGACCCAGTCATCCCCTACCGCGATTTGCTGTACTACTTTGTGACAATCTCACTTCTTTTAATTGTGAAGTTATATTTTTAATTTTGATGTCAACTCTTTTAAATTAAATTCTCGTTATTCTATAGAGTGTATATATATATATATATATATATATATATATATATATATATATATATATATATATATATATATATATATATATATATATATATATATATATATATATATATATATATATATATATATATATATATATATATATATATATATATATATATATATATATATATATATATATATATATATATATATATATATATATATATATATATATATATATATATATATATATATATATATATATATATATATATATATATATATATATATATATATACTATAAAATAACTTATTTACAATAATGTAAAAAAATTGTAGCAGCAAGTATTAAGAAATGATCGATCTAAATAGTAAAAAATCGATAAATCTCAATTTACTTCTATACTATTTGTTATATTTGTGTTATAACTTATACTGAGCGAGTAACTACTGCACTATAAACGACACTAAAAAAACATTTTATAAAGAAATACATATTATTTAAATTTCTTTTAATAATAATTGCTGGTTGATTTTATATAACTGCATAAAACATATATTTAAATAGATAATAAAGTATATTTTTATTAATAATTAATATATTTGTATTATTAATATAAGAAAGGAAGCCTTTGAAGGAAACCATGAACATTTGTTTTGAATTGCCTCCAAACAATAGCAGGACATAACAAGGCATGGTTATATACAGAAATACGGACGTTCGTATTTCTTTTAGTTTATATTTCGTTTTAAAGTGCGTACTCTTAATTATAATATTTTTATATTAATAGCAACATTTTTGATATACAAAGTCATAATTTAAAGGACTTTTTTATTTTGACTTCGTGCATATTCTTTTCTGTCAATATGGGCAATTGTAGATAAGATTGTTCATTAAAAGGTATTAAAATATCGTGCATTAGTAGGTAGGCTAGTAGATTCTAGTGTTAAGACACCTCGTTTTTTGTTCTAAATTTGAGAACTGACCTTAGTGTTATCAGAGTAAAATATTTATTGGCCACGAATGAAAATTAAGCTTTGAGGTACTACTACTAAATAATTTTAAAATGTTCTACGATATTTCTCTATTTTCTTTTTTTTAGAGAAGCTAAAAAGGCTTTATCCTATTCATAACAGGGCAGGCATTGAGAACTACAGGAAACTAGTTAAGATGGCTTGACTTTCTGCCTTTCGAAGCATTACATGTTGAGTCGCGCAACTCAATTCCGCGCAATTGCCTAGTTGCCAGAGCGAAGTAAATGGAAATAAATTAAGCCATCCTTTCCGATTAGGAATTGAATCCACAAACTATCGCGTTTACAGGCAGATACAGCGCCTCTGCGTCACGACTTTCCACCACAATGGTGTTGGTAATAACACCAACAATAATAAGGATCCTAAAATTCCGACCAATATACTTATACCAAAGTTAAATTATTGGCCAAAGCTGTTGCATCAAGTGACATTGAGAATTTTAGAGACAAGTCGTTTTGGAAACTTCCTGTTTCTAAAATTTCATGATACGTCATCGGACATTTAAAGGAGACGCATAATTTAATATATATGTTTTGTATATGAAAAAATCAGCGCCGTTGTGGCGATGTTGTTGTACATTTGTACTGTGCACACATTGGTAGAGAGATAGACGTTCCTAAACTTTAGTTAAATATATGTTAGTATATATTATTAATATTTATTTATTATATTACTTACTATTATTTATTTCATTTAAAAAAAAAAAAACTTAAATAAATTAATAGAAATATTACATAACGTGCAAGCAAAATATCTTATATCTAGATCATTCTATATAGGCTTAGACAAAAAATTAACGACTAAATTTTGAACAGTATGTAACAATATATCGTCTAGACAACATCACGTCCAGACACTCAGGTATCAGGACATCCTTGGTGTGTGTGTGTGTGTGTGTGTGAAATAAATTTTATGTGTGGGTGCGCTTTGATCTATTCACGTGTATACGTAAGTTTGGTTTGAAATTCATCCGCGTATATTTTGGGCATAGCAACTATATATCTGCAATCGAAAAATCAACCGTCGGCACTCACACACGCACAGCTCACGTACACACTCACAATAATACACACACAATAGATTATGTCTCGACGCACACATATGGGAAATAGTTGCGCGAACATTTATGCGCGGACGCATACATTGCCCTTGAACGCTTGCATTATACTAGATAAATTAGCGCATTGATAAAAATTTGATAAATCAATTATGTCAGATTGAATGTTCGTTGAGTGTAGTGGTTGTAGATATCGTTGAATATTTTTTAAATTATTTATATATATATATATATATATATATATATATATATATATATATATATATATATATATATATATATATATATATATATATATATATATATATATATATATATATATATATATATATATATATATATATATATATATATATATAAATATATAATATTTTATTTACCTGTTATTACACAAATATCATAATGTAAAATAATAATATAAAATATTAGGCATATTATACAAGTGGACGGTGTATTAATATATATTTTAAGTGTACATAATATATATAACCTATGACAAATATGTCAGATACGTTGAATAATCTAATAATGTGTTAAATACAGATATATAGTAGCGTCAATTTAAGATATTTTTTGCGCTTATTTCGCCTTCTATTCATGAAGATCGAGTTTTGCGTGACATGTACTAAAAATCTATTTCGTAGAATATGAGATTGCGAATTTGTATATAATTTGTACAACCGTTCTAAGTAAACGAGTACATTAAAATATTCAAAAAATAAATTTTTGATATAAGTTAAACATATTTATTTGCAAAAAAGATTATGAAATAAAAAGTTGGAGTTATATGCGAGTAAAAAATCTCTGACAAAGAGGTGGGCTGAAATTTTATCTGGCGGTTTGCTATAGATAAAATTAAATGTCAATTTAAAATAAAGAATTTGTTTAATATTAATTGTTATTATTAAATTTAATATTGTTTTAAATATAATAATTTAACAACTTTAACTATGTAATACTACACTTAGTAGTTAGAAATATTAGTACATGAATCATTAAAAAAAAACGTAAAAAACATATTTTAAGTTAAACAGTTTTATATTGGCAATTTAATGATATGGATAATTATATTGTCACCATAATCAAAGGCGTAATTTCAGATCAATAGGTTAAAGGGAAGAGGGTTAAATTTCAATTACTAAATTTAATCCAAACTAAACAAAACCGTTTAATAATAGGAGGCGATTAGGGAAACTGACAATGTACAACTGGGTTGGTTAGTATGTGGTTAACAGAAATTTACATAATCATAAAATTTATCAGTAATTTATTTACTGGTAATATCTATAATAGAAGTAAGTAAATTTAGAAGGTTTAATTCATATAGGATTAAAGCTTTCACCATGTCATATACAGGATGATATTAATCTTTATAATCATTGTACTTTCCCTAGAAAAAGTAAACTATTAGACACATTCAAATTACGCTAAACAGCCAGACAAGTAATAATTACAATATTAGGGCAGAAACTTTCAGGGTGATATACATTTTTACAATAAATTGAACGTAAGTATTAAATACTTTCCAATTGTGAACAGTGAATATTGTATCTAACTTTCTTTATGATTATGAGAATCGGGAAATGCTAAATATTTATAAACTTAGGAACTTCTTTTATAAGAGGATAGTCTTAGATGATAAAGATTTTAAAAGCGATGAAATTATGTCAATCGGGGGCTGTCATATGCAGACAACGGTTCATATTGAAATCGAAATACGTTGAAATATTGTTTTAAGTTTTTTTTTTTTTTTAGCTTCACGCTTTATCCCGCACAAGGCAGGGTAGGCAGAGGGAACTGCAGGGACCGTGAGAACCTAGTGTTAAGACACTCCGTTGTTCAGTCCCTGCTTTCTCCGTCCCCGCTTTCCGTCGTTTTCGAGGCATTGTTTTAAGTGATTTATTTTATTTAATCTAATTACACAGAATCTTTGTCCAAATACACGAAGTATATGGTCTGCGCGTGTTTCGATGTCATTATTTAAATAAATATATTTATTGTTTTAAAAATACACAAGCAACTGCTTACATTAATAGATATATTGATGATGAACGAACGAAGATTGCAAACGAATTCAGGCAAAGTCGCTTGCTATTAAATAAATAATAATTAAAAAATAAAATTAAAATAATAAATCTGTCAATATTTTGTTATATTTTATATGATAGTCTAAAATATAAAGCCTCAATCTCAACAGAATATATTAAATAAAATGTCTAAATAACAAAAAAAAATATGATTCTCCTTCAAGGCTAGACATGTTGTAATGTATTGTATTGGTTTATTCTAATACAGCCTTGACAATTTTGCTAATGATTACTAATTTTAACTCGAAACTCAATGAATTGTTAATTTATAAATAAGAATGATAGAAGGAAAACTGACTAAATTAAACGATTTTGTGTAAAGTATATTAGTTTATGGTCATTATTAGGCCTTATGTGCTGACTTAATATCACATGTGTCTTATATTATACAACCAATATGGAAAAGTTTTTACAACCAACCCTTAATTTTCGTAAAAAAAGTGATAATAAAATGTTAATAAATTTTGGATCACTAACTAAAATATTTACTAGGTAATTAAGTATTTGATCTTTTTACAAGTTGATTTGAAGGATTTTGTAGTGTTAAACTAAGACTTTTTACAGTTAACAAAAGACAAAATATGTATATAGCAAACAGTAAATAAATTTGCAATTGTAAATTAAGAAATTTAGGCGCCACGGCTCAATCTCTGTAACAAGCACAGTTGTAATTTTGATACCCTCTCGGCGAGAATAAATTGCAATGTTTCAAAAGTAGGAAAGCAAAGAAGAGACTGTCTTCACGCTAGGGTAGTCTTGGACTAGCACGAAGCTATAAACTTTTGAAAAAGCAACCGGAACTCTATATAAGTACCAAATTTATTTAAATTACACGCGTGTGGCGTCTAGCGTAACGTCTGCGTTTACGAATATTAATATTAATCACAAAAAAAATGTTTATGATTGTGTTTACGATTTAATTTAAATATGTTGATGAGATAACAATTATTTAAATACAAATAACGCTCGAGTTTAATGTAGAGATAGATTTTTTAAGGAATAAAATATAATTATAATATGTTGGTTTTCGCCACTCGATTCGCATTGTATAGAATTCAGATTGAAGTCCGAGGATGGAGTGTCTCATAAGGCTCTTTTTATCTATTTTACAATGAAAGCTTCAATTATTACTTTCGTTATATATAGTCAGAGCATTATAAGTTATTTAAATTTTTCTCCCTCTTATACGAAGACAAAACACGGGGCTCAGTTACGCCAAACAAGATGCAATCTTAAAAGCAGTAAAACTTTAGGTTCCCTCTGGTGTATGAGGAATACAGGATGAGGCCAAAATAATAATATTTAAAACGCTATGCTAAGTACTCACCGCTCGCTTTTAGTGTGAAACAAATAATAAAAAATATTTAAAATCATCATTTACCACTTACATAAAGATAACATGTGAGAAATGTACTTACAATAACATTTTAACAAAAAATATAGTATATTTTAATGTATGTTCCGGGACGTACTGAATACGTTTATTATAATTTATTATTAAGGGAAAGCGCTCGTTGATGTCTATTGAAGGTTTACCTTTCGTTACTTTTGGTAAGTGCTACTAAAATTAAATTAAAAAATATTCTGTATTCTTAATAATTTTATTTAAACGTGATTTCGTTTTAATTAGAACTACACACGTACTTGTTTTTTATGTACTTTTTTTACAATGTAATATATGTAAATATTATGTATTCAAATGATTATATTGTATGAACAGATATTATTCTATCAATTTCAAGAGCCTCTTCAGTACTAGTGCTTTAAATAAAATTAGATACCTACATTAATTTGTTATCATAATTTCCTTATACATGTAAAAATCGGTCGGGAAAATTCTAGTAAAGTGATGTTAAACTAAATAATAAAATCTGTAACTATCACATATTTATAAATTTTATATAGTTATATAAGATGGTGTGAAGGAGTGTGTATTGTAAACATGATGTTAGTGAATTCGAATCCTCGTTTTGGTAACAAAATATAGCGTGAGATCTCAAAAATTGGGTGGAAAGCAGGGAACGGAGTGTCTTAATACTAGAATTGTAGAAGAGGAAAATTATATATCCTGTTAAAAGCAAGGTTTAAAGGAAGCATATTTTTAACTTAAACCATACCTGCCACAAGCTTTACTAACATCATTATATGCAGCAAAGTACTAGTCATTAAGTGAACGAAACTAAGGCCGTTGAACTCATGTTTTGCACTATTATTTTTTGTTGATTCGTCTTTTGGTAATACCCACGATGTTAAACTATAATTTCTACAACAAGAACAAGCCAAACGATAGTACAGAGAAGGTAAAAAACGTTTTTAAATTTATTTTAAGTGACCTACATTACATTTAGTAATTATTTGAAGTGCTTAAAATTTTGTACTATATCGTAGACATACGAGTATGTTGTATATATATATATATATATATATATATATATATATATATATATATATATATATATATATATATATATATATATATATATATATATATATATATATATATATATATATATATATATATATATATATATATATATATATATATATATATATATATATATATATATATATATATATATATATATATATATATATATATATATATATATATATATATATATATATATATATATATATATATATATTTATATATATATATATATATATATATATATATATATATATATATATATATATATATATATATATATATATATATATATATATATATATATATATATATATATATATATATATATATTTATATATATATATATATATATATATATATATATATATATATATATATATATATATATATATACAACATACTCGTATGTCTACGATATAGTACAAAATTTTAAGCACTTCAAATATATATATATATATATATATATATATATATATATATATATATATATATATATATATATATATATATATATATATATATATATATATATATATATATATATATATATATATATATATATATATATATATATATATATATATATATATATATATATATATATATATATATATATATATATATATACTAGCCGGCCTTTTTACTTGAACTAATGTCAAATTTAGAGTTTATTGAATACTTTTTGGGCTATTTTTGTGTTTTTTTCTAATTTTAAAATGGGATAACAAAGATAACAGAGTAAATTTCTCTATTGATAGAACCACATATATTTTTTTTGTAGAATATTTCTGTTATTAAAAACTATTATAAAACCTCTACGACGATGGGTATCGGCACAGTGTGTCTAGACATATTTCTCTACATGTGCTTATCTCTCAACAACGCCTTATTCTATAAACAAGGATAATACTTTAATCTTAATTTTAAACTTCATAAGAGCTAAACATCCGCTGTCACATCATTGACAAATTTTTAAACAAAAATTAGTTACAAAAATATGAACAACGGCTGTATTTTACCGACTAATATTATTTAACTACAATTATAAAGTAGAGAAAGAAAAATCGTAAGATTTTATGTCAGACATTAATAAAACGTTATCTCTTTTATAGATCACGACTTGTCTGTGCGAAATAGTTAGAGGTTTTATTTACCGGTGTAATATTTAGTTACCGTATGTGAATATGAATAATAATAATTATTTTTTTTTGGGCTATTCTTAACCACGCCATGTTCTCGAAACATTAATTGCAGACATTATTTAATTTAGATTACCTTGTTGATTTTATTTATATCTTATTTAAATTTATAAAGACAAGGAGTTTTGCCCATTTTAATAATGGTTTCTAGGAATACTGTGCGATTTAGATTATTTTTAACATTTTTTTATAATATATAAAACAGTTTTACCTATTTTTTGAATAACACTGTAATTTTTTTTTATTTATAACTTTTAAGTATATTTCAGTCTTAACGTTTTCGCCCGCGTGAAGCTAAAGGCACAAAAAGTAGGGCATGTTAGTCATGTCATATCAGACGCATCGAAGTGCTTGCAGTCTCCACACACTAAAGAAATTTTCAAATAAGCACCGTCTCATGAGAATGTTATACTTTTAACGTTACGTAATGATTAATAGGTATGGGGTAGACTGGTTCTGGTTGGTCACATGTAAATTTTATAAAATATAGTAAATAAAATGGCAGTTACAATATTATATAGATATGTTCATATCCAAGCTTTCAAGTGTATTATATAGCAATATTTTTTCATTTATATATCGATGTCAGTTAGTTGAAATTCACTACCACGTGATGCTACGTACGGTATCTTAAGAGTCAAATGTTCTTTAAAATATTTATCTGTGTTCTGTGAAAGTTATAAATATTGTCTTACAGCATGTTGTGGTAAAAGATAAAATAACGCCCTGTTAACTATTATATCAGCATCAGACGAGTCTATTCTTGACAATTTTAACGGGGAATTCGTTTGTTAATTTTCCATAAACGTAACTATCTCTTTCTTTATTACTTTTCCCAGGTATTGATTATCGCTTGGTTTTAACCGTTTTAAAATAACCTTATTACAATTTGGAATAATCTTCAAATATTTTGAGATTTTCTTAGTTATACGTATTATAAGGTCTAAAAGACTTACGAAACTTTTTTAAAAGACTGACGAAACGGTGCGTGTTAAATGGTGGAAATTAACGTAAGATTTCTTATGAAATAGTGGGAAAAAACAACGCAATCCCCTAACAGGGAAACTGAACCCAAAACCATCACTTTTAAAAATACTAAGCAAAACTTAAAGACATTTTAGAGACAGTAGACTTATACAATCTTTGTGTACTCAAACATTACAATTAATTTCCTATATTTTTATGATAGTATATAAATATTATTATCTACATAGAAATAACTTTCTTTTACCTTTTGGCAACAATTTCGACGATGAATAGGTTTTGTTTGGCATGCTGCCAATTTTTAAGAGATTTTGCCAGTTGACCTCTGCAACCTAGATATGGTATTAGCTACTAGATACCTATAAAATCAAATAACTGGGATTAAAATTTCAATTTATTTCTTTCTTTTATATTTGTCGATTTATAAAGGTATATGCAAATTTACTATATTATACCGGATATATTATTTAAAATAGTGTATATATATATATATATATATATATATATATATATATATATATATATATATATATATATATATATATATATATATATATATATATATATATATATATATATATATATATATATATATATATATATATATATATATATATATATATATATATATATATATATATATATATATATATATATATATATATATATATATATATATATATATATATATATATATATATATATATATATATATATATATAAATTGTTTCGACACTAGGCTCTTTCTATCTACCAAGCTCTAAGTGTTTAAATTCTCCACATTTTACCCAAAATGGAGACTTTACTATGTGAACTTGGGTATTTTCCTTTCTCAAATACAATTTATGCGAAAAAAGTTATTATTGTAATTTATTTTAAGAAATGTATGCACAAGTTATGTATTTTTTATTTTTCTTGTTACGTAAAAATCATTTTGAATCTTTCACGCATCAATAATTGTTTAATTCCATTGGTAAGACGTTGAATTGAGTTGAGTCCCGCCATCACGGAAAATTTATAAAAGTTTATTTTTAAACCGTATTGATATATATATTGATTAAATTGATATAGAATATACCTACATATAGTTTTAAATTGTTTCAGAACATGTTAGATTCTTTAGAACCGGTTCAATTATTTTTATAAGGTTTTTTAAGCCAATTCTAAGTCTTAGGCCTGTTTAGACAGCTATAAAAACCTATTTCAAGTATATTTTTTATATGGGTATGTAAATTTTATCACAAAAATGTACATAAATATCTATTTAATTAAAATAATACCTAAAAATACTCGAAAGATTATTTTTAGTATAATAATTAAATAGTCATGCGTCACACATTTGGTGTCGGGTTTTTTGTATTTGTAAGATCTGATAAATCTCTTAGTATTACTATGTGTCTTTATATAATTTTAAATGTTAATTTTGGATATAGTTTATATGAAAACAGCCCTATTAAAATTTGATGGGTTGACATGTATTAAACCTAATGGTTACATATGACTGAATGACTGTATCTGAAATGTTTTTGGAATGGTGATTGTAAATATTGTTACGATAAATAATATATTCATTACATATATCTATTAAAGTATATTTTAATTAAAATATATGTAAACGACTTTAAGAAAAGTACGAGCAAAATATTAGATGTCATAAAAAGTAGTGCGGTGCGAATCAGACTCGTGCACGGAGGGTTCTGTACCTATTTCCTTGTGTTTAAGGTCAACGGGAAGTACGATTTCTAAAAGTTGAAAAACTTAAGCTTGTAAGCGTATGCATTTATTTTATATGAAGTAAACTGCAAATTAAAGTTTGTAAAAATATTTTCTATGATATAAGATATTTCTACATCCTGTTTATTGAATTCACAACTTCAATATTTTAAATCAAAGCCATATACTATAGTTTGACTTTTTTAGTGTTTTTTTTTAAATATCTTTGTAGCGTGATTCCGGTGTAATGAGAACTAGTATATAAATAATTTAGGCACTATATATTCAAGTAATAAACACATATATATATGTAGTGTAGTGTGTGTGTGCGTATGTGTATGTTTAATTAATTATTATTATGTTTTGAAAAGATTAAATTATGATATAACATATGTATATATATATATATATATATATATATATATATATATATATATATATATATATATATATATATATATATATATATATATATATATATATATATATATATATATATATATATATATATATATATATATATATATATATATATATATATACATTTATAATAAATACTACGTTTTTTGATTTTGAGATACCTGAAATTTTTCGACCTTTTACACTTTTTTAAAAATTAATATATATAAAAAATATTTTTTAAATTTTTGTTAATCTGTCTGTCACTTCGTTTGTTCTGGCTAATCTGCGACAGCTAAACGGGAATTCCGGCCGGGTTCGAGATTTATACGGGAAAACTATTTTTTCAGATAAGCGCGCGAATGCTTACCGCCCACATAAAGTATTGCGTATAAAATGTTTTATAGGCAAAATAATTTGAAAGGTTAAAATAAAAGTTATATATAAGTACATTAGCGCAGCCACGAATGAGTTGCTAGTCTTAAGGGTTACTGGTTTACACTTGAGATATAGAATTAGCAAATAAACATGAAATGTTACTCCAACCCTTTAATATATTTTTACACTCGATATTATCTTACCTTTAAAATATACTATAATTATTTTTTAAATTTCGCTTATACTATTCATGTGTCGATAAACTTTAAAGAATGAAAAATTTCTCACGTTTTTTTGTGTATACCGGTTATAATTTTAATATGATTTAAAATACTATATATAAAAACAAATTGTGTCTTAGCTTTATGCTAACGCTATATGCATATATCCTACGCAAATATTAAAATCAATGGTAGATGGGAAGAACTATTTCAAATGGAATTAGTACATTATTTTTATACACAAAAGTAATAGAATTTATTTTCTTTTATTAATAGGTTTGTATATATATTAATATGTTTGTTTTAAAGTTAGGAATGAAAATAACATAGTTTTAAAAAAATAAAAATTAAGTAATATAAAAACCTTAATTAATTTATAAAATTACTAAAAAAGAAAAAATATTATTAAAAATACAATATATAAATTCCATTTCAAAGTAACATTTTGTATTCT
The DNA here is from genome assembly GCA_037178615.1 of Dione vanillae. Taxonomy (NCBI): domain Eukaryota; kingdom Metazoa; phylum Arthropoda; class Insecta; order Lepidoptera; family Nymphalidae; genus Dione; species Dione vanillae. Next base: position 1,002,843 of record JAZFAU010000102.1, read on the forward strand.
AACAGTTAGCTACAAATGATAAAATGTGGTACACATTTGAGCAACATGAAGCAGATAATCAATTTTACAGTCGGATATTGTTAACATAAAACATAAATCGAGTGCTTCGACTTGTCACGCCCAGTTGTGACATGGCTTTCCGGACTATAATAGTGAATTTATTGCGACGATGTTAGACGACGATAGAAAGTGCATCGTGCAAAAATTCTGCGTAGGCGCAGGATATTGTGGCTTACCCGCTGTTTACTTATTATACTAACGATGGTTCACGTTTAATTTTATCCTTACTATTAAAGAATATGGTTACCTAATCGTATGTTAGATTTTTTGATGTCATTACAACTAGTGCAGTAGAAACTCGATTATTCGGCCTAATTGTTTTTGTAAGGCATTCGGATATTCAAAAATCCGGATCGAATTGAAAGAACTTACATATTAAATACAATCAGGTAACATCGAGTTCTCAACGTTTAAAAACGACTAGCACATATTGACGAAAATCAGTTTTTTTAGTTAGAAATCTGGCTGAAAAGATTTGGTAATTGTCGTTTGACGTAAGCCACTTTTTCACAAATAATCAAATAATTGATATTACATTTCTACTGTATTTTAAATATTTGACGCCAAAATTAGCAGTAATAACGGCAAATGCCGGCTGTTCATAATATTTAATTTATCGATAAATACTGAAGACAATTTCGAAAATACATTATAATACTTTGCGCACGCGAATGTTAGAAATCTTGGGTATAGCACGACAGTCTTTTATACTCTTCAGTAAGTCGGTTTATTTCACAAATATTTACACGCTCCTTCCTCTATTTCGTACTTGTCTGATTTTTATTGAACACGAGTTCTACATCATTTTATTATATTTTACATTTATTTATAAGAATTTTTTTTTTTTATATATAACTATTTAATAATATGTGTTAATGACTAATGCAATAATTATGATCCTTTGTTTAATGACCGGTCGTTCTTTTGGGACTCATATTGCTTAATATTTTTAAGATTTAAGATATTTTTGGTACATTTACATTGAAAGTCAAGTAAATAAAATTGAAGACACTGAAAATATTACAGGATATTGAAGTAATTACAGACAGACACATATACACAGTGTATGAAATAAAATAATTGAGAAAATAAAAAAATTAATAAAAATTAATTATCAATATTGTTTTGCGAAAGATTCCCACGAAATAACGGTCGAATCTTTTTTGCTAATTGCTTAATTAAAACCTATTCTTGCGTTGATTATATTAGAACAGTACTTGATTTTAATGCACAGTTTAACGCAAGCTTCCTTTTATTTATTGATACTTAATGTATAAAAGTATAATATATATACAAATGTATATACTTTTTAGTATATTATGTTGCATTCAGCGTTTCATATTTGCATATAGAAAATGCATTGCGCATTCATTCCGCTTTGATGTTACTGTTTTATTGGTAACGCAAAAAAATAAAATAAAAAATGAGACCATCGTGATGTTTGTTACTAAATGCGGTTAATGAATATTCGATTCAATAATAACACGGTGGAGCTATAAAACATGATAATCTGTTTTTCTCGTTCTCGTAAAAGTTTCAAGAGATTGTCCTACCCTTTAAATTATCGATGCCTTGCACTTGTTAAGGAAACTATATCGTCGGTAATTTCAATTTTGGTTGTCAATTACAAAAGGGACTTGTAGTACAAATCTTATGTAACGTTAAAGTATTAACTTAAATTAACGATTTAAATTAAAGATAACTACTTAATTATTTTTTACATAATCTAATATAGATTTTTCATACTTATTTATTTCAATCCTTTCAAGTTTATTATTATTTTCAATGTTAGATACATTTCTTATTCACTAGATATACTTACACAAACGTACATACAAATATAATAATATATAGTATAAATATATAGTTATGGTAAACACAACTTTTTTCTTAATAAAGTTGGGCAATAACTTTTAAAAGTTCAGACAGTTGAAATTTGCAGAGGTAGTGACCTAGTTGCTGCAGCGTATGTCGATCGATTACGCAATTGCAACGTTGACCCAAGTCAGCCCTGGATGGGTCACCAGATGTAATACTGTCGTCAAATTATTTACTTTCTTTTATATATTTATGAAATATTACAGTTTTTGTTCATTTTTTATACAAAATTTATTCTTTAGCTTTTAGTTTAGTAGTTTAAACAACTCTATGACTAAATTAATTTTATTAATAATTCTGAAAGATATTAAGATATTGTGGTGTAGTTAAATTCTTAAAATTTAGCAGTAAACGATGGTTACTAGTTCATATTCAATTGCTCTAGTCTATATTCGAATATATAAATATATGTAAATAATATTCTACATGTAACATTAGATTCTTTTCGAATTTGGACGAAAATTGTTAGTTATGACTAAAGTAATATATATTTCAACGTCATCAATTTTAAAATAACTGTTTGTACCTGACAGTTAAGATTAAAAATCGCATTAATTTAAATTGTGTTTATTCAAATGATTACCATTCGCGAATAAATATTGAAAGATTAGAGAAGATTAGATCGTCAAAAAGCAACAGAATCGATAGTTGCTACGAACTACTTTTTACAAGTCAAGGTCCACAAGACTGCACACTTCAGCTTTTCAAGAGATAGGCTCGTAAAAAGACATTAAAGTGGTACCTTGCTTTTTTAATGAGAAGTTTTATTTTGCAGAAATGGCCAAATATATATATATATATATATATATATATATATATATATATATATATATATATATATATATATATATATATATATATATATATATATATATATATATATATATATATATATATATATATATATATATATATATATATATATATATATATATATATATATATATATATATATATATATATATATATATATATATATATATATATATATATATATATATATATATATATATATATATATATCCCTGAAGCTAGGGCTCTTTAACTGAATTAATTCAGTGTATTTTGTATCTAAACACATGTTGCCTCCATAGTTCAGAAATTTTACAGTAATCACGTGATCACGTAATAACGTAACGTTACTTATAACAATAAATATTGATAAATTATTTTAGAATTTACAAATAAAAATAAACTAAATTAGTAAAAATTTTACAGTTCGAAGTCAAAAATCTTATTTTTTTCAGCGTTTCAACGTCCATCCTGTTTAGGTGCGACCCAGCCGGATGTCCAGCCGACGTTACGTCGTATCGGTAGGCAAGTTTAGAGATACGTAACAACTAGTGTAGTCAGTAGTTGTGTGCGTTATTTCAAACGACCTTGATCCCCACGCAACTCATCGAGCAGCAGCGCGTGTATAGTAAAGCTAACTTCATACAGATGATATGTTCTAGACTTATTACTTATAGAAAAGTCTAGATATAACATGAATTAGAATCGATAGGAAAATAACATGAAAATATATCGATTTATCAACATATAGATTCGATTTATGTTATGAGAAACATATATACGTAAAAGTTTTTAATATATATGTTAACAAATTTGAACCAGTGCCATATATATGTGAATATGCCTTTGCCATTATTATGACCACATGCATACTGCAATAATCTTCAATGATTTAAGACATGATCACATTTTGCAGTGTTTACATTGTTTCTCTTCAACATGTATGTACCTACATGTTGATACGAATGCGACAAGTCATATTGTAATACAACGTTAGCTTATGTTAATCATAAAAAACTATTTAATAACTAACAGATTGCCTATGTACTTTAACTATTGAGTTGTTCCTAGGATTACTTGTACAATTTTCTTGCAGTATAAAGATTTTTTACACTTTATGCTTTAGTGAGACTATGTGACTGGGATTCGGAGATCGAACTCCACTCGGGATAATGGATTATTAATATGCTTTTATTAGTGTTACTTGTATCTGGGTAACTTTCCTTGGTTTGAGAGACCGTGGCTTATATAAGTTGTCAGTATAGCCAATGATACTATATGTCTTGTTAGCCGCGCGTTTTAGTGCGGATTTTTAGCGGTTTTTTTGCAGTGACTTTACACGCTTTGGTCGTGAGTTCGAATCCCGTCTGTACCAGTGAAAATGTTTGTTTTTTAGACTTTTTTTATTTTGTTTTTATTTACTTTATAATTTTTTTTAATTTAATTTTTATTATATTCACTAGTAATAAAATCAAAAATTTTATTAAATAAAAAGAAATGTTATAATAATAATGTACCTTTAAAAAATTAAAAAACACGCTTTTTTAAATACATCAAACTAAACAGTATACAATATCTAATTCTTAAAACAAGTAAAAAACAATAATGATTGAAAAATACTAATATTATTGTGAAAAAGCGTGGGGCGCTTTGTGCCATATTTTTCGTACATTAAGCAACTGAAACTATATTGTGCATATTTATAAAGATTGAGTATGAAGGGTAAGGAAAAAGAAATGACCAAGTCAATAGGAAAACATGGCACATCGCGCCCCACGCTTTTTCACAATAATATTAATATTTTTCGATCATTACTGTTTTTAACTTATTTTAAGAATAATTGTTTACTTTTTAGTTTGATGTATTTAAAAAATCGTAATTTTAAGTTTTTTTAAACTATATTTATTTTCATTTATCGGGCCATGAAAGACTTAACATCCCAAACTTAGGCAGAAATTGAGCACAGTGTCTTTTAAACGCGGTATATTTGTAAAGTTTACTCTAGGTCAGTTTAATTGAAAAGTACGCTATTTGATGGCACTTTTAAGCATAAAGCGTACCTCTACAAGATGAGATAGAGAAAGTAGAGTTCACAGATTTACTTATATTTTTTAATAGAAGCATAAAATTTGTAAAATAGAAACGAGTTAACTTTAAATCCCAGTAACTGCAATGCCAACATATATAATTAACGTCTGCGAACATAATTGTAAATGACTGAAAAACGTATGAGAAAATCATAATATCACACATAGACGCGTAGCATACGTGCGTTTATATATATATACATATGTCCTCATCCTTAACACGTCGTACACGCCGGCTGCTATTGTGCAACGAAGGTCGCTAAATAACTAGTGATCATTCATGTACTTGTTGTAACTTTGAAGGAAATCGGTTTTTCATGAATTTTATATTTTCTATGTTCATAAATTGTTTAAAACTTCGGCTTAGAATTATTTTCATTTTTTGATCTTGTAAACATAGTGCAGCGTTGAGTTCCGCTAATTAATACGCAATATTTCGAGTTGAGATATAAATAAAACAGGCGAGAAGGTAGGAAAATTTATAATAAATATTTTTTTAATATAAAAAATATACAATAAGAATCAACTGCACTTGTTATGTTCGTTTCACCTAAGAAACGAAACTAGTGATGGAATAATTAGAAATGAATGGAAGTTCCAGTTTTGTTTTTATATATACTGTATATAAAGTATATGTATATAGCACTACTTGTTCCATAAATATATAATTATCATTAACAAAATTTTTAGATAAAAGGTAAAAAACCTTAGCCTAATTAAAGAAAAATATTAACAAACACACACACATTGTATGAGAGGGTATACTATGTATATTAGTTTACAAGATATCTTGATTTCCTTATCTACTGACTACTATTTACTAAAACAATAGAATTATGTAAAATATAAGTTCAATGAATGATATAAGTTATGCATATATTACTTTTAATTTATATCATAGTAGTCGTCTTTACTTCTTTCTTTTGGTTGTATGTCCCTAACTTTGGGCTTCACAGTGTACCTGGTTATTACAGGGTAGATAAAATATATTTTAGTGTATGAGATCAAAATATTACATGTAATGCTGTAGCTTTCTTGCCATTATAAGACACTAGCAGCCCACCCCGGCTTCGCATAGGTGTAATGCTGTTACTAAATATAAAGCAAAATGGCTTTATCGGTACACAAAGTTCACAGCCTTTTTACGTTTACTTATGAAAGAACGACATATAGTTGGTATCACATTAGAAACTTTATGAATAAGCAGTGATGCTATTATAATTTGTGCACGTATGTTACAAACAAACCATTCTTTTGCATTAATCTGTGTGACCAAATATTTAAATCACATTAAAATCCTTCGCTAAATTTTATAGGTCTAAACATAAGGCAGCGAGAGAGTATTTTGTTTTATACCACGAAGGTGTAATATTTTTACTGACAATTACACTATAATTTACATTTTATTAAACTATAAATCATTACAATTTAATCAATATATCTACTGGCATGTATATTTACTTTTATAAATTAATATAAAGTTATATAATTAAAATATTTCAATGAACAAAAACATTCAAATTTATTACAATACTGTATGATGATATTATTTTATATTTTAATAATGTATGAAAAAATTCTAAACCAAAATATATTTTTAATTATTTAACATATATTTAAAATATTTATTTAAAAATAAAATCTCTTTTTAATTCTGAAAGCGTTAATTAAATATTACAATTTAGTTTTCAAATAATTATACAAGCTTATAAATTATTTGTTATTAAGTAAATATTATTTTTAACTACAGTTTTATGTAAATAAGACTTATATACAATAGGTACATTATTTTACCGAATACTCCTCAAAATTATTTCTACTCTAAATTACGTAATATATCAAAATATAATAAACTAATCGGTTTTGATATAAAAATAAAATAACCAGTTTTGATATAGATATTTAAAAATATAAAAATTAATTACACCATATATATATACAATTGAAGTTAGTCTCCATAAAAAATAGTTAAAGTTGCAAATTAGACCCACTTAAATCTAATGCCTAAGTAATTGCAGTATCAACAAGTAGGTGGTTAAAAATAAAAAAAAACCTACTCGTAGATATCAATAATGTGGTACATTATAAAAATACTAGGTGATTTCCCATGACAAGGTCGTTGTGTATGCATAGCAGGAAATATGAAGGTTTATTTAAGATCTATTTTGCATGATCTTGGTGTGTATATTATATCATATTATGTCATTTGTATAGTATTTATGTTAACTATGATATTTTATCTGTGTAAAAATATATTGTCAAAATACCATTTAGAAAAAAAAACAGTTTAAATTAGTAAAAGAATAACAAAGTCAAAGAAATGTAACAAATAGACAAATGAATAATTTAATAATATATTATAAAATTAAAAATCTAATTAGAATCATCGCAAAATGTATATAGATAAACAGGCAAGGTAGATTTAGAAGTAAAAATAGATCGTTCCGCGTCCGCGGCCTTTCCGTGTAGTGGGGGGCAGACGATGACATCACATTGCAACGGTGCGACAGCCAACTCTTGCGCAATCGTCCTTGATCTTGACTGCGTCGCCCGCACGCATGCGCACAATACATTTTAATACTCACGACTATATTTATCTCACTTGTGGCTTATTGCATGCGAAACGGTATTCGAAATATTTATAAGGTTGAGATTTTTTGTATGACTTTCTTTGTAGAGACGTTGCTTTAAATGCTAAGGTAGTACATATTTTTAAAATAGAATTTAAAACATCGTTTTAGAAAATAAAAAAGAATAATAGCATCGACTATTCGATAAATATTCATATAATTGTACAATTAACATTATAATATAGGATACTGAATTTACTAATGTGTGTTTTTTATGTACAGGCATATATTTTAGGTTCAATTGCTGAAATTATGTGCATTTTAATTTGGTAGTCTGTTTCGAAGGTCACGACTTGAGGAAACTAAATGTAACAACTGTATAGAGTATAGCTAGAGTACGTAAAGTTATTTAAATATAATCTAATATGTGTATGTATGTGTTATTTTGAAATATGTTAGAGGTCAATGGTAAAAAAATATTTTTGCAAATTTAATTAAAATGCTTGAGAATTTGTTTGTTAGAGTATGTAGCTAGTTTAAAATTTTATGTATGTGTATACCATATTTTGTGTATGACTTTATGATAGTCAATTTTACAATTATATAAAATCTTTCTTTTAAATTACAAATACGGTTTTAAATTTTAATATAAAGGTTACAAACTTATACTCATAGTATAAATATACAACTGTATGTCATACAAGGATATATACAGTTTTATATGTTTTAGTGTTTTAGTTGTACTACGCGTAGCCTAATCTAGCCAGATATTTGCATGCTAACAGCACATTATTAATCAGTTGTTACTCGTGCAGGAAATAGGCCTGCGCTGATAAGAACTGAATACACGCGCTTTAATTTATAGCTATACTGCTCTATTCGAGTGCTGAAACTCAAGTACACTTTATTTATAATTTAATATATATATTTATTTTAAATATATTTAATAAGTTCTGTCTACAAATAATTTAATTACTTATTATATAGTTAATAGCGAACCCAGTCAAAGTGTGCCTTTTTAAAACCATATTAAAATAATTATAGCACAGTGGTCATAAATGAAACGTTGGGGTAGTAGTTTCAAATTTCACACCGGCATTATAACATGAGCCTAAAATTACTTACGTCTTGGTAGAGATGTGGTGTCGATAATACAATATTTAATATGAAACAAATAATCTTTGAAATAAAAAGTGGTTGACATATTTTTTTCACATATCTAACAACGTATGAATTTTACATACATACAAGTACTGGACTTTAATAATATGGGTACCCACTACTTGGTCTTCTTTAACGATGACTAAGGATTTTATTTGTTTTTTATCATAGATAAAATTAAAACATTTGTCGTTTTGTGTTTTTTTTAATATAAACGTCCAGAATGATATAGAATGGTGAAAAAAAATGGGAAATTTAGTATTTTATTAATAGAACTGATCGTTTATTACTTACAGAAAATAAGTAATTATTACTATTTTTCTCAAGCGAAAACTTTAAACAAATACCATTCCATATATTGAAGAATATTTAAAAAAATATATATAAAACTAATATATTCATTTAATGCCAATGCCATGTCAGTATTGTTAAAAGTAGTTTAGAATTTTTGGAAATACATTATCGTATAGTCGAACCGCTAACGCGTACTAACGCCAGCCGTTGACGTAATATTAGGAATCGCGATGCTGCCAAATGATAGTTTATCTAGCTGAATTACTATCACTACGCGAAGTGGTGTATTTATGTAAAATATTTTAAAGTTTTGTTTATGTAACACTTCAAAGTTGTGTCTTAATTTTCTTTACAATTATTTGAAATATAATTTTCTTTTAACGTTATCATGTTAAACTCATAACTTCTTTTCTTTTCATATAAAAGAAAAGAAGTTATGAGTTTAACATGATTGTATATATGTAACTATATATGTTTGTGTGTTAGGCTTTTAGGACATGTTGCTTATTTCGTAAGAATACGTACGCTTGTATTTTTAATATACAAATTTTCTGAAAATTAAAAAGTCATATGGAGACGATTCTTTTTAACTTAAGTTAGATATCTTTGTAAGTTTCACGCTTTTAGAGGACCGTCTTGGCACCGGCGCCGAGCGTCTGCTGGTAAGCGTGACGTTTTGTGGATTCCATTCCCATCAGGAGAACGAATGAATTTTTCCATTTACAAGTTCGCTCTGGCGAAACAAAATTAACTAAAGTTGGCTTTTTCAAATTCGATATTTTTTATTCGACTTTACTTCCCAACATTTACTTGTGGTGGACCGAATGTTGCAATGTCATAGAATTTACAACTGCAATCCTTAATTTTACGATGGTAAACAATTTATTCTTCAAGGCTTAATTAAATAATAATAATTGTATAAAGATTTATTGCTAGATGTCACGCTACATCTGAATGACTAGTAAATATAGAAGATTAGACATAAATTAATATGATTAAACCTAAATAAATATATATCCTAAATTTAAAAACATAATATATTTGTTCTTTTAATTATATATCTATAACAAAAATAAGTCAATTACAAAAAACTAACTAGTTTGTTGTGTATTCTATGTACAACATAATTTTTTTAATAGGGAAGTAGAGAAAACTGCAAGAACTTAGTGTCCTATACTCTATTCTCCACTTTCCGCCTTTTTCGAGGAATTATTATTATTTATTGAGTTGTAAGCCTCAACGTTTTTCTAGTTGCCAGAACAAAAAAAAATGGAAGTGAAAATATCTTTATTCCCCGAGTGCGAATCGAACGTCGCGTTTACAGGCAAATAAACATAAATCAGATTTTTGTCATAAACGAGATTCATATTAAATTGTTCTTAACAATAAAATTGTATATATATTTGCTAAGCGACAATTTGTAGATTTCTTAAGCCTACCAAGTAAGTTTATTAAATACCAAATAATTGTAGGTATGAGAAACTAATAACCTTTTATATATAAACTAAACTAAATGTTACCAAGCCTATTTCATTATGGCGATGGCAGTACAATATGAATTAATTATCTGGTGTACTTTTGTTGCAATTTCAAATTTCAACCTATGTGTGTGTATAATTGAAAATGTATCGTCGTACGTATGTTGAGAATCTTCTCAATTTATTTTCAATTATTGAATTTCAATTAAATTTTAAAAATTGAATTATTAAAAAATCAGATGCTTATAAAACCTAATGCCTCTTTCAGATATCCAGATTACCTATATAATAATAGTATTCAAATTAAAACGAATTGGCAATGCCTGTTTTATTATATTACATCACACGAACATCTCGGCCTGCATATATATGTAGCGTCTCCTTTGATGTAAATGTTAAAAATGCAAACAGTTGCCTTTGTGCGATTGTGATGTCTTTATCAAATCATATCCGGTGATTCGACTTTGATGCTATTAGACCGTTAGCTTTGAAATTCATTATGTGATTGATATTAACTATTGTTTGCTAAGTTAACATTTGTAGAGTTCATATTACTTTCAATAAAACGTTCCAGTGCCAAGGTGAATGGAGTGCGAGGATCGAATTTGTCACGTTACGTTTTTTCCGCTTGAAAAAGGTTCTGCGTGCGGATATTACAATACGTACTGATAGTTTTAAATAAATTATTTAACAAGTTTTGGTTACAATTTTTTTATGTATGTAACTACAGTATTTTGTTAATTTTATATATATTTATTATAGTTTTTCTATATCACAGCGGCGGGAGCTAGCTCAGACATGGGAAGTGAGCACTATTGCCTGAGGTGGAACAATCATCAGAGCAACTTGCTCGGCGTTTTCAGCCAACTGCTACACGACGAGAGCTTGGTGGACGTCACGCTCGCCTGTTCCGAAGGTGCCTCCATCCGGGCTCATAAGGTATTGTTACTTGGTTTGCAAAATTAAAAAATTGTATAATAATTTATTTATATCCATCGTAATAAGGTATCTATGTAATTGTACTTCTAATTATTATATTCATTTCATTTTTAAATAATCGTTTTTATATTGGCTTTGAAATTTTTTTTACTGTCTTAAGCGTCGTGTTTCTATACAACAAATCGTGACTAACCCTCCTCTCAACCTGCTCTGTAACTTTAATATATTGAAACTAGGGAACGAAGTATCGATGCACTTGGCCCTTGCTCTGTTATATACTTCGAAGTAAGATGAATAAAGCAAAAAAATATATGTGTAGGACAATATTGTAGGAAGTTAACAGTGAAGAGACATTTGGTTTTATTTATGTTTATAAACCTCTTAATATTATAACTTATTAGACGTGTATTACTATGTACGTCACGAATGCATCACAGATGCTTTTATGGATGACAACGTGAGCTAAGAAGTTATTTGAAGATTTTATATGTTAAAATCATACCTACACGTTTCCTGAAATATAGCAATGTTTTAATTTAACATTGTTTTCCTTTGTTATTTATAATTTTATGTCATAATTTAACACCACTCAAGATAGTAAAAACTATTTTCGTTTAGAGATTCCAAAATAGATTTAAATATTTCCATGCATCACACATTTTCCATGAAATTGATGAAGTGCAGAATATATATATTCTTATGTACAAAATGCTGCCAAGTTGTTATTTTATGATCGTTCTGTGTAGTTCTCGTTCGTTAAAAAATTAAGCCTTTTTGCCAGTCGTGTGAGTCATTGGTACTATACATCGTGGAAAAACCAATATCCTATTAAAGAGCCAATGTTTCATATTATTGATTACTATTTGTTGTATATGATTGTTTTAGATGAGTTAAATATAATTTTTACGTTCATAAACGTACAAATTACATGCTTTAAACATTTAAGATTTTTTCTTAATTAAATCATTAAAAATAAACATATCATTATTTTGACACGAAAATTACCTTACACGGTTAAGCCTTCATTCTGATAATCCTAGTTGCGCTATAGTGTAATTTTAAATAACAAATGATAAATGAAAGTTCATGTCGAACCAAATTATAACTAATTATCACTTTTCTCGAATTACAGGTAGTGCTATCTGCGTGCTCATCTTACTTCCGGTCGCTTTTTGTGGATCACCCTTCGCGTCATCCAATTGTAATTTTAAAAGACGTGGGCTTAGAGGAGCTCCGAACGCTCGTCGACTTCATGTACAAGGGCGAAGTTAACGTCCAGTACTGCCAACTGCCTGCTCTTCTTAAAACGGCTGAGAGCCTTCAGGTGAAAACTGTTATTTTTTTTCAATTGTTCTATATAAAATATATACTAATCGTATTAATTATTTGAAAATATATTTCTATCACTCTTTCAATAAATCAGTTATTACATTTTGTTGTAATATTGTTTAATAGGTGGTTTTTGTTACATTCTGATGCTTAACTCTGTTATATTGTTGATAAAACAGAAGTTTTTAACAGAACCATTTTGTAAAGTTAATATGAATCGTTCTATAAAACATTTACTTTACTTTGTTTTGCATGATAAAAAAACTTATGTCATGAATTTAAGGTTAAAGGATTAGCTGAAATGACTACGCTAAGTGCAGCAGGCATCGACACGCGAAACGTTCCAGAACCGATGGAGGAGTGTCAACAACAAGACATCAGGGAACCAATAGATTCACATGAAAAATTAGATGAACGAGACGGTCGCGATAAGGACGAGCGTAGAGATATGAAAGATAACCGTGAGCTTCGCGAAAGGGAATCTAAAGATAGTAGAGAAAGCCATAGAGATTCTCGTGAGACCAGAGATTTGCGAGAACATAGAGAAAGAGATAGGGATCGTGATAGAGAAAGAGAGCGAGACGTAGCACGAGATAGAGACGTTCGTGACCTACGTGACCACCGTGAGCCCAGAGACCATAGAGAATTACGTGACATAAAAGATAACAGAGAACCTCGTGATCTACGAGAAATAAGAGATCCGAGAGATATACGTGACAGTCGAGATCAAAGGGAGGTGCCGGAAGCATCACCTCCTAGAATATCTCCTTTACTATCTGTCCGACGATTTAGGCCTGAAACGTCAATTGAAACACCGACATTAACGCATCCGCCTATACCTAAAGATGAACCACCTGACGAACCTATGCGGCCATCATCACCTGAAGATGATTCAGTATCTATTAGGTCAAATGGAGCAAATGAGAACATGGGTATGTGAACAAAGTAATATTTTATATATTTCGAAAATATTTTAAACAAGAGATATATTTTTATAATAAAATAATTGCCTAAATAGTTAAGAATAATATGGTATGTGTTGTGATGTAGGGTACCAGTATAAAATATTTCATTAAAGAGACAAAATATTATTTTTCTATGTATATTTGAAGTTTCCACTAATGACTTTTTTCTACTTCTACTTTGCAATTATTTCAATTTTTTATCTATTGCAATCATATGTCAAAACTCAAAAGTCATTGTCAACAACGAATTACTCTTTATAAAATTAAATTTATATGGGAACGATGTTCGTTGTTATAATTTATTACTTATATGATAAATTAAAAGCGTGTAGTTTTACAATGAAAATGATATATGTGTTATTCATTTATATATACGAATTTAAACAACAACTAATACTCATGTACGTATTCTTATTAAGAAGTTGTTTATTTCCATAAATTAATTTTATATGATTAAATTTATATTTCAGGTATAAACATGACCATAAACAGCCATGGACTCGGTCCACGATACTCGCCCGTTGAACAGAGGCTGAGTGTGTTAAATACACTTTCTCATCCTGGTTTGCCTCATCCTCTTTCCCTATCAAGTCCAAGAAATGAACCGATTGCAGGACCTTCAGGGCTGCCACCAGTTCAGCAAGTACCCTTGGTAACTACTTTTATTTTAATAAAAATATAATAACCTTTATATTACATACTACCCTGTTTAGGGTATACTACTACCCTATTGTCTGATAAATGTACAAAAGTGGAAAGTATGAGCTTGAGTATTTTACTAAAACTTTGTAATGAACAAAAAGGAAAATATATATTTTAAAATGTTACTTATATTTTAGGATACTTATTTCTAATTTTTACAAAGAAATATTTATAAAATAAGTCTAAATTGAATTAGTGCATTTAATTTCATTATTTTATGGTTCTGTGCTCTATTCCTCATATTATGCATATGCCTCATGTCCTCATTTTATAACTTTCAGTCTCTCAAGAAAGAAGCAGACTGGGATAGAAATGATGACAAAAGTGGAGAATCATCTACAGAGTATCGACTGCAACATGAAACGGTATTTATATTTTACCTTTTTTCTAAACATATCTTTGGTTGTGGTAGATTGTTTACTATTTTATTTCAAATTCACTAGATAGGATCTGCTTTTTATTGGCTATAGATAATATGTAAAATGAAAAACAAATCTATACATTATTACTAATTTAAAATATATAATCAATATAAGAAGTGTAAAAGAAATTTTTCATTTTGCTTTATTTTTGCCCAATAAATATTTTCAATATTTTTATACTTATAAGTTAATTTGATTATTTGCATGTTATAATTTTTTTACCACAAGTTGCATGTTTATTGCTATTTTTATTTTGCTTTTTTATGTCATCAAAATATTTTAACTTAATTATGACAAAATGGTTATTATATGGCATTGCGTAATATAAAAAATCACTAAGTAATATATAAAAAAATCTTTGTGATTTTTTAATTTGATAAATGAGCATAATCATTTAAAAAAAATATGAGATAAATATTACATACATAAAAAATTTGTATAATATTAATTTAACTTTATGCAGAAGCATTTAGTTTTGATTTATTTATCTATTCTTATGGTATGACATGCTATTACATTGTTTTAATGCACTTCTATTCTATTTCACCTAATGTCACATTGACTGGCGTTCATTCTGACAACCAAGCTATATATTTTAAGTTTTTGTTGGTGTGGAAGTTGATTTATGTTAAATTGCATGCTTATTGTGCTGCGCTACTTTGACGTCGAGTACTATGCCTTGCTGTCAAGAAGTTGACCTTCATTTTGTTGGCCATCATTTTTTTACATACATTCATTTTGTTTCATATATTTATGGGCAGTATTTTTATTTGAAATTTGGCCATACTTTTACAAACGATACGTTTACGATTCAGTGCGCGCGTGCGTTGCTATACAACAAGGCATTACGCGTAGCCGGCTCCCGGGTTCACTCCTGCACATTATTTGGGCAAAAATGAGCGTCAACTTCTTATTTAGATAGATAAAGAAAATGCATTCCAATTTAGAAAGTAGTATTAGACATTCTGCACACATTTTGGTCTTTGCTAGAAAGAAGAGAAAAAAGAAGTTGATGGTCTTTTTGTGGTTGCAGGAGTACGAAGGGGCTGGTAGGGGGCGAATTGAGGAGGGGGTGTACCCTTGTATACATTGCGGAGCGACGTTTCCACACCAGAGTAAATTAACCAGACATATACTGACGACGCACACGCTAGATACATTAAAATATCGTGATGCCCTGTTGGCAAGACCTATGGGGTTGCCGATGATTGGCCAATTCAATGAACCGACGTACATGATGCCAACTGAAGAGACCCCTCTGGATTTAGACATTGGCCCGGTGGAGCCTGGGAATGTAGTCTTGTGCAAATTTTGTGGGAAAAGCTTTCCTGATGTGTCTTCTTTGATAGCACATTTGCCGGTGCATACGGGGGATCGGCCATTTAAATGTGAGTTCTGCGGGAAGGCGTTTAAGTTAAGACATCATATGAAGGACCATTGTAGAGTTCATACAGGTAAGTTGTAGTACAGCATTTTTAAACTACATTGTTTATCATACAACTAAATTGTTATAATTAAATATTAGTACTAATTTACTGATATACTTAATTTAAAATAAAATTGTGATATAGATCAATTGATTATAAAAATATTAATAGTTACATAAAATTTTATTTATAGGTGAAAGACCGTTTCGTTGTGTTTTGTGTGGTAAGACGTTCTCACGTTCTACAATATTGAAGGCGCACGAGAAAACACATTATCCAAAGTATGCGAGGAAGTTTCTATCACCGAGTCCTGTTGACACCGAGGAGGAAAGTCCACATCAATGAACGGAATGGCTATAGTGGAATTAATAAATAGCCGTCATTTGATTGAATTTACATTGTCAATATTATTTCTTATCTTCACTTGTCAAAGTGACGTTGACAGACTATTCTGTAAAAATATTTTTTATCTATACCTTTTGAGTGACAGTGACATTTTGTTTGAGAATTTAGCATCTGTGCTATCTACGATCTTTTGATTAATAATAATTTATTCGACAATGTAAATTCAATTTTATAGGTTGAGATAGTCAATGGTGCGAATTGATTGAACAAATGGGACAATATGTTATTAGTTAAGAATGTGATTTAAACGCCGCAACTGTGATCTGAATGATATAAATATTTGATATTTCACTTAGATAATTGATTCACAAATTTTCCTTTTTTTTTCTTTTTCTTACGCGTTTTTATATTTAATTTGCTTTCTTCTTTCATACTTAGGTGCTTTATATTATAACTAATGTCTAATTTTATTAGCTACCCTTAATTGGCATAGCCAAAGATAATAGAAAGTAAAACTTTTTCAAAATTATAATTAAAATATAGATCTCGTTTGCTTCGCTTTTCGTTTTAGGGCTGTAACATTTTAATTTTAAAGAACACTAAGTATATGTTAAGTTAGATTCGACGTTTCGAGATTTACTTATATTATATAGTGAAATAATGAGTTATTAACCAGATCGATGATAAATTTGAGTGCTTTAAAATTATTAGAGTTTACTCAACGCACTCAAAATTTGTATGTAAAAAATTAGATGTTTTTAGTGACTTTTGACATTTGAAGTAAACGACGCACGCTCCCCGAGGTAATTCAAAAGCAATATTACGACATATAAAATGTAAATACATATAGTTTGATACCTAATATCGGATTTTTAGGAAATTTATTAGAGTAATGCTTCAGTAGCTGATTATATTGGGGGTTTGTGATCATGGGAATCAAAGCTTTAACATCCGTTTCAGTTCGACCAGAATGTTATGCCTCTTTGGACCCAGCACAGCTATATATTATTTAACGTACAGACAGTATATATATATATATATATATATATATATATATATATATATATATATATATATATATATATATATATATATATATATATATATATATATATATATATATATATATATATATATATATATATATATATATATATATGTGTGTGTGTATAACAGAAACATTGTTAGTATTATAGCCTCTTTTTCATTTTTTATTACTTCATTTAAAACTTTTAGGTCATAAGAGGCATAGCGACCGCACGTAGTAAAGTTTTATCTATTTTCATACAGATTAACTGTGTCTCATTCTTATTTTTATACGATGTTTCAAATGCTATATGCACATAATGTATACATATTCAACGTTTTATGAAATGGGAAGCATTTGAAACTCATCTCACAATTGCTGTGTTCAAGAAATTAAACAGAGTCAAATACAGGGATATTTTATGAATTATGAACGTTTTCATTTTCACAGATAGATGTTTTTAATTTATTTATACATGTTTGGGACGACAATTTTCATTATGAATGAATCTTTTTGTCGCAACTATGTATGTACACGAACTGTCATGACGTCACACCCGAAAATTACTAAAGCTTTGATTTGTTCTTGATTCAATGGTGGCTTGGGCGCGGCACATCGTAACTTCTAAAAATGTGCTTTATAGTAAACGTATAGAGTTTATTTTTGCCTAATTAACTATCTTTACCTATAAAAATTACGTTTTGCCGCGCTGAGCATAGAATACGTTTGGACGACTGATTAATTTCTTATTTTATATTAAGTTAATTGATCTTTAAATGCTGACGGTACTCGGGTTTAATTATAAATTTTAATTGTAGCGTAGGTTTTAGGCAAACGTTTATTTCGTAAATAGAGGATCGTGCATATCATTTTTGTGAATCGGGACTAAATTATGACAATTGATTAAAAAATTATATACATATAGTATAGTGTAAAATATACCGATTGCAATTATAAGGCGTTTTAAAATGAGATATAGAAATATTATTTCTATATGAATATTGAAAGTATTATGATATTTAAGGAAAAGGTCTGTGATATACAAGTAAGGTATTACATCTGGGAGTTTAATTCGATCTCAGAACATAAAGCGAAAGTTGACATTTCCAACAATAATATGTCAAAAAAGACAAAAAATAATCTATATATAAATTTGATTTAAATAAATATTATTATATATATTTATATTATCTTTATAATTGAAGGCTATTAAACGGATATGATTAGTATGTCATTAAAGTCATGTTTATTTATATATGTGTAGTAACATTTATTACCTGTGCCTGTAACAAGGTTTGTAAAATTGATCATATCGAATTTGTGAGAAATTATAGTTTTGTCAAAAACGACTCTTAGTAGATCTCATTGCTTTTAGATTTAGTGTTTTTTATACCGTAGGCATTAGGCTTACTTTTTTTTCATAATTAATTATAATGTTAATACGCTGATCTATTGACATTTGGCTATATCTGACATTACAACAACAGACCTTACTATTATTTATACAAAGAATTTAAGAGAGTTTCGTTTTTTAACTAACTTAATAGTAAAGTTATACGCACGCCTTTTATTTTTTTTTCATTAGTAACTAGAACACGCTTTCAACTGTATAGTTAAAATTCTAATAGTATATTTTAACTTTTGGCAAGATTAATGTAGAATAAATTAAATTATATATAAATACATTAAACTTGGGGTACCGTAGCATTGCAAGATATATCTAAATCTTTCTATGTATTGTGGCGTACTGGAGAAAATTGTCATAATAGTTTACGTAGATAGGCTTTATCGGAGCCGAGCAAAATATATATTAAACATGAACTGTGCAGTATTTGTGAAATTAATTTCATGAGAACAGTGTGTTTTTAATGGTCATTTAAAATACTAACAAAATAAACATTCCATTCGTCGTGGATGTTCTAGTTTATATTTGACAAGACAACAGATTATATATATTTATGTTATAAAAAAGGTTTTTGTTCTCGAAAATTTCACAGATAGTAAAATTCAATTCATCCTCTTTGGTACATGTCATTTGTGTAGACGTGATTTAAATATGGTACATTTCTATAGATTATAACATGGATTTTATCGCTGTGAACTTTTTTTTCTTTTGCTGATGAAGGCACATAAATGTAAATGCATAATTAGAGTATAGATTGGTAGATGCGCTACTTTCCGGAGTTAGAATGGTTGAAAAGGAGTAAAACGATAAAAAAAATTAGAAACACTAATGTTGCTATTTGAAAAGCTGCACTCATCTTATTTTCCGGAGTCGAACGTTACCAATTATAGCAATATTGTAACTTTGATTAATGTTCCTCTTCTTGTTTTAAGAAAGATTGAATATTTACAATTTACATTATAAATTAATAGCAATAATTAAATGGTTAGTAAAGATGCGAATGAACAAAGTACGATTTTTTATCGAAATAGTTTTTATAATAGAACTGAATGCTGTTTAAATGCTATTTTTGTTTCCTAACTTTCAGAGGTACTATTTATTAATGAAATAATATTATTATTATAAATATACATATTTCTATGTATTGACATGTATATAGGCGTGGTTGTTGTTACGTACAATAGTATTTATTATATGGCCCCTAAGTGCAGTTATTCAAATTTTAACATTCGCCAGTTGTTGCCACGTCCCTGCGAAATGCACACGCCGTTAGCACAAATAAAATAACATAGTTATATATTATATATGATATTTATGTAAAATTTGTGTAGATATATTTTCTCTGAGTACCTATTGAGCATATAAGTCGAGAATAGCACGAGTTATTTAAAACGTTTGAATAGTTACAACTTAGATTCATTTTTATAAATTGTGACCACAGTTTTATATTTAGAGTGCCTCTTGCCTATATAAGACTTATATAAAGGCTGCAAATCACGAAATATACATAGTTTATGTAGGGAATGAATTATAGACAAATATGTGTATTTTATGGTGAAAATTGTAAGTTGCGTTATGATATGTGACTTGCAACGACAGGTGATTCAGTTAAACAATTGCTATGATATGAACGAGGACCTTAGTTTGTGCACGGTTCGGAACGACCATCCACTCGAACTGTAATTAATGTAATGTAATTTTGACATTGTCATTTAATAATGTGTATGTATTATAGAAAACGTCAATGTCAAAGTGACAAGCAATGTTGCCAGATGCGTAATGTTTAATTAAACTAAGAACAATACGATGATTGTTAATTTTTTTTTTCATTCAACAAAAGAATTAACAACCGTCGTAAAATTTTAAAAATATTTATTTAAAATACCTTATTATTAATTTTAAATTGTCAAAAGTTTCTCGTGCTTTATTAAGTTTATTACTTGCTTATATATATATATATATATATATATATATATATATATATATATATATATATATATATATATATATATATATATATATATATATATATTATATATATATATATATATATATATATATATATATATATATATATATATATATATATATATATATATATATATATATATATATATATATATATATATATATATATATATATATATATATATATATATATATATATATATATATATATATATATATATATATATATATATATATATATATATATATATATATATATATATATATATATATATATATATATATATATATGTTTGTTATTAATAAATATACAGTTCGATGTATGCTCGTACAACCGTGGTAAGGTCGCGTCGAGTCCAAGAACGAAAACACACCTCCGTAGTTAGCGCATTCCAATCTTGTGATGTTTATACCGTTAAAGTTTACCCAGTGCAAAATTATTTTAATGACCAATACTAGGACAATAGTTTATTTGTATAGTCTTAGATAATACTGTTAAGTTTCATCGACCAGTTTGGGCCGCGGCAAGCAATCACTGGTTATTTGTGATTATGTTACTATTTTAAGTGGCATACATAAATATATAACTTATATTGCAATTTTTCTAAGTTCCTGTAGGTATATTGATTATTATATATTGGTACAATTTGTTTTAATTGATATGATTTTTTTTAATATAATTTATTTAGTTTAAGTTTCGTGGTTAGGAGCATGATATACGCAAAGGAATCGGCCACGTACGTCTGTTCCAGTCGCGTGTCGTGTTCGACCGGCAGAGTCGCGTGCCGCTTCTGTATGTTATGCTATAAATTAATTGTAATCAGCACAAGTTCAAATACGTAGGCCCACTTTATTTATATTATTATATAGCTTAAATCGTTGTTACTTCATAGAGGCATCAATGATTATTTTTCCCTTAAGCTGTTTTATTTAAATTTCATTGTTGACATTTTAGATTAGTGAAATCTGTTTTGCCTTAACATTTAATAATAGGTCATAATGTTGTAACAGAGAGCAGTACGGTTTTGTTAAAATATAATAACAGTATATCAGAACGGTCGAGGATCGAATCGGTGTTTCGTCAATTGAAAATGCAACAGTAAACAAAACCATCGCTGTTGATCATTGTAACTTTTGAAACAAATATAAGCATATCATAGCTGTAAAAATACAATTTTGACAAATAAAAGCTCTACAATCATTACTGAAGTAATCTTTTATTTCGTGTCCATTATATTACCAGATTTAGAGGTACGTATGAGCTATTAACTAACCATTGTTTTCATTGAACTATTGATGATGACAAATATGTCTTTCCAGATGTGTTTGGACATGACAGTGCGGGTCTCCGAGCCTTTCCAGCCCGATAGCTCCCAGCAGCCCCACAGCGCTGCCACTGTGGTCGCCCTTGCTGGCGTTACAAGCATGTCGTCTTCGTAGGTATCTCAGTGATGATTGCATGGCGTACCAAAGCCGTCACTTACTCCATACAGAGAGGCGTCGTTGCGGTGTCTGCCTCGCTTCCTTTCCCACTACTTGGCTGCTAGAGCGTCATGCTGCGCTACAACACGCGTCGCAAGCCTCTACAGATGACAAGCCATTTGTATGTGAACAGTGCGGCCAAAGCTATAGATACCGGTCCGCCTACGTAAAGCATAGGGAGCAAAATCACAGGGCAAGACTTCCCGCTGATAAGCTTTTCACTTGCGACGTATGCGGCATGCAGTTCCGGTACCTCAAATCGTTCAAGAAACATCGCCTCAATCACACGCTAGAAAGACTTCATACCAAAAATACTGACCCACCTGACGGCATAGACCAAGTGTCGAGCACCAATGAAGTCTTGATTGGCCAATGTGGGGAAATGGACTTGTCTATGAAGAAAAAGAATAGAACCGACGTGGTGAGGACACCGCCTATAGAAGTAATAGACGGGGAACAAGACAGTACCGTAGATTCGAATGGAGCCACAGATTCCATTGTTACTGTCGACGATTCCAATGATTGCAAAAATTCTAGCGCTGAAAGCGAAACTAAAAGGGAAGATTCCGTTACTACAGAGAGGAAACGCGTCCCTGTGTCTTTCGCTAGTGTTAGCTCGATGGCGGACAGCTCCGAAAGTGAATCACGCGGCGATAACAGCAAACTTGAAAGCTCTAGCTCACATTCTGGCATTTTGGGATTTTTGCAAAACGATGACCGCCAACGCGACAGAGAGAGGCGATTCGCGTGTCCATTTTGCGGAAAATGTGTCAGGTCGAAGGAGAACTTGAAGCTGCACGTCAGGAAGCACACTGGGGAGCGTCCGTTCGTGTGTTTGTTCTGTGGCCGGGCGTTTGGTGGCAAAAGTGATCTGACACGACACTTGCGCATACACACTGGGGAGAGGCCGTACCATTGCGAGGCGTGCGGCAAGTGCTTCGCCCGAGCCGACTACCTGTCGAAGCATCTCACAACTCACGTACATAATGCACGCTGATTGAATGCGCCGTCCTGTTCTCAATCTTCGCATACCTCTATAGTTAATGACCGAGTCATTTTATAACAGCAAATCGGAATATTTTTTAAAATGTTTTGAATCTTTACAACTTTATTGTGGAATATATTTAAGCAGGTCTATAGAATTTTACCATATTACTTTTTTCGGAGTGGTATCTATAGTTTAATAAATGATTTTCTATATTTATTCTACTACCATGTAAATGGAACGTAATAATGATTGATGCTAAGGAATAAACGGATAACTTTATCGTACGTCACACTACACGCTACTGCTTTATAGGTACGGCAAAATTGGTTATTATTTTTAAAGGTGTTTGTTAAATTATTTTAACGATTGTAATTTGAACTGAAAAAGAGTCTGAGTAGGATACAATTTGGTTAATATTGAATCTTGTTTTTTGTATGCGTATTTAGTAGTCGAAGGAAAAGTGTATTTAGGTTGAAATTTAAAACGATTTAATTTAATTTAGCTGAGTTGCTTTTAAATTAACAAACAAAATAAGATTGATAATTCATTCCATTGGAGGGATATTAGGAAACTGTAGTGTTGACGGTAGGTAGGTAAGAGAATGCAAAAAGCTGTGATTAATATGATTAAGACCAGTCAACAAGTTTTAAAACATCGAAATGTTTTATGTAAATTAAAGTAATTTTAAATGTCTAGTTTATAAATTCATAATAGATATAAGAAGTCTCTCTGTGCCAAAATATGTACCTCATAAAAGTAAACCTTGAAGTAGTTAAAGTAATTGTCAAAATATACACATTTGTTTATAATGCAGGTTCATACTGATATATGGATATATAAGTTTTATTTATGATCAATTAGAATAAAAAATACTTGCCCGCGTTTTTCCGCTGCTCTGGAAGTTTCTACCAATAATATTGGTAATTTTGTCTAAGACTAAGCAAACTGCCGATATTGTGATATTTCTTTATAGATATAAACAGCACAACTAGAATTGAAGAGAAATTCTTAGGGAATTATTTTATGATAACTTAAACGTCCTAGAAGTCCTACTTTTTTTTCCGTTTACATTTCATTTTGGCGTTTACATTCAACCAGTGCTATTGTTTTATTTTATAATCTATAATTCCACGAGATATTCAAACTTTTATTTAAGTTGTCATTTTCATACTGAAGTTCACAGATTATGTTACGTAAGTTGTATTACTTTTATTGTTTACAAAATTAATTTAATTTAAGAAATAATAAATTAATATATTTATTTTTATTTAAAACACAGCTTAGACCATTGTATTTAAATTTACATATGGGTAGTGAAAGTTAATTTATTTTCAACAATTCTTTCTAAGTGTCACGTTTGACTGTAAACTGTCGTCAATTATATTATTATAATTAAGAGATATATTATGTATGTATATGTATTAAGTGACATAAGTCGTTATTCCAGTATGCGGGCCAGTATTTTTTGAAATCAATCCGTCGGGCATTAGTTACGCAACGTAACAATAAACTCTCATTATAATATATAGATTAAAAAAATATTTGTTCATGTTTCGTAAGATAATAGTCAATGCAACGAAAAACTGTTTGGTACCCGTTAATATTGAAGTTAGGGTAAATAGTATAATTTATTTAGTTAGAAATGTTGTCTTTGTAAAAGATTTCTTAGGTGGCGCTGATAGTTTAAGAAGAGTGTGAGCGAGAGGGAAAGCCTCACGTAGAAGAGAAGAACAGAGATGGATATATTATCTTTTTTAATTGAAAGATGGTTTCAATGATAAGTACGAATGCACATATTAAAGCTTAAAATATATTATTTCATGATGTGATAAATACATGATTTTTGTAAGATTTTTCTGTACTTAATTTGATTGTTATCTTTTTATTTGTTATCTATAATTCTCACATTTACAGTTATCTGTTTTTTTATTATATTGTTTTATTTATCAGAGAAAGCATGCCGCAATTTATAATACCGCTTGTAAGTTATTTTTACGTTATTTCAGCAAATGCCACAATTTATAATACCCCTTGTAAGTTATATATTAATGTACTTAATGTGTGCATTCGTTCTTGTCCACAAAATAGTACATTGAAAGAATAATGTTTTTTTTTTATTGTTATACATACAGTTAATAAATAATGTATTTATTATAAAATATTATTGAATTTGGCAGAGGGATATTATTATAAGTAATATTTAGGTAGTAGAAAGTTCTAGTATAAAACGAGAAGCAATACTCTGAATTTTTTTTTATTTTTTACTACCAAAATACTCTAAAACGCAATACATTAAACGTTTGGCATTAGGTATGTGCTAAATTAAAAAAAAAAAATAAAAAACATTCTTGTCGTGGTGTAAATTACTTTGAAAATTTTAATTGTACAATGTTAGATATGCGGCATACATTCAATTGTAAGATAATCGCCATTATGTCAAAATTTATATTATATAAAATTTAACCATTCGAAATTGATGTTGACTGTTTTTTATAATTATATCAGCCGTAGTTACTTGATGTTGTGGTGTAAATTAGTGTCTTATAATATAAGGAAAGAAACACTCAAAGTAACTTTTCACACATTACTTATTTTGAACGCATAGTTTTGGATAACGCCATTTTTACAAACAATTAAATCTATAGAAATAATAGTATCCTCTTATATACAGTGACTTTGAGTGATTCTTTATATTGTAGTAGTCTTTATTCTATATTGGTGTGGTCTTCTTTATAATAACATGTTAGTAACTTATTACTGTATTTATACTTTATAATATTTTTTTTTAAATCAGATTCTAAATATATGTATATCGAGCACAGCAAAAGTTTTGTAAATATGTGCTAAACCAGGACAATTGTGATAAATTAGATTTTAAGTGAATCTTTCGTTCAAATTTGAAACCACTTAAGACATTTTAATTGTTCAGAGCAAGATATTATTTTGTCTGTGTTTTTTGCCACAGATTATAAGCAAATTTTATGTAATAATTTTACCGCGAACTGTGAGCCGATGGGCATTATTTACACTGTCAGATAACGTTTTTTATTTTAGCACTTGTGGTGTGTGAGAGGTTTTCGAAGCGTCTGGTCAGATTTTAAACGTAAGAGAACACGTGTATATTAATTTTAACTGCGCACAATATAATAAGTTTTCATAATATTATTATCTCCGTCCAGTCATCAATACAGCGTTCGGTTATTTCGTGTTTTATAAGGTTATTTTTCCTTTGGCCACGTTACACGGCTATGTCTTTTTAGGTTTTGTACTGCAAATTGAGTGTCTTCAAACGTAATTTACATCGAATAGCAACGATAGACAAGACTTCTTAATTATTATATTTGAAAATAAGTCTTTGAATGTTTCGTAAGTTTTCCGTAAAGCAATCATCACGAAGTAGAGAAAAGAGATGAAGAAGTTAAAGCATGTTTGTTAGTCATGACGCATCATGGTTTTCGGAGGTATAAGACCTCCGTGTAACATACTTTAAAGCGTACAGCCTTTTTAGAGTCATCAAAGATCTTTTCAAGCAATAATAGAGTAACTGTACTAAACTATTTTTAATACAAACATCTTAAGTCATAGACAATGATTGACTTATTGCTTTTTATTGTATATAAGTTTCGTTTTAAATCTTTATTTTAAAGTTACAATTGCCAGAATTCTGTCAAATTTGAGTGTGATTAGAAATGTGAAGGAAGTGTGGTGATTGCTTTCATTGTGATATTACTAATAATTACCGCGTAACGTCTGACAGCTGAAGTCTCTCCACAGCCTAGCCAACGAACGAACGTAGACTGATTTTCGGGTAGAAGTAAAGTAGGCCAGATCTTTCGCAGTCAGTAAGTATATTTAATAAATAGGTATTCATTTTAAAGGAAAATTTTTTAAAAGCCAAATCCCAGTCTCAATAGTCTATAAAACAATAAGAGAATATATTTAATTTTAAAACACTTATAACTTATACAGAATGTTTTATATACGGATTCTTAAATTATTCATTTTTATACATGTCCATATACAAACGATGAATAGAGGTAAGCGTAGAATATCGTAGATGGGTCTATTAACTGCGTGGTGCTACAATGTGTAAAGATATGTGATAGAAATTGTTCTTCAGAGACTTTTATTTATTGAAGCTTCCATAGTTAATAAATATAAACACATTACATTTTTATATACAAACATCATCAGCAATAATTTGGTTTAGGTAAATGTTAAGATTGTTTTCCAGTATTTATAGGGGCGGAAAACTTTTGGACGTATCGGTCGCTATTACCCAGTGTCCCATGTTTTGCTACAGTTCGGAACGTTCTTGGAAAATTGTAAATAATAATCCAATTCAATTCAATTCAATTCAATTATGTATATTTAGCTGAATCGTTTTTTTTGTTTGTTGAATAGGTTTTAGCTTGTTTTTTTATGTTTCTCTAATTGTAATTTATTACGTATTTATGTACGAGCAATGCTAATTAGTTAGTAATTATGATTTTGATGTTCGCGATACGTGAATGTGTTAACTTGTTTTACGGCCTTATACAAATAACGAAAATAAATATTTTGTACAAGTGCAACGCTTCAAGATTCTTAAGAATTTTATTCATAGTCTTGTTTCAGGTAGTTAGTATAAAACGGTTTTTGTTGTATAATGTTTTAATTTAATATATGTATTGAAAAAGTGATCGATCCACTTCACTTGGCGGTAAAAACTTGGATGACACCGAATAGATAAACTATACAGTAAAATTAATTATGAATTAATCGATTTATCGATAATAGTTTTTTGACAGTTATTTTGACGTATATACATCGACTCTGTCATGCAAGACTTCAGGAGTGGTGGGTGGATCTCTCAATTTTAAGCCAACGCTAGCGTAATACATACTGTTATATGATATAATATATTTTTTTTACTGGTATATTTCAGATAATTATTACTGTTAAACAGATAGTCCTGTTTTATAGTTTTAACACGACAAACTTTTTAATAGGTATTTTAAGATTTTATTTGGCAATACTATGTCAAATTTTTATCTACGGAACAGTCCATTGGTTTTAAAATCTCTTGTCCATTTATCAACTAAACTTAGGATATAGTTCGATATTTTGGATATATATTAAGTAACTTAAAATTGCTATTGTGTATATTATTTCAAATAATATTGATGTGCAAAATTATAGTAAATGTCTTGGATCTTTAAAAATTAAAAAAAAAAAGACAAAAACACTTCACGAAATTTCTAAATGTGCAATAAATGTGTGTGTTGTAGTGTTACCATTAGGCGTAAAATTTTGTACTAAAAATTATGGTTACTAACAAGATGGGCGGCGCCCGAGTGGGCGTCACATTTTTTTTTATAAATATGTTTTTGGACATTGCTATGATCTCAATAATCAGTAACCATACTTTTTAGCGTGTTAAATGAAAATTTGGCACTTAAAGGCACATTTTCCTATTATAATTGAAAAATGGTTTGAAAACGTGTTAAAAAAGGATTTGTTGGGTAATTAATTTCGTAATGAAATATATTTGTTTCATTAAGAGTTCTTTTATTTCATCCAATCCCAATATAGTTATTATTATTCAATTTATTTGAAGAAATATTTAGTAAGGCAAACATTTTAACAAAAAACTAAAATTTATACCCTTTATAAAAAAAATACAAGTAATATTTTTTTTATTAAAGGGGATTGTTTATTTCAATCTGTATCCTACATGAAGCAGTGTAAGCAGCTTGGGTCTGACTTAGGGCAATGATCCAAAAGCATCAGTAGTAAGAGAGATAGGAGGAGACCTCGATTGATTTTATGAAACACAGTATCAAATATACTGTAGGAAGGTCACGTTAAAATCATGAGTACTCCCCGGAGAGCATGTATGAAGAGGCTTACGAGTAATGACAGTCGACGAGGCGTAGAAGGTACGCAGGGATCGCAGCGTTTTGCGTTCCGCTCTCACTGACTACCCCCCTAGAGATAAAGCGTGAAGCTATGTATGTATGTGGCTACAAGACAAAGCGTGGGCGTTGTTTAACCATGAAACATCTCGAAAGAAAAAGGAGAGTGGAATTTTATAACACTAAGTTTCCTCTGTCTGCCATATTGTGTACAACAGAAAAGTTAATGCTTAATTTTTTTTAATTTTACATTTTAAAAGTAATTGTATTTTGTTATAATTTCGAAGACGAGTGGGGCTGGTTAACTCAAATCATTTGCCATACATTGTAAGTGCAAAAATACTTGCTAACGTTATTTTATCAAAAAATACAATTTTTATAACAAAATATTAATAATCACAAGTTTGAACAGTATTATTAAATAATGTATGTTAATAATAATAAGAAATATCATTAATAGCTACTTTTAATTTAAATGACATGAAAAAACACAATTAGGTTTTTTGAAGCACTTATTTTGAGACTTTTGTGTATAAGCGCAATGAGCTTGTTCATTACGCTTATACGTAAAAATCTCAACAGAATTTTTTTACATATGAATCTATATTGGTTATTATAAGTTTGATCATTTTAGTTTCCAATATCATTGTCATTGTCTCAAAATTGGGCGGAAAAAAGGCAACAGAATGTGATACGATTTTTATATATATATATATATATATATATATATATATATATATATATATATATATATATATATATATATATATATATATATATATATATATATATATATATATATATATATATATATATATATATATATATATATATATATATATATATATATATATATATATATATATATATATATATATATATATATATATATATATATATATATATATATCTCTTCATTTTTTATCTGATAAATATCGGATACTTAAGTCGAGTCGGAATTCATACATAAATAAATTTATAAGATACATTCACAGACACCATATTCTAGAAACTTGTAGTATATTTTCAGAAATTGCTTATTCTATTAAAATCTTTTAGGTATACAAATGGAAATGTCACGCACAGTTCACAAATACATATATTTTGGGAACTTGCGTACATCGCCCACATCATATTGAGCGGTGTATGAGACGGAATTTAAAACACATGTTATTGACAATAGTTTGTTATATATTTGGTTTATTTATGTAAAATGGTAAATCGACACGGAAAAGAATATTGCCGTCTGTAACAGTATTAGTGGAATCTAGTTATCATTGATGAGACGTTTCACCATGCAATGTTAGTAGCGAAAAATATAAAGACATTCCTACGTAACGCATATGCATACAGACATGGAAGTAATTGGTACTTCGTTTTTTACATTAATTTTGCAAATTAAGGGTTTGCGAAATTAATGTAGAACAACAAAAATCGAAAATATTGTTGAACAAAAATTACCTTATTGGATCTGACTAAAGGAGCCTTTGGCCAGAAGGAGGAGAAGGACCTTTTCTATTGCCAACGTTTTTTTAATAATGTTATAATTACAGATAGATTATATACATTTTATCTGTAAACGTTGATCATATTTTTTATATTAAATACACAATAAATACAATAAATTAGTTTTCTTGATAGCTTTGAAGTTTTACTTTATGAATAGGAAAGTCGTACATAAGTTGTAAATATATATATATATATATATATATATATATATATATATATATATATATATATATATATATATATATATATATATATATATATATATATATATATATATATATATATATATATATATATATATATATATATATATATATATATATATATTAATGCGATGCGTAAAACAAAAAGCAAACGCTACGTCACCTAACATACCGTACCTAATTGTATACAATCCACAAAACATTAGAAAACCAAAACAGATGGGTGTTCTGCAAACGAGATTGCCGCTAATTTGGGGCAACCGGATCCCTACTATTTATTTATTCATTATACGACGCAGTTACAATCATTTATGGGACAAAAAGTTTTTGTTGGCATTCTTCTTATATGAAAGTTGTTCAGGCTTTACGAGAACGTAATATAAAAGGTGGTAAATTGTTGAACAAACAAGTTAACTTCGTTTCGAGATAGGTGAAATGAGATTAGAAGCTTCAACAAATTTGGCATAAAAACAACATATGGCTAACTTTTTTGGTGAAAGAAATTATCCACATATTATTTCGATTATTGAGAGATTTATTCTTTTAGCAAGCTTTTAGCTGGTGTTATTATACTCCGTATTTCAACTTAGCTGTGCGATTTTGGAATTGTAGAGATTGTTTCTTACAAAGTTTGAATAAAGATTAGTCACAAAAGTCGAGTATAATTTTCATACATACTGCTTAAATTTGATCGAAGTACAAAAAAATCATAGTATGAAATTTATAACCTCATATTAAAGGACGGAGCCTTTATACTCATTAATAACATATCAAATTTAACCCTGCCAAAAATAAAGTATCTTGATTGAATTCACTGAAAAACTTGCTTTAAATTGTGTGCTTGAAATGAGTGTAGATCAGAAACAACAAGAAGGGCTCCTACTTTCCTACTGATTTAAAGCTTTAAAAAAATCATATTATACTTATTATTTCAAATAACGAAGCAAATGCTATGCTTGTAGACTAAATAACCACTAGGAGGAATGAATTGTATTTATATCTTTTCTCAGGCAAGAGTAAAAGCAACTTCCGTACCTCTTCGAAACTTCAAGTTGCACCACTCAACATGGCACACCTTGATTTCTCGTGGAAAGTGGAATAATCGTACAAAATTTTTACCTACCACGTGCAAGGTAACGTGTAAAGCTTAAAAATACTTGAATCTCTCCATTAAAATTATAGAAAATGTATAAATTATAGCTTGTAAATAAAGAACTTGTTCGTCCAAACTAGGCTATAATTTGGACGAACAAGTCTTCTCAATCAACCAGACTTAAAACTCAGTAGTATTCATTATTATTTTTAAAATATTCTTTAAAATCAGGATATACAGAGATTATTATGACGAAAAATGAGCACAGTAAGCCAGAAGCTTCATGTTTCTCAGAAAATTGTTCCTTAAAAAAATCACGATAATGCTGAAGTAGATCTAAAATAAATAAATAGAAGTCACTTTTTCAGTATTATGTACAAAATTATAATAGAATCCAAGGCAGCAAACTGTATACTAACTGAGAAACTAAAATAATATACCGAAATATTAACATTCCCTCGAGTGCTATCGAGTTAGCGTAACAGCTTCATAATACCTTACTTAACTTTCACATAATTTACTTGTAATTCCCGATATGTTATAATTTATAGAAGTTTTGTTTTAACATATTTTATTATTATTTTGATGTTTACGTCAAAGTAATAAGCATAAAACAATTCATTAAAAATGTTATGTATAAAAAATACAAATTCATCACCATTCATTTTGTAAGAAGTGAAATACAAACATAATTTTGTAATAGCATTTTTTGAGATTTTCTTGATTATAAGCACAATGAATTTTAATGAATTTCTGGGATATATATACAAAAATTCAATTTTTAGATCCCATTGGTTGTGCTATAAGGTCTAATTCTTTTGGGGTACCGAACCCTAAAAACATTGTATTGATATTATTGTACAAATTTAAATATATTTTTTTTAACTGTATAAATTCGGTTATTCGAATTCAAATAATTCAAATGTAATTTTATTGATTGTGATTTCTAATTTAAACTGATTTGTATGAATGAAATAAACTAAACACTTGTAAGTAAAACTTGCATGCTTATTTTGATTTGATCACCCAAACAAATATTTTAATAATTGATTTTAATAATTAAAACTTATTTAAAACTATGTAAAATGTACTAAAATTATTAAACAAAAGTACTTTTTTAACTATATGATCCAGACAAGTGCATTTACGTGCCACTGCACTTACACTTTACAGTACAGTACCTAGTATCAAATGAAGTGCATTTACAGTGGTGTTGTCTACAAGCGTAGTCTTGTTATAAATTCATATCTATTTAGAAATTTCTTCAGTGTCTCAGACGTGACCCGAGTCGCTCCGCATGAATACTAAGGAGAGAGCTAACAATCTTTATACTCTCCAAGGCATATACCTGATAATAACCTGTACATACAAAATAATATTAGGTAAATTAAGTTTCAGTAACATTTGGATGAAAATATACTGTGTATGTGTTTTGAAATATTGTTTTTGTCAAAGAAAGAAAAATGTTTTAGGAAGCATACATAAATATTTATGAAGACTTATTCGAACTTGTGCTTCGGAGGGCGTGGTACAGAGACGTAGCGTCTGCTTGTAAACGCGATGGTTTTTGGGTTCAATTCCCACTTGGGGAAGATGAATTTATTCATTTCCGTTTCCTTCACCCTGGCAAATAGGAAAAGCGCGGTGTTGACTTCCGTCACTCAGCAATGCCTAGTAAAAAGAAAAGGCTGAAAGAACGGAGTGGTTTAGCACTAGGTTTCAAGGGTTCCTGCGGTTTCCTCTACCCACTCTGTTATTTGTGGGATAAAGTGTCAATCTATAATCAAAAAATAAACCCTAATCAATACACATTACTTTTTATATTCATAAATAACACGTGTTACTTAAGCATGATTATAAATATCAAAGTATAGAGAAATTTGACAGAAAATTGTGTAATATAGTACAGGAACTGGAGAAATAAGATTAATGTAAACACAATCGTTTCTGTGAGTGGAGGCTAAACCCACAACAGCAGTTGTGGCAGTTAACATAAACTTTTCTAGTCATTATTATTGTAAATTGTAATACTCACAATACTAGTACTTAATATACTGCAAAATGTAGGTATATGTATATTCACCATTCTATCAGCTTATCACTCAATTCAACTATATTGTCCTTATAGGATATTCTTAAAAGAGCGACATAATAAGCCATGTAAAAGATGTTACATTAGAAATGTGAATTATTCCTATACAATAATTGTGCATGTGCTATATGTATACTGTACAGGAAGCGGGACGCTTTTTGTTCTATACCATATAGTGATTATGTATACATTCGTTTGTAGCGCAGCGGCATTATGCCTGACTGTAAACACGACCTTCAAGCTTCAGAGAAATTAATTACCTTTACCATTTCTATACCACTTAGTAAGAAGATAAAGCGCATAAAAAATGGAAAACTGAGTGTCTTAACACTATGTTATGAAATCCCAGATTTTGCTTAAAAATAGTTTTAGATATCAATATATTATAAAAGATTCGAGTTAATCAGAAAATTTAATTTAATATTATAATGCATATCAAGTTCTTGTTAGTGCAATTATTAGCAAAATATTAATTTTGTAACATACAGCTTAAAGGCTTTTTTAGCATACTAAAATGAGCTATTACCAGTAACCTAGTGTCAAGATATTCCTTTCTTTACTTGTAATACGGATCCGAGATATTGCTTGTTAAATTGTAAAGATCTACGCCGTATATATATATATATATATATATATATATATATATATATATATATATATATATATATATATATATATATATATATATATATATATATATATATATATATATATGTACACATATTACATAATATGTTTATTATTAATATTAAATAATATCAATTATTGTTTGTTTAGTGAGGAGTTTGTGGATTCTATTCCCACTCGAGGAGAGTAAATTATTTTCTCTTTCTTCGCTTTGGGCAACAAGATAAAAAACGCGTTGTTTTCCGCTACTCAACACGAAATGCCTCAAACGGCGGAAAGTGGAGAACGGAGTGTCTTAACGCCAGGCCCTCCTATAAGCGATATAAGTCAAGAAGCCAAAAAAACATATATATTATAATAATATTAAAAAAAAATCTGGTAATGGCAATAGTAATTTGTAGCTAAAAAAGGTGGGTATCTCAAAGGTCTACAGGATCACTTTGTTGTCCGACGGCCTATTTGTCTGTCCGTCTGTCAAACGTCAAACTAAATTAATTCTCTGTGATCATGACTAAACTTTAATGTCCCATGTGATGTGACATCCGAGTGATATGTTAAAGTTACGACGTCCCATGAGACGAGACATGATTTATATATAGATTGTAAAATGTGGAACAAATAACCCTTTACATCAATAGATACGTAGACATACCAATGTCGTACAGTTGATCATTTAATATAGTGTCAAAATAAGTTTATTAATGAAGGTTAAGGTTAAGGTAATTAAAGTTTAACATATTTTGCGAAACGAAAGAAATTACTAAGTCGCAATAAAACTTACTCGAATTTCAAGGTCTTAAAATCGTTATAATTTCACAAATAAGCCGAGCTACAACCACGAATCTGCTATTATTTAATCGTTTTTGAGGTGTTGCTCTACGGAAACTGGGTACTTTCAACATATTTTTTATTCGCTCAATTATTTTCACATTTAATATCCATTGCCTGTTCAACTGGGTTTAAATGTTATTTTAGTAAGCAAAGCTGGCAATGGATGTTGAAGTAAATAATTTAATCGTAATACACAACGCTTTATAGTATAGGGCCAATGTATAGGGTTCCCGGGGAATGGTTGTCGGGAGAATGATCATCTACTCTTTATGATACCTGAACCGTTCATTTACCACTTTTTAGGGTAATTAAATTGATTTGTTAATTATTCTAATTTGTTTTGCACTTTGTACAATTACATTATAAATGATATTTAGTAAAGTATTTAGTATAGTTGTAATTTGAAAGTCTTCAAATGAAGTTTATTTATTTATTTTGGTAATTTAAAAGTGATTTATAATTGTTAAAGCACAAAGAAAACATCAGGTAAAATAAAAATAAAGTTTTATCTTTGAGTATGCTAATATTTACTTAGCAACAAAAATATTTAATTGAATAAAAAGTATTATATATTATAAATTTAATAGATAAAATTAAAGAATACAAGTTATGATTAAGTATCGACATAAATAGAGAAATAAAAATACAATTTCAAAAGGGAAATATAAAACGTACCATGTAGCAACTCTAGCGTCCATCGCGTATAAGCTCAGTATTCACTGGGACGCCGGCGGGTACACATCTCTTTCAACTCTAAAATCCCATATAAACGCGAGTGTACGTGAACTGTACATAAACTGTGTTTTCATTATATAATTGCCAAGTTCTCCAACTTCGTATGAAATAATTATGTATGTATGACAAAATTTACTAATTATGCAAGTTTAGTGTGCGCTCATTATGAGCTCTTGTGCCACCTGTAGTTCAAGGTCAATATGTTTTATGCATCTTCAGAATTTTGTGAGAGCCTACACTTTTTCCTTACAATTTTACTTTTGCTGCTTTATTTTTTTACTATTTTTTTTTCTACTTTTCTATTAACTACATATTTTGCTTTTATATTTTTTAATATATTAGTTATTTAATTGTATATACACATAGTTAAAGGTAGTATGTGGTAGTATAAACAATAGAAACATATTGTTTTGAAGCGGCAATTGATATATCCTGCATCGGTTTGCTACGGGGCGGCGGAAGCGTCGGATTCA
This sequence comes from Dione vanillae, assembly GCA_037178615.1. Classification (NCBI taxonomy): domain Eukaryota; kingdom Metazoa; phylum Arthropoda; class Insecta; order Lepidoptera; family Nymphalidae; genus Dione; species Dione vanillae. The sequence continues at coordinate 1,039,622 of JAZFAU010000102.1, forward strand.
TTCAAATAATTTAATTAAGTCGCACGCTGAGCAGAGGGCAGCCCACTTCACAGCTGTAATTCTAAATAGGGAAGCCTGTATTTAATATGATAAGCCCAAAATATACAGGAAAATATTGTATGCTTTATATATATGTATGTATATATAACATATAGTTTGTATATGTTAGTAATTAGGTCTGTAAAGCTGACGCCATTTTAATGTCAGTACCTATTGATAGTAGGTTCGAATTTAATCTTTCAAATCAGATAAAATCATTTCACTTTATTACACTAATATATTTCGATTTTTTACCGTGTCCATTGTACATTTAAAAAACAATAGTAAAAAGTTAACTCTGATAAGAAGATAAGCCGCAGTGTTGTGTTCCGCCATGCATCACGTACTTTGAAATTATGGAGAAAACGGAGAATATAGTGGCTTATCACTACGGCTACTACTCAACCTAAAAAAAACTAAAATAAAAAATACATTTTAGTATATAATATAGACATCCCTAGACATATGCAGTTAGGCATAATACTGGTCGACGTTCTCACGATTCCAGGGAGGCGTTAGCGCTCAGTCATTTCATCTTTATAAAGAGTAGGTCAAATCGATACTATTGGTATAACATTCAAACGGTCTGTATTGAAAAATTTTTAGACTTCTATCACGTTTTGCCTGCAATATACTATGATTTATGATTGGAATAACGTTTTTGGATTTTAATTCAACCTCTTTGGTATAAAATCTATTGTATTTTATAATGTCTTATAAATTAAAGAAAGAAATAAGACGAGATTTCTCTATTGTTTTGTTATTATGGAGTTTTTTTTTTAAAATTGTCATTTTCCTGTTAATTTGAAAAAAAAAAATAAAAACATACAAATGTATATGAAATTTCACAAAAAAAGACGCTTTTTTTTTACTTCACGCTTTATCTGAAGTATTGAAAAGTAAGCAGAGCTCGATATTATTTAAATCGTCTTTCTATCGATTTTATATAAACATTAATACTTAATATTAATAGTATAGTTAATAGAATAAACTTATTTGTAACTTTAATATTCATTTTAAAGATCTCACACTTAATTCGAAACGTTGAGGCTGCTGGCCAATTAAAAATTCGTCATTTTACCAAAATTATTCTGAATATCATATCACAACGTACGTGGTAGAAGTGGGTGGGTTCAAATACTATAAATTAAATATTGTATATGAAAATGCGCATCAATTAACGAGGTACGACCCTTTTTAATTAAACGTTTTTAAATAATTTCTTTAATTATTTAAGAGGATCATCGTGGCGTAGAGGCATAGTGTCTGTAAAAGTGTTGGTTTTATTTTATTTGTTCGATTCCCAGGCAGGAAAAATAGATTTTTTTATTTCTATTTTCTTCGCTCTGGCAACTAGAGAAGGCGCGGCGTTTAGCAAAGAATTAAGTGTCTTAACACTAGGCTCTAAAGTTCCTGCGGTTCCCTCTGTCTACTCTGCAATACGCGTGACAGGCGGAAAAAATAAATAGTATAGAATATGTGTACGTGACTAAAAAACCAATTTTGTGTAAAATGTATACTAGTGGTCATACTATATAGCTATTTTAGGCAATCTAAATTTGACGCATCCATTATTTATTTAGTCATTCTTATATAGCAATTTAACTTTTCTTGTCAATTCTAAGTCATAATAGGGAAAACCACGTTGAAATTCATTTTATGAATCCCTTACATAGCGCGGTTCCGACCGCGATTTAAATGAATACTTGAATGATAACAAGCTTATATCGAAAAAGTCGAAAAGGTTATCAAGATTTTTTTTCATCTTTACTTTCCTTGCATTAAATGGAATCTATAGGTGCTTAATCTTAATTGAACACGATAATCTCAGGGTTCGGATAGCAATATATTTTTGTGTTGAACTGTCCATTTATCGACGAAGGCTATAAGCCATCACATAAATTAGTTTAATAGTAACGTTTTTTGAGTACCGTCGTGGCGCAGAGGCGTAGGTAGCGTCTGCCTGTAAACACGACAGTTTGTGGGTTCGATTCCTACTCGAGGAAGATGGATTTTGCTATTTTTATTTTCTTCGCTCTGGAAACTTGGCAAAGAGCGGCGTTGAGTTCCGAAATTCAACATCCAATCCCTCGAAAAAGCGGAAAACAGAGAATGGAGTGTCATAACACTAGCTTTCTATGGTTCCTGCAGTTTTCTCTGCCTTACTTTGCCGTTAACGTTATTTTTTTAGCTAGCTGTGCGGGATAAAGATCCCGTTAAACAAACGTTAAAAGTAATAGAAACCATTGTACATACAGTCAAAGACACCTTGGTAACAAATATATCATTTGCGATACACATTCTTACATTTAGTTATTTGAATTTGGTTACACGGTCCGAAGCCACATGTTGAAGCTAGTGTAGTAATAACCAACTTTCAGTATCCTTAACTTTTGCAATACATGTTGACTGCTGGATAAGAATTAATTTATTGAATTTGATATATACTAATATATATCGTTTATAAATTTGAATATCTCAACAGGAAAATAGCCTTTGGCTGTTTGTGCTGCGTTATGTTTATTGTTATATATAAATTATATAGTATGAGTAACTCGACCATCAAAAAGCAAGACCATCGTGGCGCAGTGAAACAGCTTTTGACTATAGCGTCAGTCGTAACAGATTTGATTCCAATTTGAGTCATTGAATCATTTTCATTTATTTTACCAAAAAATACAAAGTGACTCAAAATTTAGCAAAAATCATTCATTGTCCTGAGAGGGACGTACTCTAATAGCAATTATATATGAATTTGGATAAGATTGTATATGTAACAAAAAATAATGACTACAACAGTATTATTTATTAAACGCATGGAATTTGGATGGATGTGTTAGTTGCGGTGGATATATTTGGTCAATTACAAATTACATTAGGTTATCGTGTGGAGAAATTTTGGGACATCAGTGTGGGCGTATCGGACTGAATTTATTGTGCGAAGTAAATTTTGATCCTTTCTATAAATAGACTTGTTTCAGGTCAGTAGTTTTTCAGATACTGCCGCGTTGAAAACTCGCAACTTTGATACCATTTTAATCATAGAATTTATAGATTGACCTATAAATATAAATTTTGACATTTAAAAATATCTTTATATAGATATATGGTTCTATTTGAAGTTACTTATTTTTGATTATGAAGAATATTTTTAGTATAGCTATAGTTTAAAGTCAAGTTAAGTAATCAAGACAAAACACTATTCTCTAAATGTTTCACGTAAAGCCATAAATTTAATGACAGATCTAAGTACTTGATTTTATATAATAATATCAGAGTAATGACGACATAATATGATATAGGGATAGGAGTTTTCAATCGAAAATGGAATCGATCAACTTCTCTAGTCAGCTGTCCGGCCAATTTACTAATCAAAAGCTTTTTAAATTATAGAATTTCCTTGGGGATAAGTAGAGGATGAAAAAATCCATACAAGCAAAATCGTTAACGTATCCTTATAAAAAACTATTGACTTTTAAAAGATTAAACCAGGACTTTAATTGTAATACATTTTTATTCGATGCCCACTCGGGGGATTGATTTAAACTCATTTTCTCGTTCTAGCAAGAGAAAGTGCTCCCTCGGGTTATACCAAATACTTACTTGACAAAAAAGTACATACAAAGTTGTACGTGAATTATAGAGTGAAACTTATAAAGTCATGTTTAAGTGAAATTGGTATAAATATATCAATACGCTAAAGAAAATAATCAATTTGTAATAAAAATTCAAATCAATAAAAATTAGAATTGTTAATTAATTTTCATATTAATTTTGACACAGTTTTGTTAAGTGTGAGCACTTAAATGCTCTTGCTAACTCGCGTGCTCTTTTACTTGGATGGGTACCAAATGTAAATTAAAAATGACGGTACGGAGTGTACCTAAAATTTTACTTTCACTTGATTTGGATATATATATATATATATATATATATATATATATATATATATATATATATATATATATATATATATATATATATATATATATATATATATATATATATATATATATATATATATATATATATATATATATATATATATATATATATATATATATATATATATATATATATATATATATATATATATATATATATATATATATATATATATATATATATATATATATATATATATATATATATATATATATATATATATATATATATATATATATATATATATATATATATATATATATATATATATATATAATAAATTTTGTTATTGTACATCCTGCTCTAAGATACTTCATCGTACGTTCTTGCAATATGCAAATATATGTCTTTGAAATATCAGTCTTACTAGTACAATAGTAGCAGTACTGAACTAAATTACTTCTAGCTTTATAACATCGATAATATATTTATTTTGAAATATTTAATTTACTATTGATTACAATAATCCTTTATCAGAATTTATTAGTATATGCATTTACATAAAGCATTACGTTTCCCAACATTTGACATTTGTCAATAGACTGTCCACTAACACACACACACACATATATACACACACACACACGTTATAACACACACACGTTATAATCCATAACAATAAAAGGGTTCCCTAATTGAATAATATTCGTGTTCTTTGATATGGTGGAGAGAGGTCGTCTGAGACAATCGTATTAGTTATTGTATAACGTAACTACTTATAGTAAGTAGTCTTTTTATATGGCTTTTTATTTATTTTGTTACTTTACGGTCAATATTATATACTTGTCGTAGAGAACATTTTTCTACATTTAAAGGTTTTTTCAATTTTCCTCCCGTATATAGAGAATATAAAGAACATAGATTCAAAATTAAGCTTTGAGTTGTAGATCTAAATGTCGCGTTGTCTTGGCAGAGTGTGAAATTTGACTTAATACATTTCTTTGAGATTCAATAGTAAAGCACTGTCCCTCCAGACCGTGGTAGGTTATTTTAGATCTTAATTGTTTTATGTATCAGTAAAGTTGAGAATTATGCAATATTTTTTTTTTTAGCTTCAGGCTTTATCCCGCACATGGCAGGGTAGGCAGTGGGAACTGCAGGAACCATATCAACCTAGTGTTAAGACACTCCGTTGCTTAGTCTATGCTTTTTTCCGTCCCCGCTTTCCACCTTTTTCGAGGCATTACGTGTTGAGTGGCGGAACTCAACGCCGCGCTTTGCCTAGTTGCCAGAGCGAAGAAAATGGAAATAGAAAAATCCATCTTCCTCGAGTGGGAATCGAACTCAGAAACCGTCGCGTTTACTGGCAGACCCTTACGCCTCTGCGCCACAACGTATATACTACTAGCACTATTTATTATCAAATATAGCATTTTATGATTATCTTTAAAAGGTGAGATGCTGAAAACGAAGTGTCTCAAAACTTAGTTGACTCTACTTACCCTACTAAAAAAATTATACTGTTAAATTCTATAATAACCAAATTGACGACGTAATATTTTTATACGTTATAACTAAAGTAAAATCATTTTATAATTGTATATAATATTTGCCTAATCTATGGTATCATCAGAACATTCATCAATAACACGAAGCTGATTAATTAATCATAAGCGATTTTAATATTAATGATCCGTTTTGCTCTACTTTGTGCTTGTTGTAAATAAAGAAAAGCTCTAATAGGTTAAAAAAATGCTTTTCATTTTCTCGAAGTACGTAAATGTGGTATATCAAATAAATTTTGTTTAAAAAAGTGTTCTAGATATCGGTAACATTCTTGAGGATCTATACTAATTTTTCGACTGTACATATGTTAGCATAGTAATATAGTATAAGTTTGTAATGATTTTTGTATGGAATGCAAATTTACATTGGATTTTTTAGCTTATTTTTAAATTTTCAAAACGGGAAGTGTTGATTTACTTATTTGATTTTTTCTATGTTTCAATAGATTACTGTTGAAAATATTTGATTTCAATTTGATTCCTCTAAGTGATTTGGACAGACAGTAAAGTGGTAAAATGTAAAGGGGTTTCACTTTTTGTCACTGGGAGTGGTAAAATATAGAGGCCTATTTTGCTAGTTAACTCATCATTGACTTATTTTAAATTAAAATATTAATAATTCTGACAAACTTAATTTATTCTGACAAACCATATGATTACGAGCTATATCTTCATTGCATTGAATATATACATAATTTTCATGGGGATTTCTTCGAAAAGATCACATCCATCTTTAATACTCACTAGGCGTCGTCGTAGTAGCCTAGTATAGTATGTGCCCGGTAAGCCCGGTAGTAATTGGTGTACAATTTTTGTTATTTTTTTTTATTTTTTAATTTTCAGCTTCACGCTTTTATCCCGCACATGGCAGGATAGGCAGAGAGAACTGCAGGAACCACAGGAATATAGTATTAAGACACTACGTTGCTTAGTCCCTGCTTCCTCTGTCCCCGCTCTCCGTGTACAATAATGAGTATTTTACTTTACTTTAACCGATTATATGTTTTATGTACAAATTAATTATAAAAAAACTAAGTTCAAATATTAACTTAAAGAATGGGTTTTAAAATATTAGTTATTCTCATGTAAAAGTTTTGAAATTGAGTATTTTTGTACCTATATACGTATAGGAAACGATCACCAAAGACGACACGGAAGTCTTCAATCATACATAAGAGATGATTGATTGTGCTTTAATGAAACGTGGGTACTACGCCGTTATTTGAGAGAACGTTTCAAGTAAACAATTGTGTTGTATAAATTTAAGGGAGATACATGAGATGTATTTAATTTTTTTTCTTATTTAATAATCGTACTGATAATATTTTTTTACAAAGTTCTAGTGAAATTGCTTATCGTATTATTAGTAGCTCCACGTTTTCCGGCATCATCTTTGATACGTTATGTATGGAGTTGAAACTCAACACTGCGCTTTTATCAGAACGCGGATCGCTATGATAAATGACAAAGACGTTAGTTGCATGCGTTTTTGTTTGTATTGAGTATACTCAAGAATTAAAACTTTAATAAATTATATTGGCCATTCTTAATAACATTTAAAAATAATTGGCAAGTCAACTAAGTAATCTTCCATAGTTTTATGTATCATATATGAACATCCACTGAAACAAAAGTAAAAAGAAAACACCTTGAGTACATAAATGTTTTCATATTACTAGTCACCAAACTGACAAAATCTAGATGACATAAAACGTTATAGTTGCACAGTAAAATAAATTTAACGGTAGAAATTATTCTGCTCACGACCACGCAGCGAGTCTCTGACAGAGAATTAAGCATGATTTACGACTTTTATGAGCCCTCTGCCCTCAGACGGGCTTATTTGCGTGACTTTAATATGACAGGACAGTTACGCCTCGGAAAATGTAAGCAACATCAAAGATTAAAGGAGTACGCAATAAGTTTGTTTTAAAACAACTTTATTGATCTTTACTTTACTTTAGAGAAAGAAATTGTTAATATTTTTAATTAGTTTTCAAAGAGGAATTTAAAATCGAAAGGACTTTTTGCTTTTTTCTTTATGGTGTGTTTCCTGAACTAATGAAATTTAGTAAAGTCATAACCATTTTTAAATCAGGTAGTACAGACAATCCCAACAACTTTCGACCGGTTGCAGTTAGGTTGCAGTTGCAGGGTAGTACACTACCCTCATTTAGTAAAATTTTTGAAAAAATCATTTTAAATCAAATATTAGAGCATTTTGTTTACTTTAGCTACTTTCATAGTATTATGTCTTACGGCATCATACTATGGGGTAATGCAGCCGGTGTTAAATCAATTTTTGTTTTGCAAAAGCGAGCTATTCGTGCAATCTATAATCTAGGACCTAAAGATTCTTTAAGGCAAAAATTTAAAGAAATAAATATATTGTCCGTTGTATCTCAATATATCCTTGTCATGTAATGCAATGTCATGTACGTTAAAAAGAATATTAATGATTTTGAGAAAATCGGTGATTCACATAATATGTATACTAGAAATAGGCTTAAACTTACAGCGCCTATAACTAGATTGCAACGAGTCCGCAATTCTTTCATGGGGCAGTGTGTACTCTTTTACAATAGGATCCCAGAAAACGTCCAACAATGCTCTATATCACAATTTAAAAGAATTGTGAAAAGACGTTTGTGTGTTAAAGGTTATTACCTGATTAATGATTTTTTAAATGACAACACACCTTGAGAATGAGATGCTCGTTCCAGTCTGTTTCAAATGTGTCATTATCAAAATGAATTAATGTAAAAATATTGACCACTTAAAAAAAAAGAAAAGTCCCGCTGAGTTTCTTGCGCCGGTTCTTCTCAGGTCTGAGGCATTAACTTTAGCGAACCGGTGGTAGTGTTTTTGACGTTCAAAAAATGAATCAAGTATTCTCATTTTGAATAAAATTATTTGAATTTGAATTTGAACTTGAATTTCCGTTGTAAAAAATCCTAGTATGGGTTGGATTTCGCTTAATATATAACTTATCGAAATAAGTAGTGAATGTATATAGGAGATTGAAACGTCGTTCTGAATGACATAAGAATTTTGCGTCTTTTAATATATTTCAAGTATCTAAAGTTCCTTGTTGTATAAAACCAAATAATTCAACAACTAGTGTTATATTTCTTCAAGCTTTCTGAAACTTTGCAAACAAATCTACACACTAAATATTGTATAATGTAATGTTAGTTTTTAATATCATATCTTTAACCTAGATTCTTGATAGTGATATCACATCAAATTAACACGTCGAAGCGACATTTAATGGTACGAGACACGCAAAATTCATTAGGTACTTATAAAATGCAGAGTAATACTTACATGTATGAAAACTAATTACCTCATTCCAGGGTTTCATTACCTCATAGGGTCAATTTTTAGTGTAAAAAGAAGGGAAATTGAAATAATGAACTATCTCGGATTGGGATTGGAATCCACAACCTCTTCACTTTCAGTTACAAGCTGGGCCACTGCACAACGATAGCTTAATATGAAATACATACATATATTTAATAAATTGTAATATGAAAGCAGAAAATCTAAAAGAAGCTTTTAAGTTTTACGAAAGCTTTCAAGTTTAAAGTATTAATAATTTCAAAGAAAATTTAAACTCTGAAGTGCAGGATATTTTCTTGTAAACAGTTACAAAAAAATATCCTGCAAGTTTGAGTTTAAATTTATTAAAGGACATATCTATTCTATGTTTAGTTATATCTAAAAATAAATTAAGTTAATTATATACTAGCTTTTGATGGTAACATTTTTGAGTGAAATTAATAATATTTGTCATATGTACTTTTTTATTTTACCTTTTGATTATAAATAACATATATTAAAAAAAAAAACAACTTAATTTATATAAATTTTAACTTTCATTTCAAAAGATTTATACTATAACTCAACTCTATTTACATATATTAAGCGTGTCGTTTTGGCTACAAATGTATATTTTTTGTATAATTATTATATATTTTGCTTTTGACCTGTCAATTTTATTTATTTATTTTGTATAAATAAATTTACTAACACTTACATTGAAAGTTCATATGTCAAACAATTTGCGTCTACGAAGTAGACGTATATTTATAAATAAATAAGTAGAACAAATTTTTTTGTTATAATTAACATTAACTTTTTATTTTAACTCTAAGTAAACACAAAGTAGAATCTTCACACGAATCTTTTAACTTTGATGAAAAACATGAAAAATTGTTTATTAACGAAAAAAAAACAACATTATACAATGAAATGTCCGGTGGTACCCACACTGGGTATTCCTGTGTCGTGGGTACCTATTGATAGTTTTACAGTACATGTTTATTGTTGTCGCTCGGCTTAGAATATAAATTATATAATGGTTTAACACACGTTGCATAATTTAAGTAGTAATAATGATGAAGGAACTTACAGATGGTTTTATGTTAATAGGTGCGAGAAAAGTTCTTCAGTAGTATCATAGGCCAACGAGGAGAGCCAAGAAATAATTTTTGTTTTGGTTTCTTTAACGGAGCAATGTTTAATATCACAAGCGTTGGCTACTTTATATAGAATAATATTTACATTTATATATAAAATCTAATTCACTTATAGGGAATTTCTAGGTAATCTAATCTTTATGGGCAATCAAATTTTTCTAGTAGCTTCACATACTCAAATAATAGTAATAACCGGGTAAGCCGAAGGAGCCGCTGGCATCATGGAAACCTAGTGTTAAAACACTACGCTAGTTTGAATCTCACTATAATCATATTTTAATACATTTTCAAATATTTTTTTTTTATATAAATTAAATAAAATTCACTTCAGACTTACCACCTATTACGTATTATTACGTATTGAGTGGCGGAACTCAACAACGCACGTTACCAAAAATTGGAAATACCAAAAATTGGAATAGCACGTTACCAAAAATTGGAAATAATCAATCGTCCTCGAGTGGGAAGCGAACCCACAAGCCGTTAATTTTATAAGCAAGCGCTGCGCCTTTGCGCCACGATGGTCCTATTAAGCAATTAATGCTACTAAATAATATTTAAAATATATTTTTGTAGATGCATGCTGTATTCTGCATATAGAAGCGTCGAAATAGGAAAAGCAAAGCCACATATAATATTTATATTATTTAAACATATAAATATGATAAAGTACCACAAATATCATAAGTAACGTTTAGTATCAAGTGTTTCGAGGGAACAGAAAAAGTTCGAGTTAATTTGTATGCAATAATAGTAGGATAGCGAAATCTCTCTTGTTTGCTAAAAGGTCCGGCTTTATTCGGTTTAGAACTATCTTTAATTCATTTTTTCTAGTGTAATTACTTCGCAGGCGGCACAAGTAAAATTAATTCAAAGTTGGTCACGTAGAATGTGGAACTTGGGCAGTGAAAGTGGGTAAGGAATCTCTTAAGTCCAAGGCACTTCTGAGTAAGTGTAAGATGAGGAGCTCACACACAATTCGAGACCCCACGGTAAATAGTTTATAATACGGTAATGCTAAGTACAGTACAGTACAGTAAATTAACTAAATTAATAATTACAGTTTACTAATTTCTTTCAGCAGTTCAAACAAATTGCTTATTACCAGTTCTTGTTATGTGCCAGCTAAAGGAGCAAACCCTGAGGCGGGTTCCCTTTTAAAGTTCAAGTGTGAATGTTCTTAAATGTTTTGAGTAAGGTCGATAACAAACATCCTCCAATTTTGATAAGCTTAACGATTTTCAATAACATTAATAACAACAATTGCTTTCGTTCAGTGGGTCGAGCGGATTTTAATTTCTTTAAGGCAAATTACACAGATATAACAAGTGAACTGAAATCTTATAACTGGCACAACGAATTTGAGAATATTACAAACGTGGATGATATGTTAACAATTTTTTACAAAATATTAAATAATGTTATTGTGAAACATGTACCAAAAAGAAAATATAAAAAATCATTATTCCCGTCTTGGTTTAGCGTATTACTTATTAAATTGCTTCATGAAAAGGATAAATTAAGAATCAATTACCGTAAATAAAGAAATCCGCGAGACTTAATAGAATACCAACTACTAAGAGAACGATGTGATAACTTACTTAACATAAATTATTGTAATTACTATACTAACGTTGAGTCAAACATTATAAAAAATTCAAAACACTTCTGGCGGTTTATGAAGGATAAAAGAAAGGGACAATCCGTTATTCCTGACACAATATACTTTAATGGAAATAGTGCCAATACTGGTATAGAGATAGTCGATACATTCGCTCAATATTTTTCTTCAGTTTTTTGTCATAATTCAATTCCGTCTGGCATGCCTCTCCAATTGGCTGGTGAAAATAATATGTCAAAACTAAGCTTCTCTGAAAACGAAATTTTGAAGAAAATGAAATCTATAAATATTTACAAAGGACCTGGACCAGACGGCTTGCCTCCACTTTTCATAAGGCGTTGTGCATCTGTGTTGGCTCTTCCTTTCATGATAATTGTCAATCAATCCTTAAAAAGCGGTTGTTTTCCAACGGAATGGAAAAGAGTGAGAATTATACCTATTTACAAAAAAGGTGATAAAAGTAATGTAAAGGACTATCGCCCAATATCTATATTATCCTCTTTTTCAAAATTATTCGAATCTCTTATATGCCCTTTTATATCATCATTTGCTGGATCTGATATTTCTATTCATCAGCATGGATTCAAGCGCGGTCGCTCTACGGAAACAAACCTTTTGTCTTTTATATCAGTCATTATCTACGATGTTGACAAAGGTAAGCAAGTGGATGCCGTTTATACTGACTTTAGTTCTGCATTTGATAAAGTCAATCATCTGCTTCTTATTAGAAAGCTTCAGGAAATGGGTATAAATGGTTCATTGCTGCGGTGGTTTGCCTCTTATCTAGATAGAAGATCTCAAGTAGTTGCAGTGGATGGATACGAATGTCAAGCGTATTATGCGGAATCCGGCGTTCCCCAGGGCTCATACCTGGGTCCTATTTTATTTTCAATATTCGTTAATGATATAACTCTGATAATTAAGCACTGTAAGTTCTCTCTTTTTGCAGACGATTTAAAAATATACAAATTAATTGATTCTCAACTTGACGTAGCCTATATGCAGAATGATATAAACAACATAAATGCATGGTGTAAAGACAATGACCTGATGGATTTAAATGTCGGTAAATGCTCTTATATAACATTTACTAGAAAGAGGAAGCCAATTGTAACATCTTATAACATTAATGGAATTTCTCTTATAAAAGTTAATGAAATTCGTGATTTAGGAGTTAAAATTGATAAAAAACTGACATTTGTGTCCCATGTAGACCATATAACTAAAAAATCTTTGCAAATATTAAGGTTTTTAAAACGCAATACAAACATGTTTAAAAATCCCCACACCAAAATTACTTTGTTTAACGCATTAGTACGTAGTCAGTTAGAATATGCTTCATCGATATGGAATCCAACTTATAGTATACACAGTCAGCGCATCGAACGAGTCCAGTGATTGTTTACTGGTTACTTAGCATTTCATTCTCATAAAATATCATTAAGATGCCCGTACGAACAACGTTTAATTCATTTTGGCATGAAGAACCTACATGCTCGACGTTCTATTCATGATTTAATTATTATGTTCAATATCATAAATGGTAACATTGATAGCAGCCATCTACTAGCTCAGCTTTCTATTTCAGTACCTATTAAAATTCCTCGTCAACGCATTACTAAAATTTTTTACCATCCAAGAGTTCGTACAAATCTAGGTGCGCATTCTCCACTTGCTAGGATGTGCAACTTATACAACTTCCTAAATAAAGAGATAACAGATTTGGACATGTTTCATGATTCATTTTCAAAATTCAAACATACTCTGCATAAATATTACTCTCTAAAACTGTAACTGTTTCACTTTTATTTTATGTGTAGTTTACGTAACTTTATACTTTATACTTTCTTTTGTTTTTTTAGTAGTAATTTAATTAAGTTATATTAAGGTGTTATATAAAACTTCTCAGACAATGTTGTGAATACCTGTAATTGGTGTACATATGAAGACCTGATACTTTTGACTATTTATTTATATATAAATGTTGCATATGTGTACTGTTGGTGTTCCTAAATAAATAAATAAATAAATAAATAAATAAATAAATAAATAAATAAATAAATAAATAAATAAATAAATAAATAAATAAATAAATAAATAAATAAATAAATAAATAAATAAATAAATAAAACAACGTTTCTTGAATTACTCCGAATCTCTATATATATCGCAACTTCCCATACAAACCGAGTTCGTAATTTGTATATAGGCTAGATAAATTGTCAAAGGTCATTTATGGATAATTCAAATGAAGTTTAAAGGTCACGTATATATACGTGGGTTTTAAGTACTTAAGCATTTCTTTGTTTATATACTGGTTTCTGTTGACATTAGTTTAGGTAATATTGTTTACGCTAGGGATAATACGAGCTTTATAGTTGTTAATACAAATATACTATAAAGGGATGATCCTAACTAAGCCCATAAGGGAGAATGTAAATTATAGATACTGAATAACCTTTGTATATTTTAAAATCAGTTATAACATTTGCATGTCGAAATATATATGTAGGGTAAATGTCAAATTGTAATTATTTTTCTGTGGCTTTGATTTCATAAGAAAGAAAGAGCGATTGAATAGTACAATTACCAATACTGTGTTTCCCACGTGTGATATATTCAAATGATGCTGACTACAAGTCAGTTTTATTGTATGATATGGTTATAATCAGTTGATTACAATAATTAATATTTTAATTTAGAGATATAATATTGATATAAATAAATAATAAATCTTCTTAATCATTTTTTACGTATAAATTTTGTTATTTAGTATATGAACACGCGCTACTTAAAATACAGCGCACACTTCTCTTTTAACCACATCGAAATTTACACATGTATTTTAATTTAATATAACTATAACGCCGGTAGATAAAAAATAAACACTGCATATGATATTAAACTTATTTAATCACTGTTTTACAACTTAATATGATGACTTATGCAACAAAAGTAACCCGAATCACTACACCGCCGCCTATTTTATATTACTCTCCTCTCCTCTCCACAACGCACCACCCGTCCTCGCCCCTCCTCGACAACAACTCCCCTCTCTAGTCAACACACCATCTGTTTTTTTCATTACAGTCGGCCATCCTGAAACAATTGCACCGCAATTGGTGCAAACATAAGATTTTAGCTCTCCAATAAATCAATTAAATCATCCCTAGTAACTATGTCGTCATCGCTACTAGTCTCACTACACTCAGGGGCACTTCGATAGGTACGGAGAGAATCGGCAGCCACAATACCAGAGAACTTTTTGTAACCACGCATGCCTTTCACACTTCTAATTTCGTAACGGGCATTATTCAAGACTTTTTGTACAATGTAAGGCCCAGAATAAAGCACTCGCAATTTATTATTCACGTTCTTAACTTCACCCCCTGACGGTGCTTGTTTCCAGAGTACTAAGTCCCCCTTTTTGAACATTTTCTCAGGTTTATGGCGTTTGTCATAATTTCGCTTCATATTTTCAGCTTGGCGCTCTAAACATTTTGATGCATTTTTACTTTTTTCTCCAACAGATGTTGACTCTTCATTGCCGATTAAATTTGACATAAGTCTACCTTTATGACTAAACATAATTTCATATGGATGATAACCGAGACTTTCATTAATTGTATTATTCATCCCCCATACAATGTCTGGCAGACATTCTGTCCACATATTAGGGTCGACATTGCGAGTACATAAGGCATCTAATAGTGAACGATTGTACAGCTCGACTTGGCCATTGGCCCTGGGACAAGCTATTGCGTTCAATGTGTGGTGAAATTGATGTTTCATTGAGAACTCCTTAAAAACTCTACTAGTAAAGGCTAAATTTCTATCAGATATTACTTTCTTAGGGAAACCAAATAAACTAAACATGTCCTTGAGGACTGTAACAGTCTCCACAGAATTAATTGTTCTGCTGGGACGAGCTAATAGAAATTTTGAAAATGAGTCAACGATCATTAAAATGTATTGATAACCTTTTTTTGTCTTACAAAAGGGGCCAAGATGATCAATATGAATGAGTTCCATTGGAACACTAGGCTTAGGGATAGGGTGCAATTCACCACTCGGCTTCCCATAATTACCTTTAGCATAAGCGCACTCTAAACAATTATTTATATACTTTTTAATAAAACGGGTCATTCTGGGAAACCAATAATCAGATTTAATTAATTCTTCGCACCGTTTAAAACCTACATGACCTATTTGGTCGTGAAACTTTTGCATGAACTTCCACTTCATTTAAAGTTATTCTATATAATCGGTCATTTTTAATTTTGTAATTATTTTTGATATCACTACACGGGTTTCCTTCAGATAACTGCTTTATAATATTTTGTAACTTGTCATCTTGTAATTGTATTGTTAAATACCAATCATCCCTGGATATCATATTAACATTGACAATATTCACAAAGGATTTTAATTGATCGATATTATTTTGCATTGCTTTATCAGTTGATGGATTACGGCTCAAGGCATCGTCATGCTTCATACGTTCTCCAGGTCTATATTCGATTAAAATATCAAATTCCTGAATCGTAAGCCACCAACGTGCTATACGAGGCACTAAATATTTTTTCAATAAAGTGTATCTCACAGCGGAACAATCTGTAACTACTTTAACTGAATGTCTTAGTATATAAACTCGAAAATGTTTTAATGAATCCACAACTGCTAGAGTCTCTAATTCGTAACTATGATACATTGATTCTTAGCGCGAAGTTACTCTGTTAAAATAGAATACAGGCTTTAATTCTTTTTCGTTTTGGTACTGAAATAAAATACCGGCTATACCGTCTGTATGAATTTCACAAGGCAAGGAGGGATCATATAAGGCAAGAACCGATCGTGAACATAATTTTTGTTTTAATTCATTGAAACATTCGTTTTGTCTTTCACCCCATACCCATTCCGATGACTTCTTTGTCAAATCGGTTAATGGTTTTGCAATAATCGCAAATTTATTTATATATTTTCTAAAATAACTACATAACCCTAAGAACTGACGCAACTGATGTAAATTGGTAGGTTTAGGAAAATTAAATACCGCGTTTATTTTTTGGTTACCCGGCCTTATACCATCCGCACTAATTTCATGACCGAGAAAGGATACACTAGATTTAAGAAATGCGCACTTTTTCATATTTAACTTTAAATCAGCTTCTTTTAATTGAATAAGAACTCTTTCCAGTAATTTTAGACCGTCTGTCACATTAGAAGTGGATAACAACATATCATCCATAAAAGTAATAATTTCAATACTACCCAAAAGTTTAACTAATTTTTGAATAACGCGCATAAATACTGATGGTGCGTTGGCTAACCCAAATGGTACTCTTAGATATTCATATAGTCCGTCTGGTGTGACGAAAGCCGTCTTATTGATAGAGTCGGAATGAACCTTTATATGATGATAGCCAGAAAACAAGTCTAAACTTGTAAAACAATTTTTACCCGATAATTTAGACAATTGGTCATCAATGTGTGGCATAGGAAACCGATCCTTTACTGTAATTGCATTTAGATCCCTATAATCAACACATAGTCTATAATCACCATTTTTCTTACGCACAAGTATTATTGGAGATGCATACTCTGAATTTGACTCCCTAACTATACCACCACTAATTAAGTCGTCAACTAATTTAGATACTACTTGTCTCTCCGTATGAGCTAATCTATAGGGTTTTCGAACTACTGGTTTACTGGTATTAAGTTCAATCCTCATTTCACCTAAATTTGTACAACCTGTCGCCTCATTCGTACTAGCAAAACAATTTTTGTATGATTTTAATAGTTCAGTTAACTCAATTTTATAATTTTCGTCAACATTTCCCACATCAATATTTGCCAATTCCTGATTAAAGTTAATACTCATCTCATCTCTCCTCAAAATTAAATGATTTGAACTCACCTCTAACTCAATTGTACACTTCTCGGCTCTGGCAATCGTCATCCCCTTTTTCCAAACAATGGAGTCGGATCCAACTGTACTGTGCTCGCTATGGCATAAACAACTTTGCCCATGCTGTATCGTCTCGGCTTCGTGTAAATGTACCTTCTTATAAGTTACCTGTTCACTATCAGCAGTGCACGTGCTCGCCACATGACCTAGTTTACCACATCTAAAACATTTACGTCTATCAGGCAACTTACAGGTAGTGGCAACGTGTCCTATCTCATTGCAGCGATAGCAGACCGGTGATTTTCTCGTATTGGTATTATCCAACTGGCTGGTAGACCTTTCAGCGTTCAAAGCTTTCGAAAACCCAACAGTTTTGACAGGATAGTTTTGCGTTCTCTGTGAATTGTTTTGATAAGAATCAAAGACAGATAGAAAACCTTCATACAGCTCGTCTGGAGTATGACATTGAAATGCTTGTGCATTTGCTCGAAGTTCTTGAGGCAGCCCACGTACAATGCAGGATACAGCGGTTTGATCACTCAATTGGCACCTGTAGCACATGGCTAACTTTTCCTGAAAATACTTTGTCATAGATTCAGTTGGGAGTTTCTTTCTAGACATGAGCTCATCTACAGAGATGCGTAATCATGATGACGTGGAAAAGCCCTTATAATCATAGATTTCCATTCTACCCACGAATAATCATACGAATCCAATCTATTAAACCATTGTCTAGCCTATCCTTGTAGCTTTGATTGCAAAATAAATGATTTAGTTTCGTCATTCCAATTATAAATTACGCCTAATTGCTCAATTTTCTTAATCCAACTTTTTATATTTAAATTACGATTATCAGGATCGTAATCAGGAACTAATTTTTCTGTACTTTGTAATTTTGTAGATCTAATATTTAATTCACTATTTAAACGTTGATTTACTGCTTTATCTACCCTCCTTTTTATCAATTCTTTAACAGGCATAGATTTCTTACTAGATTCACTTACTTGTGAGTCACGGTGCCTTTTTATTCGTAAAAAATATCCTGGGTCCTCACGGGTTCTCTTCATTTTGCGGTAATCCCACTTCTGATATATAACGTTTTATATAACGTTCTGATATTAACGTTCCCATTTAAAAGGCCGGCAACGCATTTTGTAGCTCCTCTGGTGTTGCAAATGTCCATGGGCGGCAGTATTCACTTACCATCAGGTGATCTGTCAGCTCGTTTGCCACCTATATTATATAAAAAAAAAAAAAAAAAAAAAAAAAAATAACGCCGGTAGATAAAAAATAAACACTGCATATGATATTAAACTTATTTAATCACTGTTTTACAACTTAATATGATGACTTATGCAACAAAAGTAACCCGAATCACTACACCGCCGCCTATTTTATATTACTCTCCTCTCCTCTCCACAACGCACCACCCGTCCTCGCCCCTCCTCGACAACAACTCCCCTCTCTAGTTAACACACCATCTGTTTTTTTTGTTACAGTAATTTTTAACTATTTCATCGCAACGTCAATAGAAACCATTGAAAGATTATCTATAACAGAGGAAACCTACTAAGGTGTATTCACGCGCTCAGTCTTATTCATACACTTATGTCGTTTCCAAGCCTAGGCTTATGTGTATTTATTATTCAACTTTAACACTTTATATCGTTGTCGTAATGTTTTCGCACGCAACCAAAGACCTATAAAAAGCATTCTACCCTTACGACATTTTAGAAGCTAACTCAAGAACGTCTTGTAAATAAAATCACTAAGTGAATAGAGCTCTAAGAAATACAGTTATCTATATATTTTGAAAGTACTGAACAAATGAAAAACTAAGCGTACTAAATAATATTGAAAAATTACCTATAAAATTGAATTTTAGTTCAGGATAAATAAAGTTCAGAGCAAATACTCGTAAATAAATATATTTACAGCTTCTGTTAATTAACGGACGCTGCAATTCGTGAATTGGGATGAAATGAATATAATTTATGCCTTCGACTGGGATCGAAGACTGGGACCCAAACTCGAATGAAATTAAGTCAAATTAAATCAATCAAATATTAACATTAGACAGACGGCGCGTTGTCCCTCTTTGCTATATAACTTCAATAAAAATAGAATACTAAAAATATCGGTCAAGCATTACTCACACATTTTCCTCCCCGTTATGTCACATGCCTTAAGATTACCTGGAAGAGATCGCTGTTTTAGGGATAAGGTCACTTGTACATTTAATTTATCATTTGTAGCTGATTGTCATATTTTGTATCCCTATATGGCTGTTCAATAAAAAATATCATCATTATTACTAGTAGGTTACCCGTGTACACGTGTATAATTTTGTTAGCTAACCACTTTTTAGAGTTGTTAAAGTTAGAAATCTGCGCAAGTGCCCAATTGGCTATACGTGTTTGAGAATTTGTTATCTATTGAACTGTTTAAGTTCGAACATCGGCTATATTTTTATTTAAGTTCGAACATCGGCTATATTTTTCGTCAATCCGCTTTTTCGAGATCTTTAAAATGTAAAGTTTTAATGTGAAAATCAAGACCAAAAACTCGCCGCTCTAGGTGTCCGCAATAGCCACGATTCCCCAAAAAATATATAATAAAGATGATTATAAATCATGCGTTGAGGGTTCTCTGTCTATTTTATGGTCAAGAGAATCTCACTTTGGAAAATGTTACATATACAAAAGGCCATGTTAAATATGTATCCACTCATTTTGTATTAGACGCCCGTATCTTTTGATTGCGTTGACTTAAAAGGTAGATTTTTCTGTAAGGTTATCGAATTGGATATTCGATAATTTCAGATTAATTCCTCTAAATGATTTGGAGAAAATGATATTGACAAACAGACGAAAAACCTTTACTGGAGTAGTAATATAGGTAGCATATACTAGGGTTACGTTTTTATGAGGTTCGGACCCTAAAAAGATAAGTTATAATTTATATTGAATAAATTGATATAACGAAATAAGCAACATTAGAAATTGCTATAAGTCGTAAAGTCGAATTCGATTTAGGGTGTGGTTTCCCCGGTCTGGTTTCAAATATAGTATTGAATTCGATCACTTAGCACGCAAAGGATATCTAAATGGGTCGAAATTGGACAATTGAATGACTTACCATTAGATCTACTGTACTTAAATTTGTAAATGGGGTCGAGGTAAGAAAAATAATACGACAGGTAAAGTTAAAAAATATATTTTTATAAAAAAATAAGTTTCTTTGTAAACTGTATTTTCTTTTGCTATAATATGTTTGTTATCAGTATAAAAACAAAATACATTCATGCAAAGTTCAAGAAGAAAGCTTTTCACGCAAGGCTTTTGTTAACAGTGATTAGTATCGGAAATCATCTTCATTTGTTTTAAATGAGGTCAGATAAGCAAATAGGCTTCTTAACAAGCAGTTCTGTGGGTTAGTTTTAAATGTAATTTAAAGAGTAAATTTTAGTTAATTTTCCTTTGTTATGTATCATGAATGCTGACATGAATTAAAAACAACTTTAAAGAATAAATAGCTGTTGAGGGCGCGATTCCCACACTGGTAATGATACATTAAATTTGGTTTGCTCTGGTAACAAAGCTTAGCATTGAGTTCCGCCAGTCAAAAAAATATATAAAAAATACTAAATAAGAACCTCTTCTAAAAAACTCCTAAAAATGTAAGTAACCACCCACATTTATTGGTTCTTTTACTTTGAAGAATGATGTGAGTTTAATTTCATTTTAGTTTAATTTTTGTTATCACTGTTTAGTCATTATATGACGCTGTCTTACAAATTTTATGTAAACATATCTTATAAGTAAATGAATCCTATTGTGTTCTTCTGAGAACTAAATTATCATAAACTGAAAACACGCAATGTTTCCAAATTTGGAGAATGTGTGGAAAACAAAGTGTTTTAGCATTAGGTGCTTTTTGTCGACTCTGCTATATGCGGGAATAAATCTATTAATATACTTACTTATGTAATAATAATAGATGACCTATTCAACACGATCATTTCCCCTTCAACTCCTCTATGCCACGTTTGATAATATTTTACACTATATATTATTGTTATTTCTCCGTCGCTATTACTCTACTTATATGCCTTGAGGATTATAAATAGAAACTTCTCTTAAGCACCCTTGTAGGAAAGCCAATCTATACTTAGAATAATGAAGGGGTATACGCTTACATAATATCTTTAATGTGAAAGTGATATTCTTTCTATTTAGTAAAATTCCTTTTGCCTTTGAATTTAATATTATCTGTAGAAAAGTAAAAAAATATTTTAAGCAATTTTAGTAAAAACTATTTTACATTTTTGAAATAAAGAAGTTCTTGAACGGTTTAAATATCTATTTGTACTAAATTGCAATATATTTTTTATCCAAATAAATTTAACAACTTTTAAAACGAATACAAACAATCAAAGTAAATTTTAATTGGAACGTAAAATGTAAAAGATGAATTTCGCTTTATTATATCCATGTTTGATATCAATTTTTTGATACGTGACACTGACTTTATTGGTATTTCGAAATGTTTATTGAGATATTTCTTTTTGCTTTTGTATTATTTTTCCTTCATAGGGTTGTAACCTAATACCTTCTAAGCGGCTGGATCAGTTAAAACAAAGTTTTATGATTATATTTCAATATTATTACGCTTTTGGTAAATATACATGCTTAAATATGGAACAGCCATGCAGTCCATTTAAAATTAGTATCTAATGTATGGCTCAAAATGAACACCCGTAATACCTAAGGGATGAGATCTGAAGAACGATCTAATGAACTTGTGTCACAAACGGAAGGTACAGTGAAGGGCATCTATCTCTTCACGAATTGCCACATGGGCTGTGTAAATTGATCCTTTGACTGAGAATTTGAATTTTTTAGAATTTTGAGTATTTTAAAAATTGTATTTCTATATATGAAATGTAAACAAGGTTATGTATGGACATCTTATATATACACATATCTATTGCTTCAAGAATACTGTAAATATTATATTAAAAAGATAGATTACGAGGATAGAATTAAATGCAGCAAATCTAGGATTTATAATCATTTGATCTGTGTTTAGAAATAGACAGTAAATAAAATATTAAATCATTTTCTATATAATGCTGTATGTGTACAAATTCGATGAACGTACAAAACGTTAGTAAACAAAAAAGTTTTATTTTAAATAAACTAAATATTTTATTTTATACATTTGTAATTCACGAGAGTTGTTCGTGTATTATAGTAATAGTAAACCTTTTCGTCTAGCGTCTACAGCTGCTAGTTATATAGAGGGGCAGCATGCGACGGTCGGTCAAATTATTGAGAATTACGATTCTAACAAATTTGATGCTTTGTCAGAATCTAAGTATAAATTCTATAGTAAAATATGATAAATTGAGGACCGTCGTGGTACAGAGGCGTGGCATCTACAACGATGGCCTATGAGTTCAATTTCCACTCAGGAAAGATAGATTTTTCTATTTTAATTATTTTCGCTCTGGCAACTAGGCACAGCGCGGCGTAGAGTTCTGCCAGTCTAACAACTAACATAGCTTGTGACATACAACTGTCAGTATTCGGCCAGTAACTGTTACTCTACGACTTGATATCTAGCCGATGTTTATCTTCGCTGTGGCTAATGCATTTAACTTTAGCAAATTTTTACCTTTTGATAGTAATTTACTCAATAATAAATCAAAAGACCAATGGTTTTAATTATAGCACATATCGATATTATATACGAATATTAGATGGCAGATAAAATATCGATATTTTTACTAACACCATAGCGATGAAGAAGTTGTTTAGCTGGTTGGAGTGGAAAATTGTACTTTTTTGTTGTTTTTTTTATTTTTCTCATTGACATATAATTAACACTACAGGTACTTGTTCCGTTTCCTTTTTAACTAAAAAATATATTGTGTTTTTATCATAAGCATTAATAATATATTTTTAATTAATTTTAACAATAATATTTTTCTAATTAGTTAATTTCAAATAATTTTTGAGTTCTGTGTATTTTGCAAGTTAATTTTTTCAATGCTAACTGTACTTGTGGTAGTAACTATCTCCAGTACTTAGACCACAGAACAATTCTCAGTGACATCCATTTGATCACATCAACGATATCACAGAAGTTAGTATTAAATAAAAGCCGTAATTTTGTTCAGTTGTAACGTTTGAAATTTGTAGGTATCAACCTTTTCCTACCCATACGAATATAGGCTGGTTCATATTTAATAAGTAAGAAAGTTTGCCATTAGGTAGATCTAAGAATAAAATATTATATATACTACTAATTTAGGTTACTTGTTTTTTAATACATTTATGTTATAATATAACAATAAGATGATGTTCTTTTTATTTTTATTAATATAGTTTAAATATATACAGTACATGTACAATATAAGTAATGTCACCAACAATTTATTCCAACAAATAACACAGTAATGGCACATTTTAATTTTTACTAAAGACTAAAGTTTAACTTTGAGCCGTGAAAAAGCTTTACACAGTTTTTATTCTTTATATTATTTTATTATATATAGTAAAATAATATATATTCTAAAAGTAAATATTTAAACAAAAAAATATATATATTCCATATTTAATAGAAATCTCAAATGGTTCAAAGGTATTATTTATATTAATCTTTGAGTTAAAAGTCGATTACAAATTAATAACACGTTACAAAATTAAAATGTTTACAGCTAGCTTAAATTAAATTCGTATTACTATATTTCAATATTCATATTTTAATTTAGTTTCACTTATGTAGGTATCACTAAGTTTAATACAAAGTGTTGAAAATGCAATATCTCAAAACTTCGTAAAAAGTAGAGAAAGGAGAGTTAATTCGCTTAGTATTGATTCTGCATTCTCTCTCCAAGCCCTGTTATAAGCAAAATATTTATAAAAACATAATATTTGAAATATTAATATTGTTTTTTGCTTAAATGTATTTAGTGAAACGTCATAGTCGTTGGTTTAAATCCTAGTGGAACGACTATTTTCCTTTCTATAGAATAAAGTATAGAGAATAAAAACATTCATTTCTTATTATACTAAAGTAAATCAGTTTTAGAGAGATATTTAAAAAATGGTTGCAGTTAAGTAGCACAGAATTTTTTATTGAGGACCGTCGTGGCGCAGAGGCGCAACGTCTGCCTGTAACGCGGCTAACGCGACGGTTTCTGGGTTCGATCCCCAGTCGGGGAAGATGGATTTTTCTATTTCCATTTGCTTCGCTCTGGCAACTAAGGCAAAGCGCGGCGTTGAGTTCCGCCACTCAACACGCAATGCCTCGAAAACGGCGGAAAGTGGGGACGGAGTAAGCAGGGACTAAGTAACGGAGTGTCTTAACACTAGGTTCATATGGTTCCTGCAGTTCCCTCTGCCTACCCTGCCATGTGCGGGATAAAGCGTGAAGCTAAAAAAAAAAAAAAAAAAAAAAAAAAAAAAAAAAAGAAAAAAAAAGAATTTTTTATTTAAATGCTTAGAATAATGCATAAGTAACAAATAAATTAACTTGGTATCTGAAACAAAAAGTAATATTACTTTATTATACTTGCGTGATCAAACGTCACCACTCATTTAGAATAATGCTCTAACTCACTCAAGACAAGGCCGTTAGAAATATTGAAGACTTATCAAGGACTTTACAAGGTCGTTATATGGAACATCTTAAAAAATACTGTTTTTTTATATATATATATATATATATATATATATATATATATATATATATATATATATATATATATATATATATATATATATATATATATATATATATATATATATATATATATATATATATATATATATATATATATATATATATATATATATATATATATATATATATATATATATGTAGTCATATTTATTGAGAAAAGAAACATTGAATCTTCCACTAATTACAACTATATGTAACTAATTGTAATTATTATTTAAATATTATTAGTTTCATAATAAAAACAAAATCACATATTTCAAACATATCGCAGTAATAAGTACTGTGATTGAGAACGTTGGTAACAAATATCGTTGATATATGAAGATCCTTAAATCACTTCTAGCCATTCGATTTTATTTAAAAAGTGGGTCACCGTGTTGAAGTTCGTTGACAAAGCAAAGATTAGGACACTGAATCCTTGGCAGGAAAGTTAAAATTATATTTTATAATTCTACTACAATTTTTATTTCTTTTTTATTACATAGCCTCATTTGAGCCTTTGTTATAGCGTGATTTGACAAACCAAATTTGAATCAGTAATAATCTTTGTTAATTGCACGGTAATTTGAGGTGGAGGTAAATAGGTGGATTGTTTTACTGTTGCAATTTAATAAAATGTGAGGTTAATGATGTAGTAAAGTGTTTTATGAATGTTTAAGTCATTTAGAATATTATTCCTAAATTATTATTCTTAGATATATTTTTTAATGTAATATTTTACTTAAGCTTTACGTTATGTGCATGATCAAATGGATTAATTTAATTAATAATTATAAATAAGTTAGGTATGATATAGATAGGATTAATAAATACAAGTAAATCGGCCAGTAAGTTGAGTGAGGAGCCATATCAAAAGTAACAAGATGTTATATAGCCTATTATAGCCTTTCTATATAAATGGGTTTTTGGATTTATCTTTTTATTTAAAAATTAGAAAACACTATACTATTATCTTTAGATTTGTAAAATACAAATGTACGTACATATTATAAAACTCTATTGTTATACAATTTTATTTTCCTTTAAACACTATTTTCTCTATAATTATTACAAAAGGAAGATAACAACGTTTTAAATTGGTTTTGTTCGTGCATCTCGCACAAGGTACTGCCCAGATCCAACTTTACACGAGCGCATTTCGCTTTGTTGTATTACTATAATTACTTTTGTTTACAAACATATAATTTTCATAGACAAGGAATGCAAATTATGATACAATTTCCACGTATAACGTTTATTTGTAATTGATATATATTTTTTTACGCAGAAGGAGCCGCAGGAGCCGTGGGAATATAGTGCTAAGACATTCATTTCCTCGCTTTTCGTCTTTTGTTGTTTTGTTGTCAAGGCATTGCGTGTTGTGTGGTGGAACTTAAAACCGTGCACGTGCCCAGTTGACATAGAGAGATAAATAAAAATAAAAAAATCACCTATTCCGAGTGGGAATCGAACCCATAAACCATCGCGTTTTTAGGCAGTCGCTACCACTCTGCGCCCCGACGGTCCTCACATATATTTATAATATACGTAATGTTATATAAATCCCAATGTCACATATATGCAATGAATATAAGATTTTACAGACTAGGCTACTAAAAAAAACTTTTTAATATTGCACTGTGCTGGTGCAAGGTTCATAACATTACAGCAATAGAAAATCCTCAGATCAGTGCTTAGAATTTGCAAGCTAGGTATGGCCTGAAGGGATCTTATAACTCCTATCTCTACACTCTCTTACTTTGTCCGAATGCCTAATTCTACTACATAAAATAATCACATTTTGAAATATAATTAAATAAATATTGTAATATGTATGTGTATTTTATGTATGTAAGTTTTTATTAAAGTTTTAAAGAATATTGACTTAACTTTTCTTAAAGAAAATCATCAAAACTTTTGCAATCATAATATACTCATATTTTAATGCTAGCGACCGGGTAGGTCGATCGATATTCTCAGAATATTTACTGTATATTATATGTAACTTGTGTATTTATAAACCAATTGAAATGTAATAAATTACGGTAATACAACCGTAATACGTTTAAATGGGTGAAGCTGTTCCTGAGATTAGCATGCAAAAACACACAGACAATTGGACTGCCGTCTGTTTGTAAGCTACTTTAAAAATTATTGTTTTAAATTCTATTATATTTCTAAGTAACCATAATAGTAGAATATCTAATATATTTTCCATGTAAAAAAACAGCAAGGTGGATGCAAAAAGTAAAAACCTACGGTAGCTAATTAACAAGGCTTATATTCTTATTGAATAAGTCTAGTAACTATTAATATTAAAAGGATAAGAGGTTTCATTGAGAATTCATGAAGAACAGCCTCAACTCTTTAAACAGATTTTTTTAATAACTTAATTTTCTTACTTGGTTTCAGTGGTTGGCTTAAGATTGGACTGTGTTAACCTTTTTCCTTGAAGTAATCATAAAATATGTATTATTATATGCTTTTTTTTTACATTTAAATGGCATGATGGATGATGAATGAAATTTTTCTGATATTTTTTAAAGTTGATGTTATACAAATTTTATATATCATATCTTATTGGTATATTAATATATCTTATTATTGAAAATATTTGGTAGAATATTGCTTTGTGTAATTTTTCTAAAATACACATAATGAGCTCCAAATTTTCAACTTAATTTTTAGTATAAAATATATACGCTCTACAATAACACTATAGAATACGATTTCCATTAAGCTCCACAAAGTTTAGTGCTTGTAAATTGAGAGTACTTTTCAATAGGCAAGTTTTACAATATTCGCGTGGGTTATTATAAAATATACATAATGTGGTGACCTCCTATAGGCAGTGGCCTTGTTTCTATTTCAGTCGCTGTTAAAGGACGTTTTATGCTTAAAATACCTGTTCTAAATCCAAACAGGTTATTTCAACAATGTGCATATGCTTTTGTAGCTCATAGGTCTTACAAGTTGACGTTAATAATAAAAATTTGAGAATAGACTTTGCCGTCGTCTTTATTGATGTAACTTCATTAAAAATTAAAGAATTTCTCTGCAGTATAAAGTATTTAGTAATTGAGAATTATTTTTTATAGCTTCACACTTTATCCCGCACATGGCAGGGTAGGCAGAGGGAACTGCAGGGACCGTGGGAACCTAGTGTTAAGACACTCCGTTGCTTAGTCCCTGCTTTCTCCATCCCCGTATCTTTTACTACTCAGTCCTGATCGTGGCGTCGCATAGCGCCCTTGAACTGCACTGCTACTTATTTATAAGTAAAGTAAATTGCATTTATTTATCATAACATATTACATTAAAGTTCTATTGCTTTAAAATTTCTACTAAATTTCACACACTTTGAATTTATCCAATTTCACAAATAAATGAGTTTTCTACCATAGTTTAGTATACTGTACATTTGATATGTTATGGAAAGCCATTATAATACAATATTTTATTTTTGATTAAAATGTTTTATTCAGCAGTTTAAAGACCCCATAAAACTTATTAAATTCAACAGCCTCCTTGAACAAAATTTGCGTGACTTATCGGAAAACGGATAGAAGCATATCTAAATGTCCACTGAACGCAAGAAATACTTTTACTGGAGTAATATTTTTTAAAAATATGAATATTATTTTTAAGGAAATTGAGGTTTTATATGGTAACCAACGACTTATTTTTTTTTAGCTTCACGCTTTATCCTGCACATAACAAGCAGGGAATCACAGAAACCTTGGGAACCTAGTGTTAAGTCATTCTGTTTCCTAGATGCCAGAGCGAAGAAAATTAGAATGTAAAATTCCATTCTCCTCGAGTGGAACTCGAACCCACAAACCGTTGTATTCAGGCTGATGATACGCCTCTGCGCTACGACGGTCTACGATTACGATTTCGTATGAATTTTTTTTTGAGTTTCAATTTACAATATAGATTTGTTATATCTATCTCCATTTCAGATCTATAAACAATAATATAATGTCAACGAAAAATATTTGTCTTTTATATGACGAAAGGTAAAGGACGCTCTTGTTCCTCAGCTTTCAAAATGCTTCCGACCATTCACTGTGCTTGTTTTAGCGTTGTATTTTACTTACAATTAATCAATATTAAATTTAAACAATTTCACTTTTTACAATGTTTGATATAGAAATCAATATTACCTAGAATTTAAATGTTGCATTTGCGTTTTCAACAAAATTTTACACTAGGCGGAGGAAAGTGGTCGTGAGTTCGTGGTTACTCCTGAAAGAACTTTCCTTTGAGCTTGGGTATCCTATAAAAAGAATGGTGATATACAATAATAATGAGATCTTGCCATTTTGCTCAGGAAGAGCTTTTCCGAGTTCAAGCATCGTGATCGATGCCTCCGGACTAATGCATAATGAATTTTATTAGCCTAAATGGCTGACTTAGGGAATATATGAATAGTCTTACACTTCAAATTCTGTGATCAATGTGCACATTCGACTTCTAATCATTTACTTTATACTCTAGCATTAGTCAGCTTTAGTCATTGTGTGCTATACGAGTATAATCAGCATAAATTATCAGTAATGAAGTCTGGCTCACACCCCAGAGTTACCACAGAATATCACTTAAATGAAAATAAGGTAGAAAAACAAATCTTGGTGTACCTTCTTCTCTAATAGAAAAACCTTCTTGAAAAAATTATTGGCAACATCAATCCCAGTCATAGAACATAGTTTATATAGAATTAGAATATAGTAATATCTATCAATGTAGTTCTGAAGGACTTATTTGGATTGTAACGCCTGTAAATAGAAACTAGTTAGCTCTTTTTTTATTTTTTTTTCAACTGCACGCTTTATCCCGCACATGGCAGGATAGGCAGAGGGAACTGCAGGGATCGTGGGATCCTAGTGTTAAGACACTCCGTTGCTTAGTCCCTGCTTTCTCCGTCCCCACTTTCCGCCTTTTTCGAGGCATTGCGTGTTGAGTGGCGTATCTCAACGCCGCGCTTTGCCTAATTTGCCAGAGCGAAGAACATGGAAATAGAAAAATCCATCTTCTCCGACTGGGGATCGAACCCAGAAACCGTCGCGTTATCGGTAAACGTTGCGCCTCTGCGCCACGACGGTAGTTAGCTCTTTAAAATCAAATATAAATTCTAAAAGAAAGGTAATTGAAATTAAAAAATAAATTGTTGTGGCTTTGTTCTCCATTTTAGGCGTATTTCAGATGCTTACTTCATTATGACATACATTACCAAATATACGGCTGATGTATTGTATGTATAATACATAATATGATGTTAATAATACTTATTAATTCAGTATACTTATAGCCAAGCTTAATTATCGGTTACGGTAATTATTTGAATAATAACCAATATAGGAAAAACTAAAGTAAATTCTGTGTACTTTAGTCCAGCATTATCAATAGTAAATCCGAAAGATGTCACAAACGTGAATCTGTAACTATAGATCGATACGATTCTCAGCTTTACGAGTCTCCGAGGACCACTACCTGCATTTTATATACGCTACAGCGCTTCATGCAAAACAAAGTCCCTTCTGAGGATACTCGATAATATTGACATCTTTTTATTCTAGCTATTCTATATATAAAGGTGTCCCCTTGAATGTAATAACACTATTACGTCCTCTACTATTCTAGTAGTTTTTCTCTATATTGTAAATTTTTAACTGTGGCGAAATTTCTTTTATACATAGTATTATAGATATTTTATACAGTTACAGAGTTGTTGACCCAAATGTGCTCTTGAATAGATGACCCAGTAATGTTTCTGTTAATATTTTTGCTCTCGTTTACTTCAGCGCAAACAAATTTATGAACTTCAAAAAGTGTTATACTGAAATTTATAAAATTAGTTTTTTTAAGGCATTGAACCTGAGCTATTGTTTATTAATAAATAAAAGTGATATTGCATGTATTTTATCATATTATAAGAGACTACGTTACTTGTTTTTTTTTTCAATTTTATTTCGTACCCAAAAAAATTATGTCAAGATAAGATATATTTAAGATGTGTGTTCAGCGGCGCTTAACGCTGCTCTTTGTTTTACTACACAGAGAAAATGGAGCTATATTTAAGTCTTTATTTGACCTTTGTACTAATAGTTAAGCATGGGAGTTAAATCATTTAAGCTATATAAAATTAGAAGAATTAAATCTACTCCTGCCTATATAGATGTGATATATAGATTATAAGATGGCAAACTGTACGGTAATAACGTCAATACTAATAATAACAATTGTCATCTCGTTATTTTACATCACAGCTGCGATTACGGTTAATATATATATATATATATATATATATATATATATATATATATATATATATATATATATATATATATATATATATATATATATATATATATATATATATATATATATATATATATATATATATATATATATATATATAATATATATATATATATATATATATATATATATATATATATATATATATATATATATATATATATATATATATATATACCATCGTGGCGCAGAGGCGCAACGTCTGCCTGTAACGCGACGGTTACTGGGTTCGATCCCCAGTCGGAAAAGATGGATTTTTCTATTTCCATTTTCTTCGCTCTGGCAAACTAGGCAAAGCGCGGCGTTGAGTTCCGCCACTCAACACGCAATGCCTCGAAAACGGCGGAAAGTGGGGACGGAGTAAGCAGGGACTAAGTAACGGAGTGTCTTAACACTTGGTTCCTGCAGTTCCCTCTGCCTACCCTGCCATGTTGGGATAAAGCGTGAAGCTAAAAATATATATATATATATATATATATATATATATATATATATATATATATATATATATATATATATATATATATATATATATATATATATATATATATATATATATATATATATATATATATAATATATATATATATATATATATATATATATATATATATATATATATATATATATATATATATATATATATATATATATATATATATATATATATATATATATATATATATATATATATATATATATATATATATATATTGTTCAATTAAGTGGTTGTGCTAGTCAATTTGAAGATCGATACCGCTCGGATTACTAACAGTTGCTTTAGGTCAATAGCGCAATTAACTTAAACTGTTGTTTTGTGTTATGGTATTTTGATTATATATTTTCTTTAATAACTTAAAGTATTGGTTTTTTACTAAAATTACTTTTTAAAACGTATCAGCTTAAAATTCTTTATGCCATATGTACACAGTCAAGATAAGCAGATGGCTGAAAATCTTTACATATTAAATAATTACATATAAATTGATACTTTCAACCTGGTAGAACTTTTAATTAGTCGATAAATAATTCAACCTTGTATTCAAAAGACACAGAACAGTCCTTGTTACATAACTTTAACGTACAATAGTTATTATTTGCTTATTAAATTGTAACGCCCTACATGGCTCTAATATTTTATGACTTTGTATGACTTTTGCTGGTTACTTTGGATAGAGAATATCTAACTACGCAATTAATGATGCTTATCCTAAACATTTTCCAGCTGTTTTTTGTGCAACTAAGTGTCAAGACACTCCGTTGTATTTTGTTCGTTGTACTCCGTTGTATCGCAATTTTTTAGAAATAAATAGTAAAAATGATATTTCTCATTTCTTGTAAGATTTAGGACTTGTCTTCTTCCAGAGTGAAAATAAATGAAAATTGCAAAAAAAAATGGAGAAAATCATTTTTTCGAACGGAAATCGAACGTGAAACCGTCGTGTTTATAGTAAAAAAATAAAAGGAAAATAATAGTAAATATAATCTCTGTCATATTCTGAAATAATTTGAAATATAGCCTTACTGTGTAGCATTAGACATTGTCTGGAGGCATACACATACACATGTACATGAGCACAGTATATAAGCTTCCTATATTCCCCGCATTATGCGGTCTATGCAGATTTACAATGGGACGATATCTAATGTACTTTGCATCTCTGGCGACTCATAAACTGAGCGAGACTTACAATAAATAATATCTTTGTAAATCTTCAAAAACACTACAAAAAGCAAAATACGTTTCTTAATTTTATTGTAAAATGATATTTCCTGCTTAAATGCTATTTTAAGTTGACGTTCTTTTGCTATTTTGTGAAATTAATAGAGAGCCATCGTGGCGCTGTGGTACAGTATAATTGTTTATTAGACGGTCCTGGGTTCAACTAACAATCAGGGCAATAACTAATCATAATTTTCTTCGCGTTAGGAACAATATAAAGAGCGACGTCAGGTTAGCCACTCAACGTGATAGATAAGGCCCTAGTTTTCTGGTGTCTATACTTTGTACTTTTAAAGTTCATAAATTTAAATTTGCGATCATATGTCGATAAAAGCATTTTTTCTGTAGTAACTAACTAACTTTTTGCTAGTCATAATTCGAATAGCTCTCTTTAGTTTCTATTACTTCTTGAAATCGTCTTTTATTCTGTCAACTGAAAAAATGATTTTTCTGAGCTTCAAGGGACGTTAGACCTTGGAGTTTGATCTTTTATTTGACTTTCAACTTCCATCTCCACGCAATCTTGGAAAAAATCTGAAGAAACCTGAAACTATATACTTAATTTACTTTGGCTAGAACAATAGATATTAAGCACAAGTGTCACTGTAGATGCCCAAGATCCTCTTTCACGCCTGACAGCTTTTCCCCAAAGTAAATATTGTTGGCCAGAATTTCCCTTTAGGGCTATCAATTACTTAGTTGTCACGAACAGGGCGGCATTCAATTTGTGAGGGCCTGATACGTCCTTTGGTTTTCGGATAATCATTATCATATGTTTGGAGGTGGTCGTTAAGTTTGGACGTAGTATATCGTGAACAAGGTGAATTAGATTTTATGAATTGAAATAATTATATTGTATTTTTGTATAGGTATTAAGTATAGATATAATATGAGAGGTCATTTTTGTTTGCAAATGCGATGGTCGTTGGTTCGATACTGGTAAGGTACTCAATGAGTGAGAATAAGTGGAAAGTGGAAAGTAGAAAGTAGAGAAGGAAACAGAAATATTTTATAGAGATATATTCCAAAAAATATTTCATATAGGTTTTTTAAACAATCACGGCGATGATTTTTTTATGTCACTATCATAATTATCTCTATGTGATGATTATGAACATACAAATTGTTTGTACCTTAAAAAGGTAAAATTTCTGTCAAACGAATATGAATACGATACTATCTACTAGAAAAGCAGTAAAGTGTACATAAAGTTTGTATGTTTGTATGTAAACTATGAAAATTGAGGACTGTCGTGGCGCAAAGGCGCAACGTTTGCCTGTAACGCGACGGTTTCCGGCTTCGATTTCCAGTCGGGGAGATGGATTTTTCTGTTTCCATTTCCTTCGCTCTGGAAACTAGACAAAATATGGCGTTGAGTTCCGTTGAACAATCAAGGACTAAGCCACGGAGTGTCTTAACACTAGGTCCATATGGTTCCTGCGGTTCCCTTTGCCTACCCTGAAATATGCAGGATAGAGCGTGAAGCTTAAAAAGATGAAATTTTAAAATTCA
Organism: Dione vanillae; assembly: GCA_037178615.1. NCBI lineage: Eukaryota > Metazoa > Arthropoda > Insecta > Lepidoptera > Nymphalidae > Dione > Dione vanillae. Next base: position 1,074,411 of record JAZFAU010000102.1, read on the forward strand.
TAAGATACGCCTAATTAAATTTTAGTAGCTATGCTAATTAAACGACATATTTTTAAAATAATTTTATTATTTCCACTTACTTACAAATTAAATAAAAACACATCCTTACTATCGCAAAATCCACTTAGGATTCATAATTTATGTGTAAGGATATGCGAGTTGGCATTGAACTTGGAGGTGTGTCTTGGCTGCAGGCGCCCAAGGCCGCATAGCATTGTAGCCACATCGATTTATTGAACGGCGCGCGCCGCCTACTTCCCCGCTCCGTCGCGAACGCGAAATGAACTTATCTACGTTTTTTTCTCTCTCGTATAAGATTCTATTACTTTACTTTGTAAATGTTCTTTCCGTATACACTTTTAATAAGAGGGCAAATATTAGTTTTACTTTCATCTTTTTTTAAATGAAGCCGTTTTTTTAATAAATAATGGACGCTTTATCCTCAATCAGTTGTCAATATTCAACAGTTCGATAAAAGGTCGTCCGTTCGGTCGGTATTATATTATTAATATTTTCCATAGTTACGAGTCCACATATAATAATGTAATAATGTTACCTATATACTTAATATATGTAGATATTTTTTTTTTTATTTTAGTTAGATTAACCTAAAAAGAAAGTCAATTTTGAATTTACATTCATCGTTTAACAGGCATCATTTACCAATTTCGCCAGAATATATGTCTTCACGCTTTATCCCGCACATGGCAGGGCAGGCAGAGGGAACTGCAGGAACCATACGAACCTAGTGTTAGGACCCTCCGTTGCTTGGTCCCTGTTTTCCCCCTCCCCGTTTCCGCCTTTTTCGAAGCATTGCATGTTGAGTGACGGAACTCAACGCCGCTCTTTGCCCAGTTTCCAGAGCGAAAAAAATGGAAATAAAAATATCCGTCTTCCCTGATTGAGAATCGAACCCACAAAACCGTCACGTGTACAGGTAGACGCTATGCTTCTGCCCCACCACCGTTCGCCACAATGGCCTCATATAATGAGTTTAGCGATTAAAATTCACACGAACAAACTGGCCCTATGAAGAACCAAGTTTTAGTTGTCGGCAAAGTTGAGGAGCCGAATTCCAAGGATCCGTAGGGCCTAAATCTCGTTACACCGCACGATCGTCTGCATACAGAGTGGTCTAAGTTAATTTACAGAACACAGTTCCCTAGAGATCGGTGATCTCAAACGCTGTTTTGATATACTTTCCTTGCATGGACTGAATTTGTTTACTAAAAGAATTTTTAATGTTGTGTTTGTTTTAATCATGATATACATTCAATATATGAATTTATATAGATTGTTATATATAAAAGAATTTTCAATTTGAACAAGTAATTAACTCTCTTGTTAAGCTTTATATTTCCAGTACTAACTTTCCATTAATTTTTAGCTTTATTATTAAATTGTATGAATATGAATTTAAAAAAAAACGGATTACGTTGAGATTTAATAAGAGTTATAATCTAAAAACTATTTTTTTATTAGTTTTTAGTGTGGTGGCCTAGTAATATAATAAAAAAAAAGATTTTTTTTGCTTCACGCTTTATCACCGCATATTGCAGGTTAGGCAGAGGAAACAGCAGGAACCATATGAACCTAGTGTTAATTCCCTTCGTTGCTTAGTCCCTGTTTTCTCCATCCCCGCTTTGCGCCTTTTTCGAGGCATTGCGTGTTGAGTGGCGGAATAGAACGCCACGTTTTGCCTAGTTTCCAGAGCAAAGAAAATGGAAATAGGAAAATGTAATGAGTACTTACTATTTCGCAGTCTTTTTGTCACTGATACAGGATAGCCTGAAGACGAAGGTCATTAACGAGTGCGACTGGTTCAAAAGGAGAGGGGTCCGAACCAGAGCTAGAATCTCTCTGCTTATCCATTTTATACATGGGAGCAAAAAAAAATACTATCAATATTTAAATTTTGCAATGTAAATTATAAATAAAGATACACAATCTATATATTATGAAGTATCAATTAAATAAAAAAAATAGCATTGAGAGCGATATTTTGATTGTAAATGGTGAAGAGCGATACTAATCACGTTTCAATACTTTCTTTACAATATCGTGTACTGGTGGTACTTATTTCAGTACACTTAGATACGTTTCCTTTTGGAAACGAAAGTGCACGAAAGCGCCACACTGTATGTTATTTTTAAATAAGTTTATATAAAAGCTCCACTTCAATTTCAAATTAAGTCACTTTTTTTAATTATTTTTTTAAAATAATTTCACTTATGTACCTAAATTCGATATAATAAATAGAAGTAATATTTTATAGCAACACAAAGTATGGTATTATTGTGTAAGGAAATTGATTTGGGTTTGTTTTAAATTACTTTGAGAATCACATTCTAAGACTTACTTCAGTATAATATGCATATTGTTTGTATAAGCCTTCACAAACACTCCGTCCGTAATTAAATTCGTTGCGTAGTTCAAAAGTACACGTGTACATGGCTGTGGAAGATACGTTGTTATATTTTAAATTATATAAAGAAATATCTTAATTTTATTTATTCTTATAATTTCTTTCTTATATTATTTTTTCCTATCAATTTATATCAGTACATAAATTAAATACAGTACTAACTTACATATACTTACATGTATACTTACATGGGGATGGAGTAAGCAGGGACTAAGTAACTTAACACTAGGTTCTTATAGTTCCTGCAGTTCCCTCTGCCTACCCTGCCATGTGCGGGATAAAGCGTGAAGCTAAAAAAAAAAAAAAAAAAAACTAACTTACATTTAAAATTAATTTTTCAATATCATTTCAATGTAAATGTTTCTATTTCACTTATTAAATTATCAAATGTATAAAACATTCGAATACACATTTAAGTAACATACTAATATATTTGTAACATATATAAAAAGTTTAACCTTTCAGAACACTCTATATAAGGTGTTGCAACAATTCAATATTCATTCGACTTTATATCGAATTTTGGAACAATGTAATGTCTCCCTCGTGAGCAATTCAGACGTCCGATGAAATAATGATTACCCGCTGGCTTTAGGTCTCTGGTTCTCTACATACATATTAATAGATGCCGATCGGCAATCTGTTGAATGTGAGCAATATTCGTTGGACGAAAAAAATTCTTTTACGCACATTCTTGTATACATTTATTTTTTGTTATACAGTTAATGTTTAAAAAGTATAACACTATCAATAGCTTTCTTTCTCTACTTAAATTCAATTAATTTTTATATGACATGATTTTATATACATACATATACAAATGTGGATATTTTTGATAATTGAAAGGTATGAATACATAACCCGTTTTATCTGTCATTTTGCCTTATTTCTTGTTTAACTTATTCCAAATATCATGCAAAATCATTAAACACTATATTTAAAAATTAACCTAATAAGCTCCAAAAGAACGTATAGTTTGTTGTAGGTATAGTTTGAATTTTTTATATATTTTAAAATGAAAATATTTTTTTTATTTTGATTAAGGAATGATTATTATATAAAATAGATTAAATTCACGTTTTAAATTCTACGATTATCTCAGATTCATACGGTTTTCTCCGCCTACCCTGCTATGTGCTGGATAAAGCACACTTTATCCCGCACATATCAGCAGCGGGGTAGACAGAGCAAATAGAAGGAAGTGAAAACATTCCGTTCTCCGCTTTCCGCCTTTCGAGGCACTGCGTGTTGATTGGTGGCAGCGAAGAAAATGTAAGTTAAATAGTCCAATCTCTCCGATGGAAATTGAACTTGAACCTCTGCACCACAATAATCTATTACATAAAATGTTAAATTGGAAACTAGTATTCGTCCTAACCAACTGATAGATAGACCCATAAATTAAGTAACAATAAAGAATATTTTTTTATAATTATTCATTTTTAAGTATAATTTTTGTTCTAAAACTTAAGAATAATGTATAAAATATACTATAAAGATAATATTATTGTGCCATTTATAACGATGTTAGTTTATGTTAAGTTACTAAATTTTCACTGTAATACAGATACCAATTCTACCTAAAGCTACTAAAGAAACGAATTCGCAGTCAAACGATTTCATTGTGATTGATTCACCATTTCACCGCCAGTAAAACTCGTTCGATTTCAACTTATCTAATGGATCCGTGTGAAGGTTCTACGAACTATCTATCTCTGTTTAACGTTAATAGATATTGAGTGAGATTAAATTTTAACGACACTACAGTAAGATGCACTTAAATAATTATTTGCATAGTTGAGTACTAAGTTGAGGCTGTCGTGGCGCTAAGGATGAAGTGTTTGTTGTAAACATAGCCATGTTGATACAAGTTACTATTATATTCAATCATATACACGTACAGATCATATATATATATATATATATATATATATATATATATATATATATATATATATATATATATATATATATATATATATATATATATATATATATATATATATATATATATATATATATATATATATATATATATATATATATATATATATATATATATATATATATATATATATATATATATATATATATATATATATATATATATATATATATATATATATATTAATGACACTTTTAATTTATAGAGATATCGTACTGAGAATATATTACATTTATTAATTTCCTCATTCTTATAAGAAAACATATGATACGTTGAGTTCAGTTACTCAAAACGCAATGTCTCAAAATATCTTATACCACAAGATTTTTCTACAATATGCGGGATATAACGGAGAGCCAAAAATAGTATCCATTTAATAAATATATTTCGTATAGGCTTACCCACAGCTTCACATTTTTACGTTTAAAGCTGGGTCACCGACCAAGTCTTACTTATATAAAGTATTGCGCAACATCATTATATGCTGAAGTATTTCACATACGTTAGGCTTTTCTGGTCCATTTAAGCTAAATAAACAAATTTTGGCACGCGAAAATGTTTCAAGTGAATATGCTAACATGTCTTTCCTTTTGTTTCAGGAATGTGAACGCGCGAAACAGTGTCGTAGTACAATAGAAATGTGTTTTAACAAATACTTAATAAAGTTGGCGGACTACTTCCGATTATATACATCTCGTTAAGAAAGTAAAGAATAAATAAAGAAATCGAAATGAGTTGCAAAAGTGTACTAACGAAATTACTTTTATATTTTTGTTGTGTATCGGGAGTGTGGGGACGGTCTTGGGCAAACCATCACGACACCACAACTTCAACGACGCAGACTACACCGACAACTAGCTCTACACCAAAGAATTTTCACAATGACCCACTTATTGTTGAAACAAAGAGTGGTCTAGTCAAGGGCTATGCCAAGACGGTGATGGGACGTGAAGTGCATATTTTTACCGGAATACCCTTTGCTAAGCCTCCTCTAGGGCCATTGAGGTTCCGTAAACCTGTGCCCATCGATCCGTGGCATGGCGTCCTTGAAGCTACTGCTATGCCCAATAGTTGTTATCAAGAAAGATATGAATATTTCCCCGGATTTGAGGGTGAAGAGATGTGGAATCCTAATACTAACATATCAGAAGACTGTCTTTATTTGAATATATGGGTGCCACAACATTTGCGAGTTCGTCATCACCAAGACAAACCTCTTGCGGAAAGGCCGAAAGTGCCTATACTTGTATGGATTTACGGAGGAGGGTATATGAGTGGAACCGCGACACTTGACCTGTATAAAGCAGATATAATGGCTTCATCAAGTGATGTTATAGTAGCATCGATGCAGTATAGGGTTGGAGCTTTCGGTTTTTTGTATTTAAATAAATATTTTTCGCCTGGAAGTGAAGAAGCTCCTGGAAATATGGGCTTATGGGATCAGCAATTGGCTATACGTTGGATAAAAGATAATGCCAGAGCTTTTGGTGGAGATCCTGAATTGATAACTCTGTTTGGTGAATCAGCGGGCGGAGGGAGTGTAAGTTTGCATATGTTATCACCAGAAATGAAAGGATTATTCAAGAGAGGGATATTACAATCCGGTACTCTCAATGCTCCGTGGAGTTGGATGACTGGAGAGAGAGCGCAAGATATAGGAAAAGTTCTCGTTGATGACTGTAACTGCAACAGCAGTCTCTTAACTGCTGACCCAAGCCTAGTGATGGATTGCATGCGGGGAGTCGACGCTAAGACAATATCTGTGCAGCAATGGAATTCTTACACTGGAATTTTAGGATTTCCATCAGCTCCAACCGTTGATGGTATATTTTTACCAAAAGATCCAGACACAATGATGAAAGAAGGACATTTTCATAATGAAGAAGTTTTACTTGGAAGCAACCAAGACGAAGGTATGTTATTTTTTTTTTTAAAATTCTATTACTGTCCAGAAATATATATGATATATACGAGTATTTAGTATATGTATACTAAGCCATCTTAATCGATGACTTAAAAACTATATAACATAATATATATTTAAATTAATGTAGATGAACGCTCCACATTGGAAAATGTATTTTATTGCTTGATTTTGACCCTTAGAGGAAATAAACTGACGGTTAAATTCTTAGAATACAGCAGAAGAAAGAGATTTATTCATCTAACAAACGAGCGGCATAAATCTTAGCTTCTTATGGAGGGAGACGCGACGTGACTAAGTGGCTCGTTGCTATCGTATCAGTATTACCATCAAAACAAATTATTATGATTTGTGGTTTTGCTACAATTACAATATATTTTTAATGTGTTCAACATTACATATACGTATATTAATAAATAATTAACTAATAAGTAATAGAAATATTGCAGTTTTTTTTAAATAAATAGATAAATATATATAAAATATAGTATGTATATTCGTTATTCAAGTTCACCTAATTAAATTAAAATGCGGCCTCGTTGTACTAATTTACATTATACTCGAGGATTGACCAGCAATGTTTGCTTCAGCGCTATCTGTAGGTACAAACAAAGTCAAGAGGTATATTTCATAGTGCATTATATAAGCGTAGCTGCAGTTCTCGAGATTTTTATTTACACTACGGCTTTTATCCTTCAAAAAAAAGATACAACTTTAAGTAAAGAGACAACATCTCATATAAAACGTAGAAAATGCAATATTTCAAGTGGTGTCTCTAAATTTTTTTTCAGAAATAATTAATTTAGAATAAAAAGGCATATATTTATTGTTTTGTAAATTTTTCTTTTTGTAGTTGAAAAGTATTTTATTCAATTTCAATTCCTTTTAAAGTAAATAAGCGTAAAATTTTTGTAGGTTATTTATATTATATAAAAAAATTGAAAATAATATATATATATATATATATATATATATATATATATATATATATATATATATATATATATATATATATATATATATATATATATATATATATATATATATATATATATATATATATATATATATATATATATATATATATATATATATATATATATATATATATATATATATATATATATATATATATATATATATATATATATATATATATATATATATATATATATATATATATATATATATATATATATATATATATATATATATATATATATATATATATATATATATATATATATATATATATATATATATATATATATATATATATATATATATAATATACATTACAAAACAAACATGCCTAAAAATTGTACTATGTACATTACAAAAAACCAAAAAAATGTAATTAAATCTAAGGATAACCTCTATCACCTTGTTTTTATCATAAAGCGTGACATATCAATATCGGGCATAGAGTTCGAGGTCGTCTGCGTGGCACACACCTAGGGAGTAGGGGGTAAGACTACGCGTGCGCAATATCACGTAAACAGAATTTCACGTCGCCGTACTACCAAGTACTACAGACTCGCCCACGTAGCTAGGTTGCAGGGTGGTCACCCCTCTTTGGGTGGAAACAGGGTTGCCAAGCGCCCAGCGCTCCTTGTTGTCTTATTTTGATAATTTTCGCTAGTCTAGCTCGCAATGGAAATTGTTTATGTTAATAGATAATTAGATACGGTAATAACAAATAGTAATAGCGATATTGTAAGTAATGGAATTTCATGAAACATATAAAATTGTGTCATATTTTTTTATTAATTATAAGAAAAATATTCAATTATTCTTGTTTTGTTTGACTATGATAAATATTATCAATATTAAATATAAGCGAAGATGTAAATCTATGTAGTCGCATCCCTAAGCTTGTCCTGTCTACCTGGTCGCATGAAGCAATTTCTAGAAAACGTCACCCGACGTCCACCTTCCTTGGGATTGTTATTCTTTGGAAAATATTACTCGTATTCGTATTTATCGAGCCCTCACTTTACAATAGATTATTGTATCAAATGTTTTAACACAAATATCCGGCGATATGTCTACGTCTGTCACATTTTGACAGTCAATTACGATTTCCGTTGATAGGAATCTATAATTTAATAGTTTCGGGCAATAATTTTGTTAAAAGCTCTTTATAATATATGTCTTCACGATTTATTCCGCACATGGCAGGGCAGGCAGACAGAATTGCACATAGGAACCTAGTGGACCATAGGTTAAGACACACCTTTGCTTAGTTCCTGCTTTCCTCGTCCCTGCTTTCCGCCTTTATCCTATTTATTAAAATCGAAATAGAAAAATTCTTCTTCCTCGAGTGTAAATCGAACCCAAAAACTGTCGCGTTGTTTAATGTAATCTTTAACAGTTTTGAATAATTTTATATGTATATAAAATATTGGTATTTAGTAGACTTGTGTATTTATTTAAAAAATATTTTTCAAACAATTAGTATCCGTTAATAGTTGTAATACAATAAATATATATCCATAGAAGGAGAAAATTGTGATTAATAACAATGATACTACTAAATTACATTTAATTGATATATAAAATGGAAAAAGTATAGTGAAATCATTTTCAACATCGTTTAGGCTGTTATCTTTGAAATCAGATAATATTTTTTCTTAATTACTTATTTACGTGTTTCAATGTAACAATCGCCTAATTTAGTCTTCGTTAGAAATATTATGTTTGTTATTCTGCTACATTGTGTTGCTACCTTTTATTGTCTATATAATAAAAATATATTTGATTGAGGATCGTTGTGGCGCAAAAGTGCGGTATTTGCCTGTAAACGACGACTTATGGGTTCGATTCCCACTCGGGTAGAATGGATTATTTCGAATCCATTTTCTTAGTTCTGGCAACTAGGCGAGGGCGGTGTTAATTTTCAACAGCTATGTCTCGGAAGTGATCGAGGGTAAACGGAAAGCAGAGGACAGAATATCTTACACTGAGTTCTCTCTGCCTATCCTGCTATGCGTGGAATAAAGCATGAAGCTAAAAAAATATTTTTTTTTATTTATGGCTTCACGCTTTATCCCGCACATGTCAGGGTAGGCAGAGGGAACTGCAGGAACCATACGAACCTAGTGTTGAGACACTCCGTTACATAGTCCCTGTTTTCTCCGTCCCCGCTTTTTGCCTTTTTTCGAGGCATTGCGTGTTGAGTGGCGGAACGCAACGCCGCGCTTTGCCTAGTTGCCAGAGCGAAGAAAATGGAAATAGAAAAATCCATCTTCCTCGAGTGGGAATGGAACCCAGAAACCGTCGTGTTAAAGGCAGACGTTGCGACGGTCCTCAAAAACTATATATATTTTTTTTATCTATCTATTTGCGATTATATTTCTACTTTCAAATTTATGTTTCTTTTTCTATTCTTCGCTCTATTCCGTATGATACGTATATTACTACAACTAGGTTGTAGGTTTAACCTACAGCAGAGAGAACCTAGTGTCAAGACATTCCGTAGTCCGCTTTCCGCCGGAATGAGATATTGTTTGTTTGGTGGCGGAACTCAACGCTGAGTTTTATCAAAGTTAAGTACAATTGAACCTCAAGCAATAATGTCAGACGATGTTGATGATTGGTAAATTAAATTAATTATTTGACGTTCAAAAAATGAAGCTTGTACTTCTTATTTTGAATAAAATTGTTTTGACTTTGACTTTGACTTTGTTACTGTTCTACGATACCAAAATGACATCAATATATTTTTGTAACTATAACATTACACGAGCATACTTATGGCAGTTATGTAGTTAATGCATTGATCCCACTAATTGATGAAGCTATTTTCCAGAAAGGTCCAGGTTCCATAAATCAAGAGTTATGCAAAGTTATTTATTAATTACTTTTCCTTTCGTAATAAAAGTTTTAATAGATATTATCTCTTAAATATCGCTTATTCGTCAATACATAAAAAGTAAATATAAAATATTTTTATACGCACATATACCTACGAAACAGTAGTTTTAGTAGGACGAATTCGATGTTTTCAGAGACGAAAAGTCGATCTTCATAATAATAATAACATTACAAAAACCCAAAAACAATACTTGTACTATGTTTTAGTTAGAATGCATCCAAAATTTGTGTAATTTTACTACAGGTGAAGTAACATAGGGACGATTTCGATGTGCAGCCCGATCACGAATATAAAACTAAAACAATGGATCTTATGCAAGTCTATATATTACGACTTATGCGGTTGACTAAGAGATTCTTTACATGTACTGTATGGTAAATTTCAGAATTTTTACCCTTTCCTGTATAAATAAAAGAAAAAACAAATTTTATTATATAAAAATATTTTAGAATTTCAATTCCAGATTGACATAATTTAAGATTCATCGTCTTTAGTTCATAATCAGAAACAACCTTTTTTTTGAATATTATTCCTCTGTTGATTATAGATATAGATTTCTAACTATATATACTTTTTTCTCTAAAATAATCGTGAACTATAATTCATTATTATATACAAGGAAAGCACGTTTCAGCGCGGCAAGCGCTGCCAAGTGTGCTTTAATGAAGACACTTGTGACGCTCGTTTCACACACTTTATTCTATGTAAAGTTTTAATATTCTCATGACCTTCACATATATACGTGCAAATTTTTACTTTTACACTTAAATTTATATAAATTGTTTAGGCATAATGTGTATCTCAGGTAGTGATACGGAATTATTTTAATATTTTATTAAAAATCCATGCGTGGGTCCCAAGTCCCTGGCGCTGGTATAAATATGTCACAACCCCCAAAAAGTCTGCCAATTGAACGGAGAAATCTACGAAACAATTTCTATACTTATTTTTGTGTATATTTTTTTTTGTGTAAAAATATAACTTTTATAATTATAATCTGACACATAACGTGATTGTATAACAAAAGAACAAAACCCTTATTTAAATAGTCGCGTATAAACATGCCTTTCAGTATTTATATGCAGAATTTCAGTAAAACATTTGAAAATGTTTGTAATGGAAAATAAATGAGACACGCAATAACATTCTCAAGATACAATTTTCATATTCAAATTGAATTTTCTTAGTCTTTTATGCACGAATATACCTATGTACGTGGTATAAAATTTTATCAAGATATCTTTTTAGATGCACCCTGTATCACGTTTGTGCCTTTCGTAGCTTGTCTTAGTGACTGCTCTCTCCGTTCTCCGTCTAAATTTGAGACTCTGCGTATTAAAAGGAATAACTCTATACAGTACTTTATGTACTTGAGTAGGGAAATGAAGATCATTTATTCCCCCGAGCGAGGCTTATTATCCACTATGTGTAGTATCAGACACCGTTTAACTGTAGAACATTTTTTTCTACATTATTATAACGCTATTTTGTAATATTATTGCAACAATTACTAACAATTTATCAATCCTAACTTTACCTATAGTTCATGAGCATCTTTAGTTTACAATTAGATAATTAGATAGATAGAACTAAAAATGTTTAAGAAAAGAATAGTTTTTGTTTTCACTTGGGGAAGACTGATTATTTTGATACTTGAAACAAGGCAACAGCGGCGTTGAGTTACGTAAGTCAACATCAATCATTGAATGGCGTGAGGCATTCAAGGCATTGATGGAACGGAGTGTCTTAACACTTGCTATGATCGAAATAAAGCGTGTTAACAATAAAAAAAACAAAAAGAAATCTATATAATTCTTATAGTGAGTAAAAGTAAATAAAACGTGTCGTATGTGTAAAATGTCCCTATTTTTTCATTTACTATTAAAGGGATGTATATAGACGTATATGTAAGTTAATGTCACTTGACATATTTCATATTTAATGTACATTTCACAAATTACTACAAACTACTTGTCTTTATTAAGCTTAATGAAATGAAAAACTTACCTATTACTTAATGTATTAAAAACGTAATATCTATAAGAAAACTTTTATATATTATTTATACGATACTATAGAAAAGTGAAAACTGGAAATGAAATATCTTAACACTAGATTCCTTTAGCCTACGGTTCCCTCTGTCTACTCTGCTATAAGTATGTAAAGAATACAGTGGGAAGCCTAGAAAGAAATGGCAGTTGTGGCCATCAATGAGACAATGTCTAATAGTGTCTACCATATAGAATTACGTCATTCTGAAACAGGCGGGTGACGGAGTAAAAAATGTAACGCTGCAATTCAATTCATTATTAAAATTATAAATTAATTGCATTAAAAATCCTGACATATATATTACATCAAAATTTGTTGATAAAGTATATTGAATCATTTATTTCAAAAGCGTTTTCTTATGAGCTTATTTAAGCTTATATTAGTAACTAATATTAGACCGGATATAGTTAACGTATAAAAGTTTACCTCGACAACAGTGATTTAATTAAGTACAAACACTATCTTATTTAAAAAACTAATTTTCTCATCGTAAACTTTAATGCTCCACTCATTTAAATACAGCTAGAACTTTTACAACTTAAGGAGGTCATAAGAGAATAATTTGTTTGGAAATGTTTCAACATTTCCTATTTGCTAACAAGGCTCGTTAGTAACTTTATTTTCGTTATTCAGAGACATAGTTTATTCTTTAAAACTGACTATTATAAGATTTATGAAGCTTTATTTGTCTTTATGAAATATATGGATATGATTATAGAAGAACACAAAACATACAAATTATTTCATTTTGTAAAATATACAAGGGCTTAGCAACATATAACATACCTTCCGTTGATATATAAGTATGGCGATTTATATGCAAAAATATATACTTATATTTTGTTACGTATATGACGTGAACGAACTAGGAATATATTCTGTATCACTTTAGCTTTAAAATGGCGCACCCTAATTCACGACTGGTCTCCAGCACTATTAAAATTCTACCTAGTTCCAAATTCCAGATCAAAGTAATTTAGTAAGATGTGGTAAAACTACCGATAAATCTTGCTATATCTGTAAAAAGGACAGGGGACAAATCATACGTGAAGCCTTCGTGAAGCGTTACAGTAGCAAGAGCACAAAGAAACATAACAACCAGCAAACGCTCAATAGAGTTTGTGAAAGAAAGTTCTTATAAAAAACCTACACAAAAACCTTTCTCCATATTAGATCCAGCTCCTCATTGGACACTTGTGATGGACACCTATGAGAAACAGTATAGAATTCCAGAGGATATTTGTGCTTCTTTATCCAGACCGGATATTATTCTCGAAGCCTAAAACGCGTAGTACTGGTAGACTTACACTTCCGTAGGAAACAAATATCCCGAAAAGTCCACCTTAAACACATTAAAAACGCCAAAAATTTCGAATTCTAAATATTTTTCTTATTCTAAACATATCTGAAGTGGTTGTATGAAATATTTTACTAGATCAGAGGTTATCCAATAAAATTTTTCGTGATATCGTATAAGATATGATACCTATAACTTGTTATTTACTTTCAGGAACATATTTTCTGCTTTACGATTTCCTCGACTATTTCGAAAAGGATGGTCCGAGTTTTCTACAGCGAGAGAAGTTCTTGGAGATTATTGACACGATTTTCAAAGAATTTTCTAAAATCAAGAGAGAAGCTATCGTGTTTCAGGTATATTAGTATAATCAAAATATCTTAATATGTTTATATTTTTTTTAGTTTTACTCTTTCTCACAAGTATGTAGACACAGCTTAATGTCGGAATTTAGATTTTTGTTGATTGTTAGAATTTAAGTCAAGCAATAATTTGTTTTGCTATGACAGAAAAATTACAACCGCCACGCTTGCTGTGCTACTACTATGTTAGCCTCTTCATACATACTCTCCGGGGAATACTTATACTTTTGATGCCTTCCTACTATATATTTGATACTGTGTGTTTCTGAAAGCCAATCGAGATCTCCCTTTACCTCTCTTACTTATTTTGTTTCATATATGTATTTTACCATTCTTTCATCACTCATTCTTTGTACATGCCTAAACCATCTGAGCATGTTCTTATTCAATCACACTGTGACATCCTCGTTAGTACCTACCATCCTGTGTATTTTTTAGTTGTGTTTTTGACTCTGCATACTCTTCGAAGAGATCGAATCTTCACAGCATTCATTTTTCTATTTTGCTTTTTTTCGCTCTAGTAATATATAAAAACTTCAAACCACCTTTATTTGCATTTTATAAGCGTCTGGTTTGTGGGTTCAATTCCCACTAGGGGAGAATTATTTAATTTTCATTTTCTTTTCACTGGCAACAAAACTCTCCACTCAAAACAATGCCTCAGAAAGCCTAAAACTGGAACCAGAGTGTCTACTAGGTTCCCATGGTTCCTGATTGGTCACGGTTCATTTTGTTTAGCCTGGCAATTAGTCAAAGCGCAGAGTTGAGATCCACCATTTAACACGCATTGCCTTTAAGAGTTCCGCCTTCCACCAGGGAACGGTATGTAGTATAGTAGTTAAAAATAATAATAATAGTGATAATTATACCTAGAACCTAGTGTACAATTCTAGAATGTTAACTTATTCATATTACTAGCAGGTGTTATAGATCCATTGTATTTATATTTCCGTAGGTACTTGTTGTGTATGTGGCCTTGCGTATCTGTATCATCAACATGTATTTATCATGTGTTTTTTTTTTGTCTTCATATTTGAATGTATAAAATACATTTTATAATAATTATCTTATATTTATTTTTGATAAAATATTTCAATTAAAATTCAATTAAATTTTAATGTTAAATAATTCAATTAAATTTCAATATTAATTGTTATTCCAATGGAATTTTATAATATGTAGCTATATTACTAAAATTTATACGTAAGCATATTCTCTTTTATTTTAATATAAGTTCAAATTCCAAAATAATCTAAGAAAGTATTTTTTTATATGAAATTATTTTATACTATGTTATAGATAATTGACAAGTTTTGTCATTTAATCAATATTGCTTAATTTTCCAGAAAGATAATTTAAATGACAATCATTTTATAATTACGTAGCGGTTTCAATCCAATTATCTGGAAATACTCTTCCTAAAAGTTAATTATTACGTTATTAGCTTTTCTGTAATCAAAGTAAAGTAGCTCCTCCAAGTTAGAAGTGTTACGATTAAGGTGAAATATGAATTTTCCTATACAATGTTACATAATAGTAATAAAATATTATGAATATATATAGTTACCAGTACAAGTGGCGCTTTAACCCGATGTCTTGAAAATCAAAAGTTAACTTTTATTTTTAAGAATAACATTGTATAAAAATATTGATGTTTAATTTAAAAGTTGTTTTCTAATGATTTTGGCTGAACTAACCACTGTAAATGAACCTTGTCACAGAGAATCTATGCGATGCAATGCACTATACGATCTATTCACGGTTTAAAATAGTAGAAATAATATTTAAAATACGCCTGAATATTTCATCTTGAGAAATCATCATAGTCTGATTTGCAATCAATCCAACATTTCTTTCATCATCAGAGATTTTTAAAATTCCAATATCATTAATAATTGATATTAAAATTTCTCTTCGTCTTTTTATATAAATTTTTGATGATATTAGAGTTATTATTTAGTACGACAGTGTCCGACAGTAAGCTCGTTAGTTGTAGGTTTGACGTATTAGATATAATGCCTCCAAGAGGAATGAATTACTTTCGCATGAATGATGAATTAAATCCTCTGGTAAAAGGAGACAAAGACTCTCGACACAATGTTTTTAGAGGATATCAGTGAATGTAATTCTTAGTTTACCCCGCGGAAGAATGCATAAAGCTAAAATTTACATAATAACATTCCGTAATAAGTCTTTACAAAAATGTATACGTAAAAAATATAAGAGGACAATTCAGTTACCTTACATTGTCGTTCTTCGTTCATATTTTTACTCTCGGCACATACATTGACTAATGTCCCTGTGGAATTAAATCTTCTGGGAATCTAATAATGACGACTTCCCATTTTAAATTGCTAACTCTGATGGAAAATGATGTAGGAACATGTATATAAGTAATGCGGATAACTCAGTTTGATTTGTTAGCATTTTTGGATCTCTTTATATTATTATATAATGGTCTTTTTATATGAACGTTTTGGTAAAAAATATTGATAGTAAATGCGTTTTGTTATTTAAGTATGAATAATACATTTTAAGTTAACTTTAAATGTATTTTTCATACTAAAATAACATAATACATATAGAGAAACTTGAAGATTTTCAGGTTTACGACTTAACTTAGGTTTATGAGCCGGAAAACATTATCGAATAGAAACTTAGATTTATAGCTTTCTTTTAAATAATCTGTATAATCTAGATTCGTTCTGTCAATTTATGGAAGTTATATAAACTTGCGTTTCACCATGCTTTTAAAATAATACAAAATAAAAACTCAAAACATAAATTACATATTTAACTAAATAAATTCATATTAAGCAATTTACTATTTTCGTTAAAAATATTAATATTTTGTATCTCTCCTTTAGTATACAGACTGGGAAGAAATAACAGACGGCTATTTGAACCAGAAGATGATAGCCGACGTCGTCGGAGACTATTTCTTCGTGTGTCCTACGAACTACTTCGCTGAGATACTAGCTGATTCGGGCGTGAACGTGTACTACTATTACTTTACACATGTGAGTAGAATTTTCAGATTTTTAAATGTTGGAAAAAACCAGAAATTAAACCCCGCCGAGTTTCTTCCGCCGGTTTTCCTCATAACTGACGTTATCTTTAGTGCACCAGCAATAAATTATTGGATCTTAAAATTCACGCAAATAATCCTGCATCTTTATTATGAATCAAATTAATCTTAAAATTAAAATGCTTAGACCAGTCTATTTGAAACATGTCATCGTGACTATTAATTAATTGTTATGTAAGTTATTCATTGATTGTTAATCATTGTTAATTAAGAAACAAGTCACGCATAGTTTAAAACACATATAATAATATAAATATATTAATATTAATTCAAATAAGTAAACGATAGCTCTAAGAAAACTCCAACCGCAAAAAATAGTACAATTGGGTTATTATACTATGACATTTTTTACCTCAAATTACCTTATTTCATCTTACAACACCACGTAATATAGATGTCAACCGCAAAGCCGTCGAGAAGCCTGTGGCGTCATTTTTTATCATTTTAGACGAACTTCGCGTCAAATTCAATATTTTTTTGACTTATGATTTAAATTTAGTATTTATTTGTATATATATATATATATATATATATATATATATATATATATATATATATATATATATATATATATATATATATATATATATATATATATATATATATATATATATATATATATATATATATATATATATATATATATATATATATATATATATATATATATATATATATATATATATATATATATATATATATATATATATATATATATATATATATATATATATATATATATATATATATATATATATATATATATATATATATATATATATATATATATATATATATATATATATATATATATATATATATATATATATTTCTGCTTTAAATGACAGAGGAAACTTTGTTTTAAGGCACTCTATAATAGTATTGAGTGGTGGAAGTCAACGCGGTATTTTAATTATTTCTAGCGAGGAAAATATATTATTCTATATTGTCCCCGAGTGGTATTTGAACCTGCAACCGTCGTACGTGAAGATCGATGAAGTTGGACGTGAAGATGATCTATAGTAAAGACAATGTTAAACTTAATCAAACTTCATTTTAACTTTCAATTACTTACTCATAACAACAAATAACGCAAAAAGAACCGTAAAATTAGCCTTGAGCTTAAATAAATGTTATTACATAAAAGCTTTAAAGATTTAACATGACCATAAAAATACTTGTGCAAAAATGTTAAAGAAATTTCCGTCTAGCAGCTCTCCAGAGAGACCGGTTTGAGTTAACACGCTAATTTAGCTAACGAACCAAATGTTAGGGCTCTCGCAAAGAGGCTACGTTTAGTTTTTGAAATGCGACGACATTCGGTGGCAAAAGGTGAATTGAAAATGAGAATTGTATGTTTCAATTTCGAATTATAGTATTTTAAATTGATTGTATTTGTTTGTACGTTGATGTGATGTAGGATAATATTGTAATCATAGTAGTATGTCAATAGAAAGCACGGCTTTGAGGTCCAGTATATGACAGAATTTTATTTTTTTTAGCTTCATACTTTATCCCCCATATAGCAGGATAGGCAGAGGAACAGAAACCGTGAGTACCTAGTGTTAAGGCATTTTTTCGAGGCAAAGTGGCGGGACTCAACTCCATGCGTTGCCTAGTTTTTAGAGCGAAGAATATGAAAGTAGAAAAATCCATCTTCCCCGAGTTGGAATCGAACCCACAAAGCGTCACGAACGCGTTACGCCTCTATGGTAATCTTGTTCTCTTCTTTTTTTCTTTCGTTTTTAGTTTTTATGCGTTATTAAAATGAAAAAACAAAATTAAAATAATGGAAATATTGAATTTTTAAAATAAATCAACTTATATTAAAAATTTTAAAACAAGTTAGTTAATGGTAATAAAATACAATCACAAGAATACATACACAATAACTAAAATGAAATCAAACGAGTTCCTAGTAATCTAATAACGTAATTTAAGGTTTTAAATTGAAAAATGAAATAAGCTTTTACTATTGTGTAATCTACCATTGAAGGATTTATATGGACATAAAGTACATATGTACCTCGGGTTGTGAACAAAGTGTGCCGGATCTTGCCACGAATTACAGTTACAGGAACTTTGTAGGTTGAAGAATGCTTTCTGCAATGCACGCGATGTCGGCGAATGATAAATGCGTTTGCATCATCACGTAGACTTAAAAAAAATTAATATATATATATATATATATATATATATATATATATATATATATATATATATATATATATATATATATATATATATATATATATATATATATATATATATATATATATATATATATATATATATATATATATATATATATATATATATATATATATATATATATATATATATATATATATATATATATATATATATATATATATATATATATATATATATATATATATATATATATATTCAATTTTTTTGGCTTTACACTTTATCCTGCTCATAGCGGGGTAGGCAGAAGAAACTGCAGGCAACGTAGTGTTAAGACACTCCGTTTTCGCTTTCCGCCTTTTTAGGACATTGTACGTTGAGTTACGGATAGACAGAATCTTATGTGAAAGTAGATCATTCTCTTCATTTCGTTAGAAGTCACGATATTATTTATTATTCCTACTAATATCGGAGAACTCACAACCATCGTCTTTACAGTCAGGTGTAAATTAGAGTCCATCTTAGGGCAAGATGAACTTCAATTTACAAAGCTACAACACAATGACGCCTATGGACTTAAATAAATTTTTAATTAAAATTCCTTTAAAAACTAACGATCTTTACGTATATTGAAAATAATATATCAGTATTTCATATAAAAATAAGTAATAGAATAATCTCACGCTTGTATTTTCAAAATCAGTACATTCTCATTTGAAACTTTAAGCCAGTGTAAATATGAATATAACATGCATACTGATGAGGATTCAATATAGGCCCGCGGGAGATATTTATAAATATGAAAATATAACAAAGTAATTTGCGGTTTTGTTCATAAAATTTATGAATTATATAAAGTTTTTTGAATCAATAATTATATAGACTTAGTAAAAGCTATAAGTTAACGATTTCAATAAATACACGTATGTATATTTTGGACGAGGAAAATTGCTAGTAATTCTGTATGTGCCTGTAATTGATGCTTGTGAACAATAGCGTTTTTTTTAATTTAATTGAAATATATAGTAAAATATTCATTGTGCGTGTAAAGTATAAATAAGGAATATTCTCCATTTTTCATTTAGAAGCCATGCTTTTAAAGGCGGATATAAGATACATACACACACACACACACACACACACACACACACACACACACACACACATACTAAAAATTATTTGTTTGTACATTCAAATATTTGTAAACGACTTAAAGCTTTCATTAACTACAAAAGCTCAGCTTATTTATAAAATAAAGAGTAATATCGATAGCAATTAAGCCATATTTCTTCATCTAAAAGGTATACGAATACTATGTACTTGAACTTACGAGACGCGCTCGTACCTTATTAAATGCAAGGCCAAGAAAGCAGAAGCAGGTTAAATCAAGATGTTTTCTCCCTTGAAAGCTTTTTAATAATTAAAACTATAATAACAAAGGTATGTAGGTATACGCTGAATTGTCAGCTCCAGCGCTGAGTAAATGAAAATGTCTACAGAGGAGTTTATAAAGTAAACACTTCATTAAAAAATAAAGCGGAGTATTGTTATACGCTGTATTATACTTTTATATAGGAAGTTTGAATTAGATTTTTTGTATGAACTTTGTTGTTTAGTAGACCAGCTAATTTTCTTGATATTTATGTAATTTTTTTATTATATAATATATAAGTGGTTGTTACTTTTAGGATTTCATACATCAACGTACCGTCGTGGTGCAAAGGCTCAGCCTCTGCCTGTAAATGCGACGGTGTGTGGGTTCAATTCCCACTCGAGGAGGATGTATTATTTTATTTCCATTTTCTCCACTCTAGGCAACTAGGCAAGCGCGGCGTTGAATTTCGCAACTAATACGCGTTGCCCCGAAAGGCGGAAAGTAGGGAATGGAGTGTTGTAACCTTTTTACTGTTCCTGCGGTTCCCTCTGCCTACCGTACTATATACTATATAAGAAAATAGATAACATTAATAAGATCATATTGTAAGTTGTTAAAAATCATCTGAACTTATCTAATGCAATATACATATTTAAAGTCGTCAACGCCATCCTGGAGCATTACCTGGGCAAATCGTCTAAATGCAAATAAGATGGATGCAGGTTCGATTCCCACAAATGAATTAAGTAATGTTTTTTTTTTCTCTAGCCGAAATATGATAAAACATTGTCTGGAATTGCGATGTAAAGCGACAGCAAATATTTAAAAAAGATCTAATAGAAATTAATGCAAGCATTCACTTGAAAAATATTTTACGCAAATAAATTTTAAATAATACCTTACACTGGGTACAAAAGATCGCAAAATATAAAAATACAGCATAGTAAAGGAATATTAAATGAATCGCTCGAAACCGTGCAGTCAAATACAAAAGGAATGATGTTTTTCAAACGACTGGACAGACTTTTGCAACGTGCCGTAGAACGTTTTTTGATCAAGCCACCTTTAAAGCGACATCGATGTATCCGTTTAAAAGCTACAATATCAGACAAACGGCATATATTAATAAATATTAGAATGTAAACTGTTGAATATTTTTTAAATATCTTCCGCCTGTACTAGGTAAAAGTGAAAATCCATAGAGATGCGATTTGATGCCTTGCATTAAATTTTCAATACTATCCATAATAACTCTGACCCATAACACTTGTGGAAGAAAAAAAATTAACGAATAAATTTAAACATATTTATTCTTTAAAAAATTTTCTTTTCTTATATTTTTTTAATCAAAACTTTTGAATTTTTCATGAGAACCCATTTTAAACTCTTTTGTAGAGCAGATTTGCAAAATTATTACTTGTTCTGAAACAATGTGACAGTAAAAAAGTATACGATAGTATTCAAAGAGTAAATGTACAGTAAATTTGAATTTCATACAAATTTTATTTTGTTACATTACACACATAACATTCTTTTTAGAAAAGTGGTTAGAGTTTTCTTTGCAGGTAAACATTAAGATACACGTAGACTATATCTATCCAGAGTATTTGGACAGAGATGCTATATAATTGTCATAGCATTCAATGTCATAAATCACTTAATAAAACATTTAAAAATAAATCCAATAAATACCGCTGTCTACAAGCAACTGACCCGTTTGAGTATATTTTGTTAGAACAAAATATTATTGTATTAATATATTGTTCTGATGGACAAAGTGTCCATCAGAACAAGATATACTTGCAATTATATAAGTATTGTATTGACTGCAGATAATCTTGACAGCGACACAGAGTCAGATTGATATAATTTTATTGCTTATATAATCCCACAGTGTTATAAGACTTTTTACAAGACATTGGTAGCTCTATATAGATTTATCTTGATTTATTTTGCTCTATGTAGCATAAAATTTTAATTGTAAAAAAATGCCAAAATCAAAATGACAACTTGATATTATTAATGTTTCTTAATATTGCCAACTTTATTTATTTTCCGCTTCACCCTTTATTCCGCTCATGGCAAGATAGGCAATGGGAACCTCAGGAACCATAGGAACCATAGGAACCTAGTGATAAGACACCATTCTCTGTTACAAAAAAAAGACGGAATTTTTTCGAGGCATTGCGTGTTGAATGGCGGAACTCAACGCCTTTACCTAGTTGGCAGAGAGGAGAAAATGGAAATGGAAAAATCCATCTTCCCTGAGTGAGAATCGAACACATACTCTGCGCCACAACGGTCCTCAATTGTTAACTTGGGCTAGTGAATTAAACAATAACAGTATGTAGTCAATTGTGGTCTTATCACGTGTACTATTCTTATGGGATTATGCGTCACAATTGCAATTCAAACGATGTCCACATATTGTTAGCAAATCTTCACCCTTGAGTATTCTTATCCTTTTGTAGAGCAATCAAACACTAACTATAGTCTTGGACCTAGGAGAAGAACACTTGACCTGTTTTATATTTGTAAAATATTACTTTATTGTAAAGAAATGTAAATGCCTTAAAAAAATGTTAGTTTTAAAGGCAATTTGTGTTCGTGATAAATTATGTATGTTTTGGTTAAAAATAATATATATATATATATATATATATATATATATATATATATATATATATATATATATATATATATATATATATATATATATATATATATATATATATATATATATATATATATATATATATATATATATATATATATATATATATATATATATATATATATATATATATATATATATATATATATATATATATATATTTACATACAGCTGGTTAAATATAAATTACAAATTCAAACCAAACTACGTGCTAATTGTAATAGCAGAACATCGCTGCGGGCATGTTCCATTAAAATATGCTGTACCAAATAACGAACACAATAATCAAGTTTACTCGTGTTTCATACACAAGTTACCTTACCTAGGTTTTATAATATCAATATGTAACATTGTTTTCGTTTACTCAGACTTCATTAGATTTATAAAATTTCACATTACTTATTCATTATATATTAGGATTAGGATAAGGTAATTAGGAATGGTCTACTAACTTACTTGTGGAGTGAAGCCAAAATTTGACATGTTAATCAGTTACCTACCTAATTAACCCGAGTCTTATTTACTAAAGACCTTGGTTTATATCGAATTCAAATACTTTAAATGTGTCAAAAATGTTTTTATTTCATTTGTTTTTTGTAAGTTAATCCTTAATTGCCTAGTTATACTTTACGCTTATTACTTTACTAGTGAAAGATTACGAAAATATATCACCCTCCCGAAAACCGACATCCTATCGAATCAATAACGATCCCGTTTGTAGTCGGACACTGTGCCAATGAGCCCTCAAAAAAAAAGCGAAATAAAAAGTGACGCTGTAAATATATATAATCTATATATATTTATATATTTTTTATACACTCTTACATTTATTTTTAGTATAATTATATAAATGTTTAATAAATAGACTACTTACACAGAATCTGTCGCTAGTTTTGATGTGAGAGATTCTATGAAATGTACCTATATAATTTAAAGTGAGATACATTTAACATATCCAAAATGTATGGAGAACTCGTGTTTGCTATTTGAATTCAAAACCGGAAACGTCAAAATTATAATAAGTTCTATGAAACATTCACATCACGACTCGTAAAATAGACATATTATATGTATGGACGAAAATAAATATTATATACATTTAATATATTTTTTTTAACATTTAAAACTGGAATTATTGCTTAGGTAATTGTTTCATTAAGTAAGTCTTTTCTGTAATTAGAAATTTTCATTTTATGATGTAAACGTCACTACAATGTTTTTGGTGATTTAATAATATGAAATCGCCATATTTTATTATTAGAGTTTTGTACTAAATATTGCCCAAGAGCAAACTAATAGAAATCGCTCATAGAAAGCTTGAATTTCCATCGTTTGACACGTGTTTTTACGAAAAATCATTTACGGTACGAGCAATACGCTTATAGAACTCGCTCCCTAATTCTATCCTAGTTGGTAATCCATGCTTAAACACTTTCAAATTAAGATTGAAAAAATATTTTCTCAAATTTTGTGAATAGCTTTTATGAATATGCAATATATCCTTGTCATTATCCTTATACTTAGTCTTATTTAATTGTTTCTTTTTTTTAAGTATTTATGTATATATATGTGTATGTTTTTTTTTAGCTTCACGCTTTATCCCGCACATGGCAGGGTAGGTAGAGGGAACTGCAGGAACTATTGGAACCTAGTGTTAAGACACTCCGTTGCTTAGTCCCTGCTTTCTCCGTCCCCGCTTTCCGCCTTTTTTCGAGGCATTGCGTGTTTAGTAGCGGAACTCAACGCCGCGCTTTGCCTAGGTGCCAAAGCGAAGAAAATGGAAATAGAAAAATCCATCTTCCTCGACTGGGCATCGAACCCAGAAACCGTCGCGTTACAGGCAGACGTTACGCCTCTGCGCCACGACGTTCCTCAATGTGTATGTATATGTATGTATATATGTATACTACGACTATATTAATTATATTATTTTAGTAGGTATATATTTTTATACATTTTATATGATGATATCTTTATAAGAAACAATATCTCTCACATTAAAGGGTCTCTAGAAGAGATCTCTTTTAAGGATAAGTCATCGTTTGATTTATTTTCTTATATATTCTATGCATCTTTAGTCTTGTGGTACATAAATAAAATAAAATAATTAACATTAGTGTACATTTTCAATATGAAAAATGGCCTTCGAATATCGAAACTCTGGCTTAGCGCCGACATACACGTATAAAAAGCCGATGCAGAATTTCTCTTGGGATGCAATTTAAATATGCACCAGTAAATAGATTTGATTGCACAAAATTGAAATGTTATTGAATAAAATATTGATAGAAATTGAAGCTTATTCAGGCTTTGTTAACGATCTCGGAGTCTGCAATTGATAGCTGAGTTATCATGTTTGTGACGTAATGACGCTTGTGACGTTAAATGGTGTTTTAAGAAATTTATTAGAAGGAAATCAATATATAGACATAAAGAAATTTGTAATTTTCTTTTTTATTGAGGAAAGTTATGGTGCAGAGGTTGTGTTTCTGGGTTCCAATCCGGGAAGAAATGTTTTTTCATTTCTTCGCTCTGGCAACTAGGCGTTGAGTTGTGCCACTCAATGCGTAATGTCTCGAAAAAGGTGGAACGCAGCGAACGGAGGACTACGCCGCAATGTGCGGGATGAAGCGTGAAGCTAGTAAAAAAGAAATTAGCTAAAATATTTTTTAAGTTGGTTGCTAATATGTAATAAGTATTTTGTGTATAAAAGTCGCACTTTTACTATTAGAGTAATCCACCGAGTGTGGATTTGATCCTTTAACAGTTGCTATTAGTCAGTTATTATTTCACTGAGCCAATATGATGATGATTACAATTTAGCAATATAATTCATATAAATCGTAAATTGAACTTAGAAAACCTATCATTTGAACATTCACATTATATTATTTAATATATAATTTGTAACTGCGTGACGTATTTAAATTGCCTATACATAATATCCAAGTTTGAGTACACATATATCAGCAAACATTAATAAAATAATAAATAACATAATGCTTTGCATTTTTAATAAATAATAATTGAACCCATATATTAGCGTAAATTACAATCTGTGCAAATTTATTTATATAGATCTTTTGCGTGACTGAACATTCAACGTTGAGTTATTACAATGTTTTATTTAACGTCACGATAACCTGATATTATATGTTTTACTAAACATTATAAATTGAATTGTTATTTGAGGGGTCCTCGTGCTATAGTGGCATAGTGCTTTCAATAAATGGGACGGTTGTAGGTTCGATTCCCATACGGGGAGAGTGAATTATTATCATTTTTTTCACCTAACAACATTTGCCTTAAAAGGTGGAAATCGGGACACATCGCCTGTCCGGCTATATGCACAGTAGCTAAGTTAGCTAATAATAAAATATATACAGTATGAAGCTAAAAAAGCTGTTGTTTTTTAAATGTTGTGTATGTAATTATTTGGATAACTTGCTTCATATTAGCTCGTTTAATGCTGAATGGCGAAATCTATTATTGAGTTTCGCTGTTCACCGTTTTTGCCCCATTTCATCTTAGGTATTAGGGGACCTCAACGTCGCGCCTTGTCATTGACCTGGAATCGAACCAACTGCATGTTCGTTCTATTCCAGGTCAATGAATGCAATCAATTTTTGTAGCGATTTTATACAAAAAGACTTGAAATTTGAAAAAAAAAGAGAAATATTTAAAAGTGCAGTCTAAAATATTCCAGTAACCCAGTCAAAGTATGAAAAGCTTTTGCTAACGTTATTTACTTCAACGAGCTTTCCTCAAGTAATATTTAAAGACTTTACATTCGAGCGACGATGTTACTATGTTTGTATACTATATGTTATTCAAAAACTATATTATAAAATATCAATTGAAAAATATAATTTGAGACTCACATTCACACTTTTAGATTTACTAGCGTAACGTGTATATATAAAGCTTTATGTTGAAACACTCCGTTCTCTCCACTTTCCACCAGAATTTGAGGAGCAACTTATTTGATTAGCTTAGCTTAAAAGAAAATAGAAATAACAAATTAATTATCGTTTACATAAAAGCCACTGTCAAATAATGTTTCGCTGAGTCATGTAAGTCTATTAGTAGTTAACCACTATATAAAGAGTTGAAGATAAATTGTTATATTGTCAGAACTTAATCTGCACATGGAAGATATATTAAAAAAATATATTAATTTTTGGTTATAAAAAGTCGAGTAGTAATATATAATAAGGATAAATAATGGGAAAACGTAAATGTACCTTGAATAGGTAGCGCTTCATTCAATTCAACTCAAGTAACGAAATTGGCTTTAAAACAAATAAGTGCCTTCAAGCGACTGCCACTGTAATTGGCATAAAGTTGACTTAAAATATATTTCTACAATATTCACTATTTAAAAACTTTTTGAAACTTGATTTTGTCTATGACTTTGTTATCTAAATCGAAGTCGAATAACCAGTCGATTTTTAGAAAAGACCAGTCCTTGAGATAGGTATAAAATAAAAATAAAAAAAAAAAAAAACAAAAAATTACAGTTTAATTCATAATTTTTTGATAAAAAGAGAACATTTTTCACTTAAGTTTAAACGGTTGACCTAAATATGAATAAATGGGATAAATGGTTGCAATAAATCAGGAAGCTAAGTAACAGCGGCAACTTGCCGACTCACGGTTACTCCGAACGCTAACGGAATGTAAGTAGGTCACTCTATTGGCGACCCGAAATCTTTTAATAAGTTTACCGAATCGGTAAATGTGTTTGATGACACTCTGAGAAAATGTTAAAATATCAGCGTATCTTTGTGGAGATGGCTCGAAAATTCTCATAGGAATTGAATTCTCGAATAAATTTTACATGGAATGTATAATAAATGAGATGATTAATCACCTACGTTGTTAGATTTATTATAAAATACATAAAGATCTGTAAATTTTTGTTTTTAACTTTAATAACATAAATATACATTCTAATGAAAATTTATAGAACGGAAGACCATAGTGGCGCGCGAGGCGTGTTAATACAACTCCTCGTATATTCGATTCCCGCTCTTAAAGATTTTCAAATCTATTTTCTTAGCTTTGGTAACTAGGCAACAGCGGCGTTGAGTTACGCCACTCAACACTTAATGTCTCTAAAGGCTGAAAGCGAGGAACGGAGAGTCTTAACACTTGGTTTCCACAGCTTCTGTGGTTGCTTCTACCTAACTTGTTGCAAGCGGGATAAAGTGTGAAGCCAAAAAAATTTATAAAGACCATTGTGGCGTTTTCGTATAGGGTCTGATTTCTACCCTATTTGTTGAATATAAAAACACTCCGTTTTCCGTTGTTCTTGTAAATTCGAGATACTGCGGTGAGCGACGGAACTTACCGTAATACTTTATTTTATAAGTGGAGACAGGGTATATGAAAATAATAAATTATTTTAAATTAGAATCAAAGCCTTGTCGCCTTTAAAGACAATCACTGTGCCAGTGGACATTATATTTGAACCTGCTTTAAAGCAGGAAGTATTAGTTACATACATTAAAATTATTATAGGTCTAATAATTGAAGCATGGTCAGACATCTGCAGATCAAAGGTCACGAGATTAACAAGCTATTTTGGGCCGTGACCTGTTGGCGCTATTTTTGTGCATTGCATTCAGTTTTAGCTTAAATTAATGATTTATTTGCTAAGATATTGATTTTGTAGCTTTTAATGGGTATTATAAAACATTACATCATCAAAATATATAAGGTATATAGACTATACTAAATATAGTATCTCGCTTTCCGCAAGTCAACTCACAGTGTATTCAATATTTTATATCTACCTTGTCGTATTTTTTTTAAATTGTAATATTTCTATATAGATTAGAATGGACCTATATACACTGAGATTTTTAAATACGTTTCATTCTGTACTTTTACTTCATTTGTATTATTTTGTACTATACACATGAACAGTAGTAATATATATTTAAAATATTGTTACTAAACTTTCGGTTCTAGATACATTCAGTAGTTCCCCTGTACATAAAGTTTTTACATAAGGTTAACTTTAACTTTAAGTAGGGCATCACATTACGTCGTGTTATAAGGTTAAGGCATTATAATGACCTGTGTGACCTATAAGTTATGTATGATATAATCAAAAACAGAATAATTGTCTGTTTTTAATATATAATTTTAAAGATAACATTTGAAATATACAGTTTCTATATATATAAAGAAAAATATAAATAAAAATTTAAAATAAATTTAAATTCGATTAATCTATATAAAGATGTATTAAAAAGTTTAATAAAAGCAATAGTGATGCGATGCGATCGCGTTTAGTTGTAATCGAGATAATTTTAGATTCGATCCTCAATAAAGGAAATATATTATTTGAATATCTCAGCTGTAATAAGACAAAACGCGGTGTTTAGTTCCACCATCTCTAATTCCAGTAAAAATGTCAAATAGAGCCTCTCTACATTTTCTCCCTCCCTTATCCGGGGTAAAACGTGACAAGAATACTTAGATCAATATGTATACACTAAACAATCATATTCAAACATAGGATATGTTTGAATCGTAAATATAGAGTACTAGATATACCAATTTGCGTCCCCTGCCGGGATAATAATATATCCTGTAACATAACCAGTGCAATCAACGAAACGGATTTTAAACTATAATAGCTTACTAATATTTACGTACGATTTTATCTACGTACAAATTTACTTTGTATATATATATTTTTTTAATATAATGAAAAAATATAGTATATATTTAATATAATTCAATTAATCATTGTGACGTACCGAGCGTACGAGTAACATAATTTTGGTTTAATTTTGACATATGATTGAATTGCATTTTTTCTCATCAGTATATTGGACATATAATAGTATATTATATTGCGATTGCAGAAGATTCTAGATAAAACTTTAACTGACAACTTGAGAGCTTATATTTCAATATCATACGAACGAAAAAAGAATTAATAACTCACTGGGTAACAAAAAAGTAAAATTTTTAAGACGTTACGTAAAAAATCTGAACTTGATTTCATGAGTAGTATTACTTTAAATTTAGTTTCCCAGTTGCGGCTTCAGTAACTTACAAAACGATATAATAATGTATAATAAAAATATATAATAATGTAGAAATATAGATTTTCTCTGTAATAACTTTGTCTAATAGTAAAGACCACAATGAATTTTATTTTATCCATTGAATACTTATGAAAGTTACTCTCGTTTCTCTAAAGCAACTGTATCACACTTCGACTAAAAGAAGACGTAAATTAAATTTGCCTGGTACGAAATTTTTATAGTATTCTATTAATAACATTATTTTATCTATTTGAAATTAATTTTTCTCAAAATAAACATGTTATCGAGGCATAAAATCGTTCAAGCTAAATTGAATTGATGATATATTGATAAAAATAGCAATATTTGTACAAAAGCTTTTAGTTTTATCGTGATATTCCGTTCAGTAGAAACACGTAAATTACTCTTATATAATAATTTAATAATATGAAATATATGCTATCTTTAGGTATATTTATAGGATATTTTTCTTTTTTTTTGTTTAAATTAATTCATACCAAATAGGGTTGAGATGATTCTAAAAGAATATCTGTTTTGTAAATCGAAATTTACGTCTTCTGGTTAGATAAAGTGGAGTCGAGTTCATAGGAAAATTGAAAATCAAGTCAGCTATAGTTTTATATTTTTTCTAACTTTACATTTTCCACTGCGCTTCTCGCTAGGCTAAACGAGACATTATGTTAGTAGTGTTTTAATGAGGGTCGAATTTATAACTATTTTGAACAAAGAATTTATAGCTATACACGCTGTATACTGTACTAAAATGGCCTTTCTTAAATCTTTTCTTTTCTTGTCATATACATACATACACTGCCATGGGTGGGACAAAACGCGAAGCTAAATTAAAAAAAATATTAACAAGAATGACAGTAATATATCATTTCTCGTATGTAATTATTTTACTAACTATTACTTACCTTTACGACAAATCTAAGTAAGCTTGACATTTCGTGATTCTTTGTTACAATATTAATATCTTACATCCAATTAATACAACTGAGAGACAACAGATTTTCTCAAAGAAAATAATCTTTTCACTATGTAGGCGTAACTTCGTAACTCAATCACCGATTCCTGAAATATTCATGAAATAAACAAAAAAGTTACAACCAACAATATTAATTAACAAGCTATAACTCCACAAGTCCTTTAACTGTTAGAACAAATGTGAAATTTTGGCGTATATTTTGAATATATCAGTCACGCGAGAAGGTAGGTGTAGGTGATGTATTATGATTATGTAAATCCTTAATATTCTAATTCACAGTTAACTTTAATATTGCAGTTAAATATTATACAATACCATAAAATAAAAGTTATTATAAACCATTTATGATCTAGCTATAAACTGTTATATATTTATATTTTAAAATCCTATCTACTTTTTGCTTAATTATAAATACTTGAACTTTACTTCACAGACTCTTTTATCTATCAGGGAAATTCTTAGTACCAATGTTCTGGCTATTAAAATGTATCATCAAAAATACAGACAATTTTTAAAATCAGTTCATTGAGTTATATTATAATAACGTGAACTTGATAGTTACTTTAAAGTCAAAAACAGATACTTCAATTCTTATCTTCTCGTATATATCCGATATCGTAAAAAACCTATGCAAATAATATCTTAGATAATTGTAAAATAAAAACTGAATATATATAGTACGTTGTTTATTATCTTATGATTTGTAATTTATCATAATGATCAAATGTTTTTATAATTATAAAAATGTGAATAATTTCCTAAAGTTTTAATAGACATAGGTTCTTAGAGTAAGTGTAACTTACATGTGAAATTAATTTTTAATTAGTAGACTAATATCCAAGAGCTGTAACTTGGAAATCTGTAAAGATTGAATTATCTATATATTGAATAAGGCTTCTCATTTAAGCAGTTTATTGACGATAGATAACGATTTCGGGTACAGAGAAAAATATGGTTTTTTTTGAGAATTCTATGTAAATGATCACTCTGCTCTCTGGTTTTTTACCAATTTGAATACAATGCTGTTACATTCAGAATTTTAACTAGCAGCAGAGCCTATAGCCACGCCTTATATTATTAACAGAAAGAAATGAAAATAATTCAACCCTGCGAGTGGAAACTAACTTTTTTTAAAATGGTGTTGTGAAAGTCAGTGACAAAAGTCTTAATAACAATATATTAAATGCTAATATTCTTTATTATTATTATTTCCAGCGTACAAGCACTAGTCTTTGGGGAGAATGGATGGGAGTGATGCATGGTGACGAAATGGAATATGTATTCGGACATCCTCTCAATATGTCATTACAGTATCACAATCGGGAACGTGATCTCGCCGCCCACATCATGCAATCGTTTACCAGATTCGCTTTAACTGGGTAAGTACTAAGTATTATTGGCTTCCTCATTAAAAGTTACATTAAGATTATCCTAGCAGATTCGAAAGTGCTTTTGCAATGAATTATTTTATTTTCTTTATATAGTAGCTTCACGCTTTATCTCGCACATGGCAGGGTAGGCAGAAGGAACAGGAAGGATCGTGGGAACCTAATGTTAAGACACTCCGTTGCTTAGTCCCTGCTTTCTCCGTCCCCGCTTTCCGCCTTATTCAAGGCATTGCGTGTTGAGTGGCGGAACTCAACGCCGCGATTTGCCTAGTTTACAAGAGCGAAGGAAATGGAATTAGAAAAATAGATCCCCAGTCGGAGAAGATGGACTTTCCCGACTGGGGATCGAACCCAGAAACCGTCGCGTTACAGGCAGACGTTGCGCCTCTGCGCCACGACGGTCTCCACGGTTTCTTTAGTAATAAAGCAAAATGCGCCGTCGAGCGCCGTCAATATGCATTGCCCAGAAATTCGGAAAGTGGAGAGCGAAGTCTTTTAACACTAGATTCCTTTGTTACCCTCTGCCTACTCTGCCTTATGGATTTAGCTTGAAGCCAAAAAAATATTGGATATTAAATTGTTTACTTTGTAAAGGATTTTTTCTGTTGCTATTAAATTGTTATTGGAAACAGTTCGAGAAATATTAAAAGAATAACTTATATGAGGATAATTTAAACATATTTAAAGTTAAAAAAAAATTACTACAGAAAATCTTTTCTTAAAAAAACATAATTAGAAAGATAATATCTAGTATGTTTGTTTGTGACAACGTATTAAGCTAATGACTTCTTGGTATTGGAAATGCTTTTTGTCATTTCAAAA
Source organism: Dione vanillae (assembly GCA_037178615.1). Classification (NCBI taxonomy): domain Eukaryota; kingdom Metazoa; phylum Arthropoda; class Insecta; order Lepidoptera; family Nymphalidae; genus Dione; species Dione vanillae. Next base: position 1,107,846 of record JAZFAU010000102.1, read on the forward strand.
CGAGTTTCGTATACATTACATCGCTTGATGATAATTTTTTGCCCGTTCCAATTTAAAAGTTAATAACCTATTTATGTGTTGAATACTTCTAAATAAAGCGTGTTATGGAATTTTGTCTGTAATAAAGTTCTAAATAAATATTATTATTATTTTGTTGTATATATATGTATATAAATAAATTGCTTTAAATGTTATAAGGCTAGCTTTAATTATATTACACGTTTATTTAACTAAGCAGCTATTTCTTTGTAACAGTTGTAGTGACTGATGCTTGCATGTTTGTACAAAAAAATATTTATGATTTTTTATTGAAAATTGAATTTGAAGGTGAACAACACTTAAATTACTGTTGAAAGAAAGAAAAATTCTCGATAAAAGAATATTTATATTAGTCAATGATTATTAAATATAAATTACAAATTCTTTAGGGTTACTTTGTATCCTGCATATGGTAGGCAGAGAGGCTAAGTCACTTGTAGTGTTTTTTGAGACTTTTTGTTTTTATGGAAATAAAAAAGAATAATTAAATACAAATAGTAGGTATTCGAATACTTGCAGTTAGGTATTATGCCACTGAGCCACAACAGCCACAAAATAATGTAAAATATTTTTATTTATTCATATTTACAAGTAGCAATTACGTTGTTATGTGCTATTAAGTAACTTTTTGTTTGAGGACCGTCGTGGCGCAGAGGCGAAACGCCTGCCTGTAACGCGACGGTTACTGGGTTCGATCCCCAGTCGGAGAAGATGGATTTTTCTATTTCCATTTTCTTCGCTCTGGCATCTAAGGCAAAGCGCGGCGTTGAGTTCCGCCACTCAACACGCAATGCCTCGAAAACGGCGGAAAGTGGGGACGGAGTAAGCAGGGACTAAGTGACGGAGTGTCTTAACACTAGGTTCTTATGGTTCCTGCAGTTCCCTCTGCCTACCCTGCCATGTGCGAGATAAAGCGTGAAGCTAAAAAAAAAAAAAAAAGTAACTTTTTTCCAGCTCAATACATTTACCTAAGTAAAAACGGCGACTAGTCCTGATTTTTACATTCATTAACATAAACACTACGTATTTTATCCCGTATAGCTCGATTTTTAGAAAGAATATTACTCTCCGACTATTCAACATGTTACGTGTCAAGTGTCAGAACTTATTTTCGTTAGAAAAAGCCAATAATTCAAATATAACCATTCTCTGCTAAAGACAAAGCTAAAAGGCATCTCAAATGTTACAGGAAACCCCACAGGCCAGATGAGAAGTGGCCACTGTACTCGCGGTCATCGCCACACTACTACACGTATACGGCGGACGGCACAAGCGGCCCGGCGGGACCACGTGGACCGCGCGCCTCGGCTTGCGCGTTCTGGAATGATTTCCTGAATAAACTTAATGGTTGGTATTATATATATTATTTTTTAACTTGATAAGGTCTCACAGTATCTACCTAGATGGAGTTAATTTTGTGGTAAGTGACCTTGGTCAATGATAGTGGAGAGGCGAAAGAGGTATACACTACTCTGCTAGGGATAAAGAGTGAAGCTATGCATATTTATATAAATATAATTCCCTCAATTCTCCCGTTTTGTTAAATTTACTAACTGTTATTATACTTACCAATAATATTTTAGATAAAATTAATTTTAAACTAAAGCAGTAAATGTATTGCCACTTAAAACTGTGAGATAATTGTGTAAGTAATTTAAACGTGAATGTGTTGCAAAATAGCAACTAAATAAATTCACATAGGTAATACAAAATGAACACATGGATAATAAGATATTTTAACTATAAAAGAAAGACTTTTGTAGAGAAAAACATATAGCTCGAATAAAATTACAAGTTAATTGAATTACCTGTTGCTCTATTTTAGTAACTGTTATGTAGGATAAAAGGATTATTTTTCTATATACAGTTAAATATTTTTAAAACTATATCTTTTACGCAAAAGCTACATTTTTGGTCTATTGAAAGGTATGATGTGAATCGCATAAAATATTGCTTTTAAATTGTTAACTAAAATAACTGATCATAAATTAATATATTTTATAAAGCACAATTATGAATGAGTCTCATCTAGTGACTGGAGTGTTATATTAATAAATTTCAATTAAAATTATAATATAGAGTTAGGTGTTGTGGTGTTAGAGGACCGTCATCGCGAAGAGGCGTAGCGTCCACCTGTAAACGCGACAGTTTGTGGGTTTGATCCCACTCGTGGAAGATGGATTTTTCTCAGGCAACTATCCAAGCGCGGCATTAAGTTCGGCTAATCAACACGTAATGCTTTGAAAAAGTCGGAAAGCAGGGACGGAGAAATCAAGGACTAAGCAAAGGAGTGTCTTAACAATAGGTTCCTACGGTTCTTGTTCCCTCTGCCTACCCTGTCAAGTGCGGGATAAAGCGTGAAGACATAAAAAATATATATTGTTAATATTATTATAAATACTACCATTTTTATTAAAATAGAAGTATTTATAATCTATATCCCCTAAATATTGTTTCTCTATCCTTTATACATGTCCTCAATCATTTCTATCGTCTGTTTTCGTGTTATTTATTAAATTTAAAACAAATATTAAACAGTTATTAAATGTCAAAATATTTTTAATATACGTAAATAAATAAATAACATTTATTATTATTAAATTCCAGAGTTGGAGCACGTACCTTGCGATGGGGCTGTCACTGGACCGTACTCAAGCGTAGCGGGGACTACCCTACCTTTAGTACTATTAACTACGCTAGCAATTACAGTGGCTCTATAAGCAGCCAACAAATGAAAATTTATTTATATTATTAATAATATATTACGAGATCTTATAGAAATTATTAAAGAATGGCACGAGAACTTTGAACTTAGATATTGACACTACATGCTATTTAATAAGAAGTCTTGTTATAGTTTTATTTTATAGTCCCATAGCAAGGAAATAATAGCGAAAATTGCATTATATGTATATTAACGTATAAAAACATATTTTATAATCTCTGTATTTATTTATAAGGAATGTAGTGCTTAAGTGAGTAGCTGTCACGATGTTCCTCTACCTGTAGATCGTAGGTATTGTGGAATGAGACCAGGGCCGGAGTACAAAAGCAGAGACACGAGCAGATGAAAAAGAATTTAATAAATGATAATTACTAGTAAAAAACTAAAAAAAAGAAAAAATATTATATATATGGAGACATTGGAATTTTAGCCCCTGTCTCCTCAAATCTGGTCCTGGAAATAATTATTAATTCAGAAATCTCCGATCTTTTTAACTGTGTGTTAGGTTAAATAGAGTTTAACATCGGCTTTAATTATTGAAGCGATGCTCAGCTTTTAAGGCATTGAAATTAATCACTATACATATCAATGTGTGCCTCTGCTTGGATAGCAATCGATACATATCTTGAATAGGGCGATTTTAGAATTTTATATTATATATATATTTATATAGGAGTGTACGCTGTGACGAATTTTTATTAATATATTTAGGGCGCTATCGATTCGTACTTCGGGTGCGACGTACCACTACTTATGATATCCAATTCTTATGACTTCAAAACAAATAATTCTATATTTTGTAAATAAATCCTTCTAAATTAGGTCGCTGTAACCAAAAGATACAATTTTCTATGTACGTATGGGACGGTTATATTGTAACTTAGAATTTAGTAGTTCTAAATATTAAATCACTTAATGCATTTTACACGAGGTAACGCACGGCCGTGCAAAATTATTCTGTAGACCATAACCGACTACGTATAGAACTCAGTTGACAATTCCGTTATAGCAGTGAAAACGTTTTGTCATATATATATATATATATATATATATATATATATATATATATATATATATATATATATATATATATATATATATATATATATATATATATATATATATATATATATATATATATATATATATATATATATATATATATATATATATATATATATATATATATATATATATATATATATATATATATATATATATATATATATATATATATATATATATATATTTAAAGACATTTATTATGAAAAAAGAACTCTAAGATATATAGAATATACTTAATTACAAAACACATACATATCTACTACATATATTATGATGCAATACATATTCTACAAACAATTAATAATGGAATTAGAAAGCTTTTAAATAATTCAAGTAAAACAAATTTAAACAATACGTTTTTTCACTTAAACACCTAGGTATATATAGGATCTCCTTTTTATAAATATATCTGACTTAGATACTGGGATATTTTTCATGTATTCAGTCAGTATTCTATAGCATAAAAATGCTTTAAGAGAAAATCATCTTATGAATTTAATAAAATTTAAAACATGGTATTTGTATGAGATATGAGTCGTATGGAATTAGTCATAACCAAATAACATTTTTTTACAAGAAAAAAGAAAATTAAAAAAATTATAGTGATGTTATAAATACATTTTACAATACATTTATTTTTTGATTTTTGTTCTGTTAAAATAATCATTGTTATTACTTTATTATAATAAATTTTATACGACTCAATCTGAATTAGCGGTAGGAATGTATACCTATGCGATTGTCAATTACTATCTTGAATGAGTTAAATATTGTTTTGCACATGACTAATGTGCCATTTGGTGTTGCCATGTTTTACATTAAAAAAACGTATTTATGCTATATAAGTGAACTATTGAATCGGCGGGTACGTTAGAAAATAACTGAGGGAGAATTGGGCTTTTATATATTATTACTAAACATAATTTATTATTACGTTAACGAATTAACAGAATAACATATATTTGTTTTTTATATTTAATTTGTTAATGTATAGATTGTCAGTAAATACATGATATCCTGATAAATTGACTAATTGATGATATAACATGCAATATTTCTTAAATTTTTGTACCATATTTGTAATTTTGACTTTTCTATTTACTAACTGACAATTCGGTTCAATAGTTCACTTATATATTTATTTGTTTTAGAGAAAATAAAGTAGTCCACGTCTTATTAAGCGTTTGTAAGCACTTTGTAGTGTAATTTTACACTGGCATCTGTCCAAGGAAGACCTTCTCAAGTAACATAGTTATGATACAAGGCACCATCTCGCTTTTTCGTCGAATTAAGCACAATTTGAGAAGTTGTATGGGATAGCTTTAATTAGTTGTAAATTAATACTGAAAATAAATATTAACTAACTGGCAACACTTGACATATAGTTTTCAATAGTTAAATAGTATTATGACGAAAAAGATCATTTCATCGCATAATTACAATTTATTTTTATTTCCAATTTTCAATATGTATGTTTAGTTTTATTTTGTACAGGCCTAAATTAATTATATGACGTATTACATTCTTCAGAGATATAATCTGTGAATAATAATTATAAGAACAATTGTTGGCGTTTAGAGTAAATCTGTTTGGTTATATGTGATTTTAACTAGTTTCTTGTATTCTTTTGTATTAAATAAAATAATTATTTAATAAAATAAATTAATTGCATAATATTTAATATAATACTTAGGTATTCGTTATTGTCATGATATTTTTTGCACATTCCAATGGTGATCCCACTTCAGTGTAACGTTTAGAACTGTTAGTATACATAGATCTTTATATAAACGATAAGGTAGCGGTAGAAAACAACTCAAATAGAATAAATTGTTACTCTATAAAAAAAAATATTTTGAATTATGTTTCACCTTAAATTTAAATTGATTTACATATTTACAATAATATAGTAAAATTAATATAATAAATTTCAGAAGTTGTATCGAAAAATCAACATCTCAGTGATCGTAATAAATGTGTAGTTCCTTAGAAAGAGTATTGTTTGTTAGAAAATTAAATGTTTAATGTTATTTGTGTGCTTTTATATGTTATGCAAGAATTGATGTTGACACTTTTAGAAAGACGTAGGTATAGCTTAAGGCGAACTGTGACCTACATTTTTCTTAACAATAATCGTATATATTGTTTTTTATATATGTATATATGATATACTTAAACTACACTAACGTTATAGTTCATGTATATCGTATATATTACGGTTACACTAAAGTTTATTTGAAATTTAAGTAATATATATTTATATATATACACATATATAATATATGATATATATGAACTATAAGGTTAGTTATAGTTTATGTATATCATATAGTAAAAATTAAACCGCAACATATATTACGATACTATTACGATACTATACCGCAACATATATTACGATATCAATCAAATTATTTTAACTTATATCGGGAAATAAATATTTCTAATTTAATTAAGTATTTCGTATACAATCGTAGTGAATATAATGAACAATGAATACAGATTGTATAATTTTCTAAATATATATATATATATATATATATATATATATATATATATATATATATATATATATATATATATATATATATATATATATATATATATATATATATATATATATATATATATATATATATATATATATATATATATATATATATATATATATATATATATATATATATATATATATATATATATATATATATATATATATATATATATATATATATATATATATATATATATATATTATGTTTAAAAATTATTTCATCACAAGGCACAGTGACAACAAGCATCATACGTCGAACAAATTTTCATTTTTCGTAATTTTACTATATATTTTATAACTATTATTAATAGTTAATAATTCTGTCTTAACATCTGTACGTAGGTATTGCTTATATTAGGTGCTATGTAATGTATACATATCGGTGTGCGTATAAATACAAATTTATCTGAAATGCAAATGACATTGACAATATCTGAATAACAATTTTGGATTTCAATGTACGCTATCGCTTTAGATATATATCTGTTGTATATGAACTTGGTCTACGACGTTCCGTAGAAACATAATATTAAAAAAAAAGAAATATATATCACGTTTTATGTTATATTCACAATAAAGTAAAACAAGTAAGTGTCCTAACATAATTTACTATACTTTATTAAAACTGTTTTTTTCATACATAATTCAAACTTACGTCAACAAATTAAATTCACAAGTATCCAAATTAATTAAGTTATATGTATAGCAATGACAATGTTTAATAAAAAAATGATTCTATATAAACGTTTTCCTCGTAAGGCACATATAAATTCTCCGTAAACATTCCGAGCAAAAGCTCGTAGGGTATTTAGTCTCACTTTTTAATTTCAAATTTACAGTGTCCAGTACAGTGATTAACACATTAAGAACAAATAACTCCCTAATATCATTTTATCTAGAACAGTGAAGTAGGCCAAGTTAAAATTAAATAATTTCCTATATTTAGTTATTATTAGAAAAATTCTATTTTGTAATGAAAATAGGTAGCAATTCAATTATATCATTGTTTAAATGTACAGTCATCGCCATATTTATATAGCCTTGTTAATTCAGCTTAAAAATAGCTCCTACTATCTGATTGATATTTAAATTAGATGACATTCTATATTAAAGTTATTAATACAATATTATTGTTAGTGTTTGAAAGTAAGTGAAATATTTTATTGTAAAGTATAGTTTGTTAAATAAAATGCGGCGTTGACTGTACACGGGCACTTTATTCCATTGTAGGCGAAGCGAATAATTTTATCGGAATATTTTAGATCATAGCTATAATTGTTTGCTTTAAATATCAAATAACATATCTTTATTCAGACAATTATTCAATAAATTTTAATTAAATATTTGAGTTTTATTTACCAATCTGTATTATTATTGTTTTTTTTACTAAACGCTTCAACGCATAGCAGGGAAACGCTTAAGACTGAGGATATCGTAGGAAGCTTATGTTTAAACCTTCCGTTCAACGCTTTGCGCCTTTCAGGGCATTGCGTGTTGAGAGCCGAAACTCAACGCCGCGGTTTGCCTTATTAATTACTAAAGCGTAGAAAAAGAAAAAATATATTCTCCTTAAGTGGGACTTGAACCACCAAAACGTTGTTATCGAAACTGCTGAGTTTACAGGAAGAGGCTGTGCTTCTACGTAATAATGATGAAAGTTTAAATCGTCACTATTGTTACTTATTTAAACTAACCCCATAGTTCATCGTACCCAATTAAAATATTTGAATTCTAATTAACATAATACGCTGTTAAAAATTTACATTATATGTAGGAAATAGGCATAAAAAATATAAAGTATGGCTTAAATATATTTTACACGAAAAATAAAATATTATTTATGTTATAGCTTAAATTTGTAAAATATTATATGAAAACTGAAAAATAATAAATAGTATTTATTTATATATTCAGTAGTTAAACAAAATGTGACGTCACATGGAAGAACTTATATTTAAATTTAATAATATTTAACATCAAATCTCACCTTTTCATATAATTTTTTGGTTATAGTTTATGTATTTTTATTTTTATTATTCTGGGAAATTCTTTTGGGCAGACCACCCGTGAAGGCAAAGAATGCTTTACGAATGGAACGGATCCACTAAAACCCAGTGGAAATCCTCTTTATCTATATAATATCCTATCGTATGCCACCGTCACTTTCAGGATACTTTAGGGTATCCTCATACTCAATGCTTTGCTGAAGAATCCTCCTGTAGTAGTTCGTCGTTCATAGAGCGTATCATATTCTCCTGCTACCTGTTCTATGACGACAAAACGTTTCTGCATTTGTACTTGACTCTCTCACACGTTACGCGGCCTTTTTTAGTGGGAGGACAGCTATACAGAAAGGACCATTGCAAACCAGTTCTTTTTGCTATTCAGCCTGTATATTTTTTAGGTATTATATGATATTATTGTCAGAGATGACTTCTATACCTACATGTGTGGGTTCGAGATAGTCTCGGGAAAGTCAGAGTAAAATATAAGGTATACCCCCTTATATATCTGACTATCTCTCGAAAAGAAATAAATAAATAAATATATATATATATATATATATATATATATATATATATATATATATATATATATATATATATATATATATATATATATATATATATATATATATATATATATATATATATATATATATATATATATATATATATATATATATATATATATATATATATATATATATATATATATATATATATATATATATATATATATATATATATATATATATATAGCAAATAATTTAATGAATATACTAGTAGAAACAGTCATATCCAACCTCTTACCACTGACTATTTTATTATATTTTCTAAAAAAAAGTATTATTTTTTGTAACAACTGCTTTATAGCTAAGTAAGCAATCCGGATCATTCGTAGTTGTTGTCTAATATTTACTTTGATTTTCATAAATATATGTATTGCTCGTTGACATATTCCCAATTAAGAAATTTTTAATTAATTAATCACAAAATTAATAAACAAAACATGAAAGAAAACATTATGAATGCTCTACGTAGTTCATTAATCTGCTATTGAATTTTGTTTAAGAATTTTGGATTTGCACTGTAGGCGTAGTTTAAGAAGCGGTTTTATGAAATTAAGCACGTAAAGGGGTTAAAAGTTTACTAACTTTGATATACGAAGTTTTTATTACTTTAATGAATTGCTTTAAGGCTGAATCATTATAAAACTGGAGTAAAATCTAAGAAGAATAAGAATTAATTTAAGGTATTAGAGAAAATTATCGCTAGTATTTTTCTTTATAAACATTACATTATCTAAGACATGTTGTGATGCGACGATAATATATTTATTTCTTTATATATCCTTCGGAAATCTTTAGGATTTAATTTATCTAACTAATTTAAAGCAATAAAGATGAAATTAATAGAGACTACATTACCGTAAAGTTAAATACCATGTGACAAAATACTATGAAAGTAACTAAAGCAAACGAGGCTAGCAATATTCATATCTATTAATAATCTAAATGTTTTAACTGCAAATGTGGCTAAGCTGAGTCTATTAGTCACTAGTTTGTGTCACAAAAATCCCAATAGTCGGCTTAGTTTTAAAAGAGTCACCGGAAAGCCTAGATTTTTTGTGGTAAACTTGTATTTTATTGGGGATCGCGTGAAGTTTTCATTTTAGACGCGACTTCGTTCCGATACTAGTTGACGTTTGCCTGAGAGATCTTTCCTTGTTATCTAAAGTCAAGTAGAACGCAAAAAGGTTGTCTAAGAGATTGGTTTTTCCTTTTGGCATCGTGAGTGGTGGAAAATTAGGTGAACAGAAGTCACCTTTAACAGTGGTCAGAGACTACGTGATACGTGTTCTCGAGGAAAGATGAGTAATCTCTAGCTAATTCTATCAATGTACTACATTCGCTATACCCACGGCTCTTTTGACAGAATTGTGGTAACTGAAATTTTCGGAAATAGCAGTAATAACTATACTGCTTTTTCTGGAGATTTGGGATTCTCTATTGACTTCATTTAATTATATTTTAGTCATAGAGCAAGAAATTTACTCCATATTAATATATTTTAGAATATAAAATAATTTAACTCAAATACAAAATTCGCTAAAACTTAGCAAATTAAAGATATATTTGACATATTAATGTCACCCATATCCTCAGCGTCACTCAATTGGCTCTAATGTCCGTTGATTCCTCAAACATCTAAAGAAGCACAAGCAAACATATATTTCTTCACTGTCGTCCGCACTGTCATCCGACGAGTTTACACCGGTGCTAAACGGCTATACTAATTCAGATGGGATTAGTTTAAAGAAACGGATTATGAGGTATAAATTCTTCTGTCAATAATAAAAGTTCTTTTAATATTAAAAGTTCTAGTATAACTGAGCACATTTCAATGAAATGTTAACTAAAATATTACTGTTGTGGACCAAAATTTAAGCTTTACTTGGAATAATCGTGGATTATCACGGAATTTCCATGACTTATGTTACCAATACGTTTTTGCCAATAATGTAGAAAATGACTAAGTGCGTGTACATTTTGTCTTCAAAAATTTTAATCCTCAAAAAAGTGTCTATGTAAATTAAATCTGTAAAGTCAATTGAGCTTATTTTAGTAGAGTTATGTACATTGATAGAAGTTATTCAAATAAAATAAATATTTTTAAAACTTGTCAAAGTATTTAATCAGTTTTCCAGTTTAAACGCTACTCGAAGAGTGCCAAATTTGTTTTTGGTAGACCAACGATGTTACATAAATATTTAATAAATACATACATAACTTCACGCTTTATCTCTATCTTATCCCCATATGTACCTATCTCTTCATTCAGATAGAACGGAGCGCCAAACAGTGCGGTACCATACCTTTTTCGCCTCGTCCACTATAATCAACTTCTTCATACACGCTCTACGGAGAGTCCTCATGCTTTTTACATGAGCTTCCTCAGTATCTGCCATACTGTGTTTTCGAAAGTCAATTTAGGACTTTCTTACCTTTCTTACCTCTCTTACCACTCACTATTACTTCATATTTCTTTATAAATATTTAATATAAACAAAAATAAAGGTCCATTCTCAAGTTAAGCACAATAACTTTTTTAAATTGGAATAAAACGAACTGTCAATATAAACTAATTTATTAGGTGGTTAGGATTAACCTATTTTCACCGATTGACTAGATACAAGTAGTATATAGGTACGAGTACTTCTACAATTAAACAATGACAAAGTACACGAGTATACGTTTAATATTATATATTAATACATAGCTACTGGAAAGTTTACACTATAATTATCAATACTGTTATTTCAAAAACGAAATTTACCATAAATTCTAAGATTTCTTGCTTATCGATGCCAGTTTCGTGGTTTAGATATCGTTAATGCCGCAAATTAAGTCAGCATGTTCGTAATGTTCCAAAGGCAGTGGCGAGAAAGCTAGAGTGATTGAATTTTGGTATCGGCCGCTTGATACCAGTCGTACGACAGTGTCCTCACAGGCGATAAGGATTGGACGATGTGCTGAAAATAAAATAATATAATATAAATATAATTAATTAATATTTAATCATGGTGAAAACGACTTGATATAAATTAAAATTTATATAAAATCTATTTTATAGCATAATAATTGAACACCGTGGACTAATTTGAAAAAAAAACTCTAAATTCAACTATACAACTTACAATGGCGTACTTAAAATTGTAACTTTTCTCGATCATCTAACTAAGTCGATAACTAAGCAAAAAGATTGACAAAAA